>CM053790.1:542413311-542765811 GCA_028749045.1 Cupressus sempervirens
TGATTCTATAATACCTTTACCTGCTCCACCTTGCAACCTCTAAGATTTAGCTCTCTTTGTTGGATGATCTGCATTGGTTCCATCATCAATTAGCCACCCTCTACCTATAATGCATTCCAATTAAGAATATGAGTGATATCACATATGTATTTCCTTAATACAGACACATGAAAAACATCATGGATTTGAGATAGACTGTTAGGCAAAGCAAGTCTGTAGGCAACTGGACCAACTCATTCCAGGATTTCAAAGGGTCCCACAAAACGTGGAGACAATTTGGAACCTTTACCATATCTAATAGTACTTTTCTGGGGTCTAACCCTCAGAAATACTTTGTCCCCAACCACAAACTGATGCTCAATCCTATGCAAATCTGCATACTTTTTCTGTCTATCCTATGCTGTAGTAAGATGTTCCTTGATCTATTTCACTTGCTGCTCTAGATCTTTGAGCATGTCAAGCCCTAGGAGAATTCTATCTTCTAGATTATCCCAACTCAAAGGTGTTCTACAAGGTCTTCCATATAAATCTTGAAAATGAGACATACCTATAGAGCTATGATAACCGTTATTATAAGAAAACTCAACTAAGTACAAGAATTCTTCCCATTTGTTCTATTTATCCATGACGTACATCCTGAGCATGTCTTCAAGAATCTGATTCACATGCTCAGTTTGTCCGTCAGTCTCAGTATGATATGCAGAACTAAAATTCAGTTGAGTACCAAGTTCATGTTGCATAGACCTCCAAAGTGAAGATGTGAAAACTGGGTCCCTATTTGATATGATCTTCTTTGGAATCCCATGCAGTCTTACAACCTATTCCATAAAAATTCATGCTACAGAAGTAGCATTATAAGAAGATCTTACAGGTATAAAATGTGCAACTTTGGTTAACCTGTCAACATCAACCATAATTGAATCATTTCATCTAGCTAATAATGGTAATCCCACTATGAAATCAATGGAGATGGTATCCCATTTCCATTCAGGTACATTGTGCAACTAAAGTAAACCAACAGGATGCTGATGTTCAACTTTCACCCTTTGACACTCTAGGCATCTAGCCATAAAATCTGCAATATCTCTCTTCATACCTGGCCAATAATAATGTTGTTCAAGATCGAAATTCATTTTCTTAACACTAGGATGTGCTGAATAGGGCACTTTATGAGCTTCAAACATAACCAAATTTTGTAACTCTCCAACTACAGGAATGTAGATTCTATCTCTGAAGATTAGTAATCCATCAGAGCTGATAGAGTATCCTTCGTACCTACCTTCCAAAGTGCTACCACTTTTAACTATAGATTTAACATCTAAAAACCAAGGATCAGCAATCAAATTTTGCAAAATTCTTTCCTTCAAATCAATTGTGAGAGTTAAAGAAGAGAGTTCATGACGTCTTCTACTAAGTGCATCAGCCACCTTGTTCTCTTTACCCTGCACATATTTTACTTCAAAATTATACTCACACAAGAATTCCATCCATCTGTGTTGTTGTGCATTCAGAGTGGGTTGTGTAAATATATATTGAAGACTTCTATGATTAGTATGTAAAACAAAATGTTGTCTAAGGATAAAATGTCATCATTTAGTCAACGCATGCATTACTGCTGCCAGTTCTTAATCATGAGTAGGATAATTAATCTCATGATCCTTGAGTTTCCTAGACTCATAAGCAATAACCCTACCTTCCTGCATTAAAACTGCTCCTAGTCCATCTAAAGAAGCATCTGTGCAAACCACAAATTCTTTATCGAAATTAGGCACAGCTAACACAGGTGCACTAGTCAAACATTCTTTAAGATGTTGAAAAGCTTCTTCACATTTTTCTGACCAAATAAACCTCTTACCTTTTTTTTGAAGAGAGGTAATAGGATGAGCTATTTTCAAGAAATTTGCTACAAATTTTCTATAGTAACTAGCTAAACCTATAAAACTTCTTACTTCAGACACATTTGTAGGTGCAAGCCACTCTATAATTGCTCCAATTTTAGCTAGATCAACAGCTATACCATCACTTGTTATAATGTGTCCAAGATAACTTATATTTGTTTTGAAAAATTCACACTTTTCAAGAGTAGCATACAGCTTATTCTTTTGGAGACATTCAAAAACTTGTTTCAGATGTTGTTCATGCTCCTCCAAGGAGTTAGAAAAAACTAGAATATCATCCAGAAAGACTACCACAAATCTATCTAGGAAAGTTCTAAAAACTCCCTGCATCAGACTCATAAAAACTAATGGCACATTTGTTAAACCAAAAGGTACCCCAGTGAATTCGTAATGCCCATACCTAGTACGAAATACTATTTTATGGATATCAGCTTCTTGAATTCTTAGGTGATGGTAACCAGATTTAAGATCAATTTTAGAAAATACTTTAGCACCCTTCACTTGATCAAATAAATCATCAATTCTAGGTAGTGGATACCTATTTTTGATAGTAACTTTATTTAACTGTCTGTAATCAATACACAATCTAAGTGATCCATCGTTCTTCTTAATGAAGATAACAGGTGCACCCCAAGGAGAGACACTAGGTCTAATCAGTTCCTTCTCAAGAAGTTCTTCAACTTGAACCTTAAGTTCCACCAATTCTTGTGCTATCATGCGGTAAGGAGTTTTAGAGATTGGTTTAGTTCCTGGAATAAGATCAATCCTAAAGTCTATTTCTCTCTTGGGAGGAATACCTGGAATCTCTGTTACAAAAACATCATAAAATTCCTTTAGCAAAGGATGGTCTAAATTGGTTTGATTTGCCATAGGTTCAGACAAATCATTAACCGAAACAGCAAACAGTTTGCAGCCTTTTCGCATACACCTAAGGAGTTATTTGGCAGATAAAGACCTAATAGAGATAGGCTTCTTAACCCCTGTTATGAATTTGTTTGCTCCATTATTGTCAATGCATCTAATAACCTTTTTATATCAATCAATAATAGCCTGATGCTGTTCCAACCAGTCCATTCCTAAAACAATGTCGTAGGTTCCTAAGGGAATAACTCTAAGGTTAACTATAGTGGTAAAAGCCTTAAGTTGTAATTCACAACCTACAACAAACAATCTAGCTTCTACCTTGGACCCAGAAGCTAACTCAACTTGCCATACCAACTCAGCCTTTCTCACAAGAATATCACAAAGATTAACCAAATTGGCAGAAATGAAAGAATTAGTGGCACCTGAGTCAAATAAAATGGAAATTTTCGTACCTTGAAAATTACCTTTGGTCTCAATCACCATGTTCTGATGTTCTACTTGATTATGGTCCACAATAGAAAATATACGGTGGTTCCTTCCTGAATCACCAACAGTAGCTTCAGAACCCGATGCTTTAGACCTACCTTGATTATTGTCTCGAAGAGGACAATTCCATTGTAAATGACCCAATTTCCCACAATGCCAACATTCTGCTCCTCTTTTGTTGCTCTTATCCTATGAGGAAGTTGCTTGTGGTAGTGCAAAACACTACTTCACACTTTCAGTAGGCTTAAAAGATTTAGGTAAATCAGGGACCTTAAAACTCTTGTTTGATTTGGCAAATTTAGTAAATTTTCTCTTCTGAGATTTACTAACAAAGCTACTAGGTGCTGCCTTAAAATCATCCTTGAAAGGTTTTTGACTCTCATAGTTGCTAGGAACTGGTGGTTTAGCAGTGCTTTTGATAGAATAACCAGATTTCATTTCAATAAGTTTAGCCTGATCAACAGCTTCCTTAATAGTTTTTGGTTTGAAAGTTCTCACTTCCTCACCAATCCTAGGATTTAATCCTCTGATAAAATGTTGCACCAAAGGTCTATCACCTTCATTCCAACCAGAATACTTCTTTAACTGAAAGAACTGTCTTTCATACATTTCCACTGAAGAATTACCTTGTGAAATGTTAAAGAATTCCTTAGACCTAGATTGTTGCTGATACTCAGACATGAACCTTTCCCAAAATCTTTCTAAGAACAATTCCCAAGTGACTTGAGAAATATGAACTCCAAGGTGTTCTAATTCCATTTTCCACCATATCGATGCAAAAGACCTTACTGCATTGCAGTCCAACGAACTTTCACATTAGTGTGATAATCATACAAAATAAAACATCTTTTGATGTTTATAAGCCAAGCTTCTACTTCATTACCAGCTTTTGTTCCATTAAAATATGGACCTTTAAACTTAGATAGGTCTTTAAGTTGAGTCTTGATAATAGGATTTTCTACTATAGCCTGATTGGCATTGGGAATCTGCAAATTTTGAGCATTTGCTCCCCCACCAGGAATATTATTCCTAGCTTCAATGACATCCAATCGTTCAAGAATTTGCTGAAGAATTTCAGCTTGAAATCCCCCTTGCTCTTCAAGATGAGGAATTTCATCATCAAGCATCTCTTGACGAGCCTGACTTCTACCTCAGCCATGACCACGACCTCTACGACCTCCTCTGCCTTTGCCTACATCGGCCTCAACATTAGGGATACCTCGTCCCCATGTTCCTCGTGTAATAGGAGGCATACTAAAATTCATATAAAAAAGAAAAATAATTAAAATCGTCCTAGGAAGCATAATGAAACCCTATTTCAAAACATCGAGTCCTGAGTGTTTAAATCGGGCTCTGATACCAAATGTAACACCCTAATCATAACCAAAAGAAAAGACACAGTAAAAAAAAAAAAATACCATACAAAGATACAAGGATAAAACCCATACAATTTTTTTTTTAAACTTCATATCATATTACCATTACAAAAAATCTTTGACAACCTGGTACTGAAATGAACTACAACAACATTATATCATTTCTGAACATCACATCTAAGTATATAAATATACCCTTATTTTAAATACAATCAATAATACAAAAACTTTTAGGTTGACACTGATCATAATTCAGATCTTGAGTTATTTGTAACCATTAATCAAACTACAATCAACCTTCAATGATTAGACAGTAGTTCCTACTTCCAAGTCCATATAGAAATCCTATATTGGACCTGAAAACAAAACAAACACAACCAAAAAACACAAACAGGGCTTAGTAACACTAAATAAGCTAATGAGTTCTTCAGTAAACTTGCATGTTAGATAATATAACAGCATGAAATAAACTTATCCAAATAAAGGATTATCAGAAAGTCTATTTTTCTTTTTACAACTACATTTATAACAAGTAGATAATTTCTTACAAACAGATACATAGAAATAAACTCACACAGAATATGCCAAGGTAATGATCCAATAGTTTCATGGGTGTCAACATAAGAATCTATGTTCATCCATTCGTAGGATTCAATATGTTAGGTGAATCCATAATGTTCTTATCTTGTTATATGAAACCCAACCCATGAATTTTAGATATTACCACTTGATTAAATAACTATCATAAACTTTCCCATAAGGATCTAGACTAGTGTCAAAGGGCATCCGAAAAAATAATTCTATCACCACAAGTTACTTGCTTTATGACAGCCACCCAATCTAAAGGATCACACTTGCATAATCTAATACACACATAATTCTAGTTTTACAAAATAGAAGAAAATTTGAAGTTTTAATTATTCAATTTCAACTAATAAATTATTTCTATTGCTTCAATATAAAAATTGAATTAGCAACCAGAAAATATCAGTTAACGCCAAACTTCCAATTTTCCCAATGTAATCACTAATCAGATTACCAAACAAAACCATAATTGTAATTTTCCAAAAGCAATCCATATTTCAAAGTATCAAATACAACTTTGTTTATTTTAATTTTTCATAAGTAATCAAACCATTCAAAAACACATTTACTATATTCTTAACGTTTAAACTATTTAGCAAAGAAAGAATTTTACTAAAATCTGAATACCAGAATCAAGCAATTCCCATTTCTGGAAACAAGTAGCCACATTAACCTTATGAATGTAAACATATATTTTAATTCTAACAATCTATTCATAAGGAAATACATACATACTGATACATATATTTTTATACATATATACACATATATATACATAGCAATATCTTTATATATATATATACATATGTACTCATATATATATATATATATATATATATATAAAGCCTTATTAATCTAAAGTCAGAGTTAAAATAGTTATATATATAATCTTTTTCATTGAATGATACTAATAACTTACTGATAACTAATTTTTTTTTACTACTCTTTATAGTAACTGTTTGTCAAAAAGTCGATGACAAAGAATTTTAATGCTGACTCTTATCACACTCAATATTCTTGTACCAAAATCAATGAAATACAGATTTCCTATCAAAAATAGTAACTGTAGACAATAAAATGGCTAAGTCTAAAATTTCCCAAATCTCATAAAATCGTTACAGCCTGCATGTTTGCATTCGTTGTTTAAGATTTGATGTAAGTTAACAATCGCCATGGATCATAGTGAGCTATGGTTTTAAAATAATCGAAAACCATCATGTATAACAATTTTGTTTTCTAAAAACTTTCTAATACCAATACCAAAATTTTTTTATAACATGCTTAAAATCCACTGTTCGACTAAAAGACCATCCTTTGATCTAATTGATTTTTATTTATGACAATCATTAAGCATTCGATACCATAAAGAATGCGATTGTCTTGATAGACTAAAACCCATAGATATGTTTTGTAAGAAACATAAACCACCCCCCCCACACCCCCCCCCCCCCCCCCCCCCCCCCCCCCCCCCCCCCCCCCTTTTTTTTTTCTGCTCTGTACAGCATATAGTATCGCTAACATCTCCTATATAATCATTAAAAACCATTGCAAACACAAAGAACAGGGTATTTAAATATTCACACCGGATTCTGGGTTTATACCAAGTTTGGTGATGAACACACCGAATTTGGCATACTCACAGAGTTAGGTGTTGAATTTTCCACAAAGTCACTACTTATTCAATATTCACCATATATAAATGAAACAATACAAAAGGAATAAGATTGAGTTAAAGTAAAGCCCCCTCCCTGTGCAAATGCGGAAAGATAATCAAGGAGAAATTTCCTGGAGAGCCCTCAACTACCAACTCACATCCCAAGCCTCCAACTCTCTCTTCCTTGGCACAGAGATACCAATGAAACCCTTTCAAACATTGAAATAGAGAAAATGAAACCATGAAAAAAATAGAAGAATGAGGAATACAAATTTGTGAGGATTTATAGAGCTGGAGTGAGAATAAAAAATCATCCTCATAGTCACCAGAATCCCCATAATAAGTGTAGAGAAACTCGTTCAACAGAGTTTTCATGATACCCCAATCGAAGTTCATCAATGACAGACTGAACTCAAAATCCAACTAACTCCAAGCCAAAACAACTGACTAACCATGGAAATCAATGCTCATAACTACGAGCTTATCTCTAACAACTTATTCTCTCAGCTTTTCAACACATGGCGAATGCAATACCAATTCAAAAATTGATGAAATTGCCCACCATAAATTCCCATAACATTGCCACCATAAGCCAAGTCCAAAACAAGGCTACATTTAAGTTAGGGTAGCGGTCATGCCAGTAAAAGCTTAGGTTAGGTCTTAGTCGAATGCACTAGGTTAGCTTAGGTACTAACTTAGTTTAACATAATATTAGGTATTAATGTTAACATTAATATTTATATTAATATCAATATTAATCCTAATTTATATTAAGATTACAGCATATTAATATGTATATACATATACATATAATTATAACTTGTATAAATATAAACACAAGCACACAAATATACCAACAATTACATATATGTGTATATATATATATATATATATATATATACACTAAAAGAAAACTAGCAAATAAAAGATTCTTGGTACTGTTAAAATTTTAATGCCACATTAATCATAAGTCTAAAAAAGACCATGAGTTATGAAACTGAAACCGACCCAAATGAGATTTAAAACAAAACTAAATTGCCTTATTTGAGAACCATTTCTTTACTGCAGGATTTCTGAATCTGAAATGTCAACATTTATTCTGAGAATCAGATCTTAGAAACATCTGACTTCTCATAGTGCATAAATAAAACAACATAATGATGCCGGAAATGAAATAGTTTCTACAAAGTCAATGTTTCAAAATAAGTACCAAACCATCCAGTAAATTAAACTAATCTCAAAGTCTGAGGTAACAGATGCAAAATTGTCAGGGGCATGACAATCGAAGCTATCAAACATTGACAAATAGAACTATTTCTAGAGGTGAGATTGATTTCGTATAAGGCATGAGAGTTTCCATCATAGAGAATTTGTCTACTACAACATACTCAGAATTTTTGCCCTTTCTGTAGTTGGATAACTAGATATGCAGTCAATCGAACTAGATTCCTATGACTTTTTTGGAACCAAGAAAGGCTTGTACATTCCTTGTTTCTTGTTTATCAACTTGGTTATGACACATGCACACCTAAAGATTGATCCAAATACAAGTAGCAGAACAAGTTCTGTTTTGATAGTTAAAACTTAATGCAGTTAAGAATGTTCAAGTAAGATATAGGCTATTTTAGAACAAAAAAGAAGAATAAAAAAGCTGTAACGTACAACCAAAGTTTGATCCGATCTAGAGATGTTGATAGTTGCACTACCACCTACTACAAAGGTTTAAAAAGTTGTTCATCACACTCACTATTGTTGCCTTGAATATTTTCCTTTGATCTTATTCCTTCATAATGCCTTTACCTTATGCATTGATTATCATTAATGTTATTTTGACAATTATAGTAGCCTTTTATCTGAAACCCTTCATGAATATTATTAATGCAAGAGGTAGTGAATGTATTCTTTGCTATTCACAAATATGACATTACATAGGATAAGATCTTTGAGAATCTCTCATAATGATGCAAAATAGTGATCTCTATCATTCCTTTGATAGTTTTGACACAATCTTATAAACCTATGGCACATTAGAATATGTGCCATATTAAGCCTAACTCTAATAAACCCTTAAGATCATGAGTTATGATGAGCAGGAAAAGTTATGAGACCTTTAGAATGTTCTCCTTCTACACATCACACTATGTTTTCTCCATGATATTTTCAATGTGGGGGAGATAAATAGAAACTTAAAAACTCTTGTAAGCCCCTTAGTGTGTCATTATCTTTCTTAGGGATGTTTTGGTTTGACATGCCCGAGAATGTTTGAGCACTCAATGAGATGAGACAAGGTTTGGGATAGGGTTTACCCGGCCACCTAGACCTAATGGAATAGACAGTTTGATCCCATGATGAAAGGTGAGAGAGATTTGGTAGTTGGTAACTTTGTACTGGCCAACACTACAAGTTTCAGCATCACCCGAGGTGGCATCACAAAATCAAAATAGAGTATGATCTCCAAAAAGAAAGAGAGGTTATTGTAAGTCTCCACAACATGGTCCTATAGGAACTAGAATCACATCCATACCTCGCACGAGCTCTAAGATATGCCCCATAAAAGATCACTGCCCAATGGCATTTAGTGACCCTTAGGGATGTTTCAGTTTGGCATGCCTGAGAATGTTTGAGTGCTCAACAAGATGGGACAAGGTTGGGGATAGGTTTTACCCAACCACTTGGACCTAATGGAATAGACAGTTTGATCCCAAGATGAAAGGTGAGAGAGATTTGGCAGTTGGCAACTTTGTACTAGCCAACACTACAAGTTTGAGCATCATCTGAGATGGAATTGCAAAATCAAAATGGAGTATGATCTCCAAAAAGAGAGAGAGGTTATTTTAGGTCTCTGCAATAATGTCCTATAGGAATTGGAATCACATCCATACCTCACACGAGCTCTAAGATATGCCCCGTCAAAGATTGCTACCCTATTGCATTTAGTGACCCTTAGGAATGTTTTAGTTCGGCATGCCCAAGAATGTTATAGTGCACAAAAGAATAGGAAAAGGTTGGGGATAGGGTTTACCCAGCCACCTAGAGCTAACTAAATAGACAGTTCGATCCCAGGATGAAAGATGAGAGAGATTTGGCAGTTGGCAATTTTATACTAGCCAACACTACAAGTTTCACCATCACTCGAGATGGCATCGTAAAATCAAAACGGAGTATGATCTCCAAAAAGTGAGAGAGATTATTGTAGGTCTCTGCAACATGGTCCTATAGGAACTAGAATCGTATCCATACCTCACATGAACTCCAAGATATGCCCCGTCAAAGATCACTGCCCTATGGCATTTAGTGACCCTTAGGGACGTTTCAATTTGGTGTGCTTGAGAATGTTTGAGTGCTCAACAAGATGAGATGAGGTTGGGGATAGGGTATACCTAGCCACCCAAAGCTAACAGAATAGGCAGTTTGATCCCAAGACGAAAGGTGAGAGAGATTTGGCAGTTGGCAACTTTGTACTGGCCAACACTACAAGTTTCACCATCACCTGAGATGGTATCACAAAATAAAAATAGAGTATGATCTCTAAAAGAAAGAGATTATTGTAGGTCTTTGTAACATGGTCTTATAGGAATTGGAATTTTATCCATACCTCGCACGAGCTCCGAGATATGCCCCGTCAAAGATCACTACCTTATGGCATTAGTGACCCTTAGGGACATTTCGGTTCGACGTGCCGAAGAATGTTTGAGTGCTCAATAGGATGGGACAAGTTTGGGGATAGGGTTTACCTAGCCATCCAAAGCTAATGAAATAGACAATTCAACCCCAAGACGAAAGGTGAGAGAGATTTGGTAGTTGACAACTTTGTACTGGCCAACACTACAAGTTTTATCATCACCCGAGATGGCATCACAAAATCAAAATAGAGTATGATCTCTATAAAGTGAGAGAGGTTATTGTAGGTCTCTACAACATGGTCTTATAGGAACTAGAATTGCATCCATACCTCACATGAGCTCCGAGATATGCCTCGTCAAAGATCGTTGCCCTATGGCATTTAGTGACCCTTAGGGACATTTCAGTTCAACATGCCTGAGAATGTTTGAGCACTCAACGGGATGGGACAAGGTTGGGGATAGGGTTTACCTAACCACCTGAACCTAACAAAATAGATGGTTCGATCCCATGACCCTTTTTCCACTAAGTTGCAAATTTGAGCAACTTTTACAACTTTCAACAATGTAACAAAGTGCAATTTTTACATTTTTCACTTGATTCCAATTCTACAACTTGAAAAAAGTTTGGAAAAAATAAAATAACTTATTTTTGAATGCTCAGCCATTCACCAATTTTCAAAGTCCTACAAAGTTGTCAGCATTTTTGAAATTTTTCTTTGACAACTTTTGCAATTTTTTGCAATTTTTGACATCTTAACTCCTAGATGCATAAAACTTAACCTAATGACCCTAAGGACCTTTATAACCTTCTAAGAAGCATAAAAATCCTTTTTTCCTTGAAAAATCACCTATATTGCTCATTTTTATGTCTAAAAAGTGGGCCATAGTGTAACAACAGAGACTTGGTCTAAAACAACCATACCTCATCTTTTGATATGTTATAGAGGAGAGAAATGGGTATCCTAATCTTCAATTTATTTTCTTGATATTATGAAAAAATGTGAAAAAAAAATGAGAGAGGACAACATTTTAGTGTTTTTGTTGATTAGTGTTGAAAATGATTTGAGATTTGAGTTAGTGATGATATGAAGGCTCTAAATGGTATTCATGCTTCTTTTTGGTTTTCTTAGATCATGTTAATAGTTCACATTGATTGAGGAGACCAAATTTTTATTTATTTGATAGTTTTTTGGTGTTTCTTTATTTAGGGTCTAATTGATTTGATGAAGGAATAAGTTGTGATTCTTGGTGCTACTTTGGTTATACCATTGCATGATTTTGGTTATTCATTTGGGTCCTATCCAAGTCTTGGATGACTTGATTTGAATAACATTACTGATTAAAAATAATATTTATATATTTTTTATCATAATAGGCATTATCCAACCTTGTTTATGTTTAATCTTTGTAACATGTATAAATGAGATAACATTTCTATAATTGAGAGTATGTTAAGTATGCAAAGGATGTGTAAAAGAAATATATTGTATGCATTTTATGAATAAGTAGAAGTTGTGCTTCATTGGATTTGTCTTGGTATTTGAGATGTTTATCTTCTTGGTTGTAGTGGACATTATGTCCACTCTCTTGTAATCAAGATTATATCAGTGAGCCCAAGTAAATGCAAAATCTAAGATTTATTGTAAGAAATGTGCTCAACTAAAGGCAACTTCCTGAACCATGCTCATAAGTTCATCATCTCATTGTCTCAATCCAATCTATTCAAACTCCAATACTCTCCTGGGTTACCTAGTGCACCTAGTGCCTCCAACATACCAAATATCCAATCAAGCTTCCCACACTGACCCTAACACCTTGGATAACCTTTTCAAGGCCTATCTACCATGATCCAACTCTTCACCATAGTGCAGAGAACCTAACCCTCTTTCTTTTCATGATGTAATCAGGATCTCCCCATGACCCATCCACCTTGTAATGGACACAAGACCCCATGGTGCAACTATAAGCCTTGGGCATCAATTGGTCCAATAAGTGGATTTTTAGTCATTTTTATGTTTTCTAGGTATGTATAGGCATTTAGAACATTAATAAGGTTCCTAAAAGTGAGTAAAGTCCATTTGCAAGCATTCTTGCAATAAAACTTGTCATAAGCGCAAAATTGCTAAAAAGTTGCTTTGCAACTTTTGCATTTTTTTTTGACAACTTTTTGAAATGTAACTTCCAACGGTTCAAAACTATCAAGGGATGGTTAAACCTATTGGAAATGGCCTATTTAGGCTTAGAGAATTTGAGGATGGTGAGGGTGTGAAGATTCAATTGTATTTTTCTCCCAAAATCAATAAAATTTGTTGATTTCCTGTGCAATTTATTGGTTTTTTCTATACAGTATGGAATATAAGGTCTGCAAGATGATCTTTGGACTCTAAGAAGTTGAAGCTATCTTTTTAGAAGATTTTGGTGTTGGTTTGGAGTTTTCATCATTTACCTTGCAAAAGTTATCAAATTTTTTATGGTGCTGGTCTGTGAAACCCTTAATTTCAGGGTTTGGTCATAAAAATGACCCTAACTTGAGTTCCTACAAGTGGATTTCCTTCTTCCCTAGTATGGAGCAAGTTAGGGATGCACTCTATCAGATTTTGGTAGTTTGGGAGCAGGAAGTTGTGTTGGTGATTTATGTGGACGAGCCCTAGGTCAAATATTCCCATGTATTTGACCTTTATTTTGGAGAAATTCAAGTGGACAGAGTGATGGAAAGGGTTTGAGGACCTAATGTTTGAACAAAGTGCCCTTGTTTTAGCTTGAAGAACAACCTAGAAGTGGAGACTAGATTCCATGCACCCATTTTTGACCACTTTCCTTGAAAAAAAAGCCTAAAGTAGGGAATTAGGTTTGTGTACTTGGTTGTGGTTAGGATATGTTGGAGTGGAGTTGGTCCTTGCAACTTTGGAGTTAGTAAGAATTAGGAAAAGGGTTCTTAAATCTGTAATTTATTCCTTAGGTCCTTTAGTGAGTTTTAGAGTTATTGGTCAAAATTAACATTAGGAGACCTAATAGGCTTCTAGGCCTAATCTTAAAAATCTGGTTGAGGGTTGTTGGAACTGCAACCAATAGTGGATTTTCCTTATTTAGGTTGAGTCTAAGTTTTTCCAAGCCTTTTCTAGAAGTTGTAAAGCCTAGAACAACAAAATCCCTATTTTGCCCATTTTGAGGGAGTTGGCTCTATTTGCTCAAGTTGGGTTTAGATTATCTTTGTGTCTTGATTGGAGTGGTGAGACTTGAAACTTTCCTAAATGATTCCTAGGAGGTATTTACACTTGTGAGAGTAGAACATAACATAAGTTCAACCCTTGGAGCAAATTTGAAGGTTGTGTGAGATTTGACTTATTTGTTGGCTTCTATTGTAGGCTAAAGGGTAGACCTAGGGCTTCTTTGGTGGTTTTGGCTTGTATTGATGCTAGCCACATCACTAGAGTGATAATAGGATCAACTTGGTCCTAATGTGAGGTTAGATAGGTTAGAAGAGCCCCACAATGCAATATTGCTCCTAATTGCTCAAAATTGCTCATTTGGCTCAATAGAGCATTTTTGCGTTTTGAGGGCCAAATAAGGTAATCAATTGTTTTAGGGTTATTATTAGGTGTCTTGGATCCATCTTAGGCCTTTTGAAAATTTTGGTAGAAAGTAGAGAAAGTTTGTGTAAAAAATTTGCAAAATTGCAAAAATTGCTCATTTCTTGCAAAGTTGTCATTGACAACTTTTGCAACTTTTATGCAAAAAGGGAAACTTCTTCATGGGAGCCCTTCAACCACTTAAAGTAGTTGTATATGTACATTTTAATCCTATATAAGGTCAAACTCAACCTTTTCAAGGGGTTGGAAGAAGGAAAAATGACAATGTACGGATTGTAATCAACATTTTGTTTATTACAGCAGTCACTTGCTTTGAGTGTTTTTTTCATGCTTTTTAAAGATCAGACTTAGGGTTCCATTACATATTTTATCATTATGGATCATCTCTCCCTTCTAATCATGTGGAAGAACTTCTAAATAGACCCCATCTTCTCCCACAAACCCGACATCAACTTCTTAATTATTTGTAACTGTCTGGAACAGTGTACTAACTTAACATATGAAAATGTTGTGAAGTTGACAAAAAAGTTGTCAACTCGACAACTCAAAATTTGTATACTAATATAAAGACTATTTTACTTATTTACACTATAAAACTCTAAACATATCCATTAGTCCTTTCTCTTAGCCATTTTTGGCATTCTTGACAACATTTTGTCAATTTTGCCATTTACATCTATTTATGCATATCTTGTATCTTAACCTTGAATGACCTATGACTCCTCCATACTATCACTTTGATGAGCCAAATACATTACATTTGACTATGACATAATTATTAAATGAATTTTAACTCCTTAAACCTCACTTGTGCCATTTTGGCCTAAGTTTGCCCATTCTTGGCAATGTATTGCAAATTTGACAATTTCATGTTTCCCTTACATTTTGATGGCTTCAATAGCCATGGTTAATAATTAAATTACTTTACATATCTTCATTAGGCATTGATTGTGGTGCAGGGGCACCGAGGATAAACAAGAAATTCATGAAGCCAGTCAAGTTACATAAGAAGTCTATGAAGACTTGGGAGTGGCCTAATGAAGATCAATGTTCCAAGAAAGACTATTGGGTTCTAAATGATGCAAATCCAATAAATTATAATGTGTTGGCTTCTATAATGGTTTTATTCCATGAAGTGGCAATTGAATTTAGGAATGAATTTATATCCTTAAAAGGATTAAATAAATGTAATTTGGACCATTAATGTCCAATATATGTTTTAGGATAGGTTCAAGTTATAAGAGTGATGCTATTAAGTCTCCTAGGTCATGGAAAACCTTTGGAGTTATTAAAATCCAATTTAACAAGGTTTTAAGCATTTTTTAAAGTTTAAAAGTTTAAATATTCAAAGTTAACGGTTAGTAGCCAGTTTGGGGGGGGGGGGGGAGGAAGTAGTATTTTAATGTTAAAAAATTCAACTAATCCCTATAATTAGTTGGAAGAGGTTAGAGAAGTTTGTTTTTGATTTCTTATATTGTAGACAACTCCTTTTGTATGGATATAATGCCTAGAAGTGTATGGCAGGAAGAGGGAATCAATAAAATAGAAGTTTAAATATGCAAATCTATTATTCTTATGCATTGTTGAAGGGTTTTAATAATTTTATCTTGGTTCTACTTTCGTGTTGGAATATTGAGAAATATATCATTCACTAGTTGAATGCATTGTGATTCAATTTAACTCATAGTTCTTTACGTTTTGACTGGTGTAATCCAGACTGTGACAACAAAATGCATTGATTTACTTGAAGTTTCTTTACATTTTCCATGTAAATTGTTTTGATTGAAGTGTTTAGAGGATTCAATAAGGCATTGGAAGAATACATCACATGTTTGGAATGATTTGAGAGTCATCTTACATGATTGTTCTTACACCTACAACAAATTGACTGATTTAAGTCTTCTACTTTGTTTTGAATATTTACTTGTAATTAATACCCTTTCCATGGACCCAAAGGCCTAGGACCCATGGAAGGATGAATACTAATTATGTATCATAGTTACTAATGAACTCGTCTGTAGACATATTGAAGAAGTGGAGTGATCACTGGTTGGAGCAAAGTGTTCCCTAAGGGAAATGATAGCTAGGGAGCAGCAGTGAGAGATTTACCTTAAGGGAAAAGCATTTTTATGTTTTGGTTGACCGTATATTTTCAAACTCATGGTGAATCAACAACCAAATAGGTCTAGAAGTGTTTGGAGAAGGGAGATTGGAGAAACCCTCAAATCAAGGGTTTGAGAGAGGCATTTTGGGGTTTTTGATGTTACAAGTGTGCTGGGTTGATTTACTCTTGGATTTAGAGGTTTTGAAGCATTTAATGAAATTTTACAAGGTTTGGAAACTTGGGGATATTTTTGTGATATAGTTGCTTTGTAAAATCACCCATTTTTTATGCTTTTTGGGGTCACATGGTGAGGATAGTCATATACTTTACAAAAAAACCTATCCTTTACTTTTGTTATGTTAAGATAATACATAAAGGGTACTCAAATATATGATTTATTTTCTAGGTGTTTTGGGAAAAGTTGAAGAAAAATATTTTTTAGTGCTGCTACAGGGCTACAAGGCAGGTTATTAGGCCTAGTTGGTGAGTTTTGGAGATTTGAGTATGAAACCTTGGATAGAAGTTTGTAAACCTTTATAACATTTTGAATTACATGTGTTGAGGCCATTCGACCACACTTTGAGTCTTGTTTGAGTGTTCTTTGATATTTCACCTATTGAAGCTATCTTAGGATAATTAAGATTGGGCATTTAAGAAGCTTGTTGACTTGACCTCATTTTGTTATTTGGGCCTTGGATCCACCATATTCTCTACATCAAATTGTCCTTGGTACCTTCATGGTCTCCTTCATAGGTCTTGGTGTACCTTGTAGTTTTGTGTGCCCACTTGGTGCCCCTGCACCAATATATGATGTTATGTGTTATGTATTTTGTATTATGTGTTACAAATATTGTATTATTATTTATATTTTAGACATTTGATTTATTTAAGTGGTTGGAATTATTATATTTTTCATACAATTGAATCACCCCCTCCCTAAGATGTGCTTGTCTCTTCATGGGCGTAAAAATTGGTATTATAGCCAAGTCCTTTTAAAGATGTTTGATCACTTAACGTGATATTTGACATGGAAAGTTCACAAAATGATGGTCCTAAGTGTGATGGAACCAAAAACCTAGTTTGGAAGAATGGTATGACTATTTATATGATATGTATGGGAGATGAATATTAGGATATTAGTGAGAAGCCTTATGATATACCAAATGATCTATCAAATGCTACTACAAATCAAATGAAGCAACTCAAGAAAAAACCTAATAGAAAGTTAATATTTGATTAGTTCCTTGTTTGATATAGAGTATTCTCACATATATGGATCAATGATAACCCATGAGGCATGGAAAAAGCTAGAAACTATTTGTAAAGGTGACGGGTATGTTAAGTAATCTGAGTTGTACGATCTTTAAGGGAAGTATGAAGATATAAGGGTGAGTGAAAGTGAACTATTTCACCATTTATGTAGAGAGTGAATGATATAGTTTGTTCAATTATAAGTAGAGATGGAACCTTAAGTGATGCAGAGGTTAGTGATCAACCAATGATTTGATGTAGAAACAACTAACTATCCCTTTGCTTTGAAACAATGCCCTTATATCTTCTCAGGTGTAACTAAAACAATGACCCAACCCACTCAATCTTTTATCAGAGGATAATCATTCAAAAGGCTTAACCCACTAAAATCCACACCTTTGAATCCACAAGACTAACTCCACTTCCAAACTTCTTTAAGCAAGCAAGTTATCCAATTTGCCAAAAACACCTACAAACTCCATATGACTCAAAATAACTCCAAATATGTAAAGACCTTAACCAAGGGTTAAACAAGACTCTTATGAGTTATATAATGTGTATTCAATTGGATTTAACCATCAACTTGGCTAGACCCAACTCCTAATGCCTAATTCTTCCAAGGTGTCTTAAGAGACCTAATTGACAAACTAGTAGTCCTCCAGCAACACAAAAGTCTAAATAACTTAAACTTTATCCAAAGAACTTAATAGCATAATTAAATTTCTAAACACCCTTTTCAAAGTACTAAAACATATCAAAATCTATCCTATAGTCATTGTGGACCAACACCCCTATTTTTGAGCATGAAAATGGCTAATTTAACAAAGAAACTCCCAGTATAATAGACTCCCAGACCTTGTAACTTTCAAAAGTCATCATTCATGGCATAAAACCCCCAATTCCATAAGCAATCTATCCTAGACCTACTGGAACTCCAAAATCCCAAATTACCTTCTTTCAAACCCTCAAATCTAGGGTATCACCAATATCATCCTTCCCCAAACTTCTAGATCAAATTGGTTGATCATACACCTTTACATTGGTCACATAAGATGATCCAAATCACAAAATACTCCTTTCACATGGATAGAACTCCCACTGTTGTACCGAACCACCATTTCCATGCTGATTTCTTCATTATTTCAGACTGTGATCACATTCCCATCCATTTCTCTGCATATAAAATGTTAGATTTACATAATACAAGGTTAATCATTTCCATTTCATGGTCTCAAGTTCCTTGATCCCATGAAATGGATCCTCTACATTAAAGAGATTAGTATAACTGTTAGGTAAAAGTATTAAAAACTATGACTCTTATGTGGATGTGCAAAACAATGACTTTGATTAAGTTTTGAACATTCAAAAGGAATTGGAAATTGCTTCTAGGTCTTACTCAATCCATTTGAAATGCTTCTCAACTTAGAAGATTCAAAAAGACCCCCCAAGAAGTAATCAAAATGATGAAAAATTTATTTTAAATATTTGAATTTTAATCAAAAAAGTAATCATAGCCATTTGTTTTTTAATATTTGAATTTACAAATAACAAAATGGCTTTAATTTGATATTCAACCCTTATTCTAATACCTAGACCTATCCCTTGCCCATTCTAAACTTCTTGTAAACATAACTTAGGTTTTGGACAAAATTAGTCCAATACAAGCAAACTCTTGGTCCTTTAAGGACATTACAAGTATAACTTTCAGTCCTTTGAGGACATCACAAAATAAACACATTTGACTACATTGTTTGGTCATGAAAATCATTATAACTTTTAATTCTTGTCCATTTGAATTGTCTAGATATCTCCTTGTCCTACTCACTCCTCTAACCTTCATGGTGTGTTTGTGTATCTTCATAGAATGACCTTGGTGCCCCTACACCATTAAGCGATGATGATGATCATGAGTAAAATTATGAGATCTTTGCCTAGATGTTACAATGAAAAAGTCATATCTATTTAGAAATTAAGAACTATAAAACAAGTTTCAAGAGAAGCTTAGGTTGGAAGTCTTTTCTTCTATGAGATGACTACTCTTGGTAATGAGCTACCAAATATTGGAACTACACTCAAATCCAATATTTATAAGGATGAGGAAGTATTGGTCTTGTAGCTAGGAAAATGAGCTCAATAAACACTTTTGGGATGGTCATCTCATGATGATCATGGATAAATAATTTCTAGGTTCTCTTACTTGTTTTATAATATACTAACTATATTTTATATTGATCAACTCTAGAAAGAAACTGATTTGAAAAGAATTATTTTCTGCGACACTACATCAATAATATAAGAAAGGATACATGAGAGTGTCTTGTTTTCAATTTTGAACCCAAAACACATAAGGGAATAAAAATTATAAGAAGGAATAGAACCAAATAAATGTAATCTCCTTGTTTTTTCTTTTCAGGGCATCTAAAGGATTGATGTCCTACTTGGTTACAAGTAAAGCACTTACCAGTGAACACACTAGGCCCTCTTCCACTAGACCTTCCTCTACCATTGGATCTTCTGCTCCTAAATGTCCCTCTATTACTAGACTCACTTTCAGCATTTGAACCACTAGATCCCTCCTGATTTTTATTAAAAGATCCCCTTCCATGGAACCTACCTCTACCCCTATTGTTTGCATCTCCCTTTCTTTTATGTTTTTTCTCTATTTTCAAGGCCATATTAAAACACTGATGTACTAAACCAAGAGTAATTAATGTCAGTTCATCTTTAATGCTATACTTTAAACCATTCTCATACCTTGCAAGTTTCTACTTTTCAATCTCATACGCCTTGGCTCTAATGGTCAAGTTGTGGAACTCTTGGGTGTAGGTGTTGACATCCAAGTACCCTTGCCTAAGATTCTACAATATTTTATGCACTAACACCTCATAATCTTAAGGTATGAATTGTTTTCTGATTTCAGCCTTCATCTTCTTCCAAGTGGAAATTTTCTCCTTTTTCTCATCCAACCTCTCATTCTACAAGAAATTCCACCAACTCAAGGCAGGACTTTTGAGTTTGGCCTTGGCAATTCTGACCTTCTAATTTTCAGGGGTCTTATCACATTCAAAGTGATTATCTAAGGCCTCTATCCAATCCATACATTCATTAGGGTCCAACTTACCATGGAAGGTGGGTAAGTCCCCTTCTCCCTTCTTTCCAACCCTCTCCAATGCTACAAGGAAGGGTCTTTGATTAGCATGAATTTTCTCTTATTCCTCATTCCCCTCTATCTCCTTAGGTTCAAACTCTTCATCACTCCCTTTTCTCATTTTGTTTTTGAGTCTATCCAACTCCCTCTTTATAGTCCCGTTCTCTTCCCGGACTACTCTACTTTCAACCATCTGCTCCTTGACTAGCTTGGCTAGTTCCACATTGGTGATACTCAAGGGGATCTCCCTTTTAGATTCTTCTCCTCCATTAGACATGGTGCCACAACAAGATCAAAGTGGCTCTAATACCACTTGATGCAGAGATAGCACAATGTAAGTCAACAAACAAGCCCAAATCCCACACAATCTTCAAAAATGCTCCAAGGATTAAACCAAGGGTATGTTCTATTCTCACAAGTGTATATTCCTCGTATGAACCACTGAGAAAAAGTTCAACTCTCACCACCCTAAGCAAGACACAAAGCAAGTATGAACCAACTTGAGTAAATATGACCAAATTCCTCCACAAAGGGGAAAATAAGGATTTCGTTGTTCTAGGATTTTCCACCATTAGCAAGGGCTTGAAACAAATTAGAGTTAACAAAAATAAGGTAATTCAACCACTGGTTGTACTCCCAACAACCCACAACTCAATTTACACAATTAGACCTAGTACCCTATTAGGTCTCCTAAAATTGATTTTAACCAATAACTCTAAAACTTACCAAAGGACCTAAGGAATAAATTGTATATTTTAGTACCCTTTTCAAAGTTCTATCAAACATCAAAGTTACAAAGACCAAATCCACACCAACATATCCCAACCAACACTAAGTACTCAGGCCTGATTAGCCACTTTAGGCTTGGTTTTTAAGGAAAATGGTCAAAAATGGGTGCATGGAACTAGATCTCCACTTTTAGGTTGTTCTTCAGGCTTAAATAAAGGCATTTTATTTGAAGATCAGGTCCTCAAAACCTTTCCTTCACTCTGTCCATTCAAATTCCTCCAAAACAAGGTCAAATACATGGAGATATTTGACCTAGGGCTTGCTCTCAAAATTCACCAATGCAACCTCTTGCTCCAAAATTTCTAAAATTTGAGAGAATACATCCCTAAATTGCTCCATGCCAAAATGGAAGGAAATCCATTGATGGAGAATCAAGTTAGGGTCATTTTTGTAACCAAACCCTGATTTTAAGGGTTTCTCAGACCAACAACCTAGAAAATTGGATAACTTTTGCAAATTGAATGATGAGGACTCCAAACTAAAACTAAAATCTTCTAAATAAGTAGTACCAACTTATCAATGCAAAAAGTTCACCCTCCAATCATTAGGTTCTGTACTGCACATGGAAAATCAAGAAAATGCACTGGAAACAACAAGATCTTTATTGATTTGAGAGCAAATACAATTTTTTTCTTCTATGTCTATCCTTCTTCAAATTCTCAGATCCTATATAGGCTATTTACAACTGATTTAACCAACTGTTGGATACTTCTAGCCATTGGAAGTTATATTTTGAAAAGTTGTCAAGAAAATTGCAAAAGTTATTTTGCAATTTTTGCGCTAAGACAAGTTTTATTGCAAATATGTTTGCAAATGGACTCTAAAAACTCCTAAGGACCCTACTAATGTTCTAAACACCTAGAATTTCCTAGGAAACATAGAAATAACCAAAAATCCACTTTATTGAACTAATTGATGCCCAAGGCTTATAGTTGCACCATGGGGTCTTGTGTCCATTACAAATGTGGATGGTCATAGGGAGATCATTAGATCTATCCCTAGACCTTATTGCATCAAGAAAAGAAAGAATATTAGGTGCTCTACACCAAACAATTCACTATTAGACCTCCAATACCTAGAATTATGAAAGAAACAAAAACTCCTGCATTTTAAAAATTTGAGTGAGCAATAACTGCTCATAGGGTGGCTGCAAACTCAGTGGGTTACTACGAGAAGAAATTATTTATTTCATAAAATTACTATATCTAGATTCAATCAAGAATCAATAGATCTTCTAGTATTGTTCTTTAAGTTGTACTATGATGAACATAGTAATTCCATAGGAAATGCATTGATTCTAAATGTTATCCCAAGGGATAATGAAAACAAGTTGATATGTCTATGTTTGTTTCTACTGATGAAGAATAGATTTATTTCATGGTGTGTACTGATTACACATGCAAGTCTTATTTAATTGACTTGAATGTTTATGTAATGGTAAATGTTAAGAAGAGTACTAGTGTTGTTGAATTACCTTATGGATGCAGGTGGAGGTTTGGGTAAGCCAAGACATGGATAGAGGGGGTATAAAGTGTAGACTGCAGATTACATGTTGACATCATCCACTCTAACTCTCAAGTGATGGTAGCTACAAATTGTTCTACTCCACATCCTTGGGGTTGCTGATTGAGATAAGCTTGGCAAATCCTCTATGGCTGACATTGTGTTGTGTTGATAGTCATTTAAAGTCCATGGCATTGTGTTTAAATTTTGGATGTATCGGCTTAGTAATAGTTCATAGGAATAATGAAACCAAAAAATAAATGATGAAATTGTTGTTGTAAGTAAAGACCCTATGATCGCTATTAATAATGCCTATGCATGATGTGTATAAGAATACTTAGTTACTAGTTCTTGTGACTAAGAGTGAACCAAAGATCATACACTTCAGTCTTAACGCTTCCAAATAGACAACATCTAAAAAAATTATAAGAAGGATTTTATAAGTTTATGATTTGGATATAATTTTTTTTTGGAGTTTATCTAAAATAATTACAGATGACAAAAAATAAAAGATAAAAGCATGTTAGTCATAATATCATTATTGGTAACAATGTTCCAAATGCAAAGAATTATTTGTTTGAGCTTCTAGCAATAATCAAGCAGCTTACTGAATGGCTCGATGAGTCTTGGAAAATTCTCCCATTGTATCCTTGCTTTCACCAGTTTGAAATTTCTAGTTACATGCACACAATCATGACTTAACATCACAAAGCATTCACATTCTAACAATTTTCATGTTCTTTCATTATATTTTGATCTAAAAACAAATTCTAAACTTTCACTTATTCAAATGACTAATTTGAAAATGGGTCCTATTAAAGAATCTAATGTAAATTCAAATAATGTATCTAGATTCTAAACTAATCAAAATATAAAATCTGTGATTTAAACTTATCTCATCACTTACACATCATAACAATACCCACCTTGTCATGTGGACAGTCTTGGGGGAGAGGTTACAACATTGTATTTGGATCCAATTGATCACTCTTTCTTTCTTTGCCTCTCTCCCTATCCAATCTAATGAGCCAACTGAATATACTCTATATTTTAATATCTCAAGTATTGCCTCGTGGTCTGACTCACGAACTTTTCAAAGAATCTTATTATGTGGTTTTCCACCATATTCTATCAAGTGGACATTTGATGTGACAACAAGGTTTGAATAATGAAGAATCTTCCTCTCTGTTTGCCAATCCTTGAATAACCACAAGTTAGGGTTCTTCATAAAATATCATCTAAGCCATGTGTCGATTACAACCACCACACCAACATGGTACTCTAAACCTTCACCATGTATAACCAAGTAATCCAATTTTTGTTTGGCTTGGACACAATGACACAAATAATAATCTATCCCTTCTTCATTGTCTTCAGGTGCAATAACAACAAAAACATGGCCTATAGTGACATGTACAAAATGCGGTCATTAATTCAAAAAATACTTAGGTAAAAGTTATCAAGTTACATATTGAGATTACAAAGATATATAAATATATATATTAGTAAGTTGCACTATATCAGACAAGTGGTCAAATTCAATAGATGAATCCATCTCTACTATTTCAAGTGCTTGTGGGGGATGATAGGTGTCAATTGGGTCCAAAACCTATATATCCCATTTGTCCACCCATTCAGTCGACTCACAGTCATCCCAATTTTCCTCTACACATGATGTACAATAGCATGCTATTTTTTGTGTGTGGATACTCCATGAACCTACATTAGAGCTTCTAAAAGAGTGTAACTCACTGGATCCTATTAGTGTGTAAAAATCTTCATATGGTGCAATGTTAGTATTATCTATCAAGCAAAAAAATCTACCAACCATAGACTCACCTTCCTTACCTAGACTCATTGTAGCGTTACACCACTGGACGATGCATTGCTCCATATTTGTACTTTAGTTCTTCACAAGCTAAATGCTCTTTTGATGCATGTGCCTGCACCATCATGCTCTCCCTTTCCATGACCAACCTCTATGAAATTCTACATATATTGAATTCTACACAACTTGTGCATCTTGCTCAACCAATAGAACATCCGTGCATTCTTGAATTGAGATCTACAATTGTCTGACCAAATAATGTGTTGACAATTTGTTATGTCCCTATTAGCCAAATCTCCATAAAATAGTTGAAAACAACCCTGTACAAACTTTTTAGAATGTGATCAATCATCGCTAATGTAAAAATGGTACTCCCTCAAAGTCTTCCTGTCATCCTCTGTACTTGTAGGTGAATGCATGAATGCTATGTGAACAAATATGAAAACTTGTTGAGAAGTATAATAATTTTCTTGCACCTTATTTTTTGGTTTTAGTGTGTAGTTCTCTATGAAGTCTACAACTAAAACAATGGTATCTAGTGGAAATGTATCCTTGCACAACTTGAATTGCAAATCTAGCCATTGAGCTCTATGTGTATGCCTTGCATACTCGTAAATAATATTTTCATGAAAAATCTTCATGAACTCATATACTGGAATCTTTTCAATGACTAAATCACATCCTTTAGCCTATTTCCCATCTTTTAGAGCATATGTCACTATCTTAAATTTTTTGTAATCTACTATTTTATTTCCAATTGCATGTGTACTATCCATATGTTCACAAGTTGATAAAATTTGCAAAGAACCACAAAATAAGCATGTACCATCCAAGCATGATATCTTGTAAAATTTTTGGACATCTCCTATTTCACATAAAATGTTGGATATGAATTCCCTTGAAGATCTTGGTGGCTCATTCATGTCACAATCCTGCAAAACAAACTTAGAATGCAAAAACACGCGCATATTCCTAAAAACATCAAAATGGTTAGAAAATTCAATATGTATACTACAACAAAAAGTTGTGCATGGGTGATTTATCTTGACATAAAAAGGTTTACCCATCTCAAAAAATCTTTGACTTATTCAAATTTAAGGATACATACCAATAAATTTTGCAAAAACTTGTGTCTGAGTTGAGTCTAAAAAATGTTTTGCATGTGGGTCAAAATTTTGGCTACCAATCCTCCTTCTTACAACATCTCTTTGATTGGGGAAAACACGTGTGTTATTTTTTCAAAAATATTTGATCAATGATTTCAAAGCTTCACTAATTTCTTTATCCTTTTGTAGTAGTCTACTGCTAAATGTCCATAACTCATTTTTTGTTGGATCTTCTAATCTCTCACACCTTAGCATGGCTATTCTTAGCGTACCTCTACCAATTTTCAATGTTTTGCTTATCTTTCTCATGAGTCGATCTTTCTTCATTTGGGTACTTACTATTGTTGATGTAAGTACTCTTCTTGTGATATTACTATCTTTGGTGCTTGATTTAGAACCCACTTTGTCATAAGCACTCATTAAATTCTTTATAATATTTTTTTCATTTGAATCATCCATAATTCTTAGCCCAAAAATCTTCATGATAGGCCTAAATTTCCAATTCATCATCATTTCAACAAATAATTGGCATTGACCTATAATATTTAATTCTTCAAAAAAAAAATCTCCACATACGATTAACTTTTCTTTTATAAGTACGCTTGCTAATCTTGTCAGACATTGATTTCAAAATGTTAGTATCAATATCATCAAATATTTTGGTCTTCTAAAATGAATTCTAGAAGGTGTTATAATCTCTTCCATTCCCTTAACATTTTGAACATCAACATAAGGTTGATTGTATTACGTACCTTGAACCAAAGATGATGTGCCTTGGCAATAAGATGTAAAATATGGAATATCACCTACTTGATATGTTGATGTTGTACCTTCAAAATGACATGATGGAGTGTGTACATTGTCAAATCTACAAATTAGTGTGTCTTCAACATGAGAGGATGATATGACTCCAAAATTGGAAGATGGTGTAGCTTCACAATTCAATTGTCTTCTTGAGCATAAATGTCTCATTCATTCTCTTTGTCTTTCCAATTCTTCCTCTTTGTTTCTTTGTATCGATAGTTCTTGATCCTCTTCGAAAGTCAATTCTTCATTATTGCTTTGCAATTTTCTTTGTTCATGTAGTAGTTTCATTTTATCTCTTTTAATTTCCAAATCTCTCTCCCTATCCTCATTTGTTTGAGTTTTTGATT
This sequence comes from Cupressus sempervirens, assembly GCA_028749045.1. Lineage (NCBI taxonomy): Eukaryota > Viridiplantae > Streptophyta > Pinopsida > Cupressales > Cupressaceae > Cupressus > Cupressus sempervirens. Next base: position 542,440,271 of record CM053790.1, read on the forward strand.
TCTTCCTTGGCATGATGATGATTTCTACATGTCAAATTATTCAAACATCTGAATTACTTACAATGTGTAAATTACAAATTATTCAAATACATATAAAAATTACAATTGTTTCAATGAATACACAATATATAGCAAACAACTTGTCAAATTTATAACCATTTCAAAATAAGATTTCATTCAAATATACAAATTTCGATGAATTCACTACATATTAAACAACATGTCAAATTATAATCAAATTTGTATCTATATATCAACAAACAATATTAAAAAAGGATATTCAAAAAAGTCTTCAAATAGCGTATCCAATGATTGAATTTGGTGTTTGCTAGCTTCAAAAAGTCTTCAAATAGTGTTTTCTATGTTGAAACCTATGTTTTTGTCAGAACAATAGAATGCAAAACAGACAAAAAGTAGAGAATGGATGAAATGGGACCCAAACTTTCTTTGTGACCATTTTTGGGTGATTTGACATAGCACGTACACACTATAGTGCATACACACTATGTCAAAAAACATCTCTCCCTTTCCCACCATCCCCCATCCCCTACTCTCTCTCTCTCTCCCTACTCTCTCCTCTCCCATCCCCTACTCTCTCTCAGTCTCTCTCTCCTCTCCCATTCCCTACTCTCTCTCTCACTCTCCTTCTCCTAGTCCCTCTCCCATTGCCTACTCTCTCACTCTCCCTCTCCTACTTCCTCTCCCATCGCCTATTCTCTCTCACTCTCTCTCTCCCATCCCCTACTCTCTCACTCTCTATCCTCTCCCATCCCTTACTCTCTCTCCTCTCCCATCCCCTACTCTCTCTATCTCACACACTCCCATCCTTCCTCTCTCTCTCTCAGACTACTGTCTCTCCCATCCCATACTCTCTCTCTACCTCCCTCCCTACTCTCTCTCCCCTCTCCCATCCCCTACTCTCTCTCTTCCCTCTCCCATCCCCTACTCTCTCTCTCTCTCTCCCCCTCTCCCACTACCTACTCTCTCTCTCTCCCTCTCCCACCACCTACTCTCTCCCACCATCTCTCCTCGCCCATCCCCTACTCTTTAGATCTCTCTCACACACACTCCCATCCCCCTCTCTCTCCCTCTCCCACTCCCTCTCCCACAACCTACTATCTCTCACTCTCTCTCTCTCTCTCTCTCTCTCTCTCTCTCCCTCTCTACTCTCTCTCTCTCTCTCTCCCATCCCCTACTCTCACTCTCTCTCTCATCCCCCTACTCTCTCTCACACTCTCTCCCATCTAGTACTCTCTCTCCCATCCCATTCTCTCTCTGCCACCCCCTACTCTCTCTCACTCTCTCACACTCTCTCCCTTCCCCTAATCTCTCTCTTACACACACTCCCATCCCCCCTCTCTCTCCCTCTCCCACTCCCTCTCCCATCCACTACTCTCTCTCTCTCTCTCTCTCTCTCTCTCTCAGGCTACTCTCTCTCCCCTCTCCCATCCCCTAAACTCTCTCTTTTACAAATACACACTTCCATCCCCCCTCTCTCCTCTCCCATCCCCTACTCTCTAGATCTCTCACACACACTCCCATCCCCCCTCTCTCTCCCCCTCTCCCACTCCCTCTCCCACCACCTACTCTCTCTCTCTCACTCTCTCTCCCTCTCTACTCTCTCTCTCTCCTCTCCCCCACTCTTACTCTCTCTCTCCCATCCCAACTCTCTCTCACACTCTCTCCCATCCTTTCACCCTATCTCTCCCATCCCATACTATCCCTCTCTGCCACCCCCTACTCTCTCTCTCTCACACTCTCTCCCATCCCCTACTCTCTCTCTTTCGTAAACACATACACACACACACACACACACTCCCATCCCTGCTCTCTTTCTTCTCTCCCATCCCCCACTCTCTAGATCTATCACACACACTTCCATCCCCCTCTCTCTCCATCTCCCTACTCTCTCTCACACTCTCTTCGATCCCCTACTCTCTCTCACACTCTCTCCCATCCTTTACTCTCACTCTCTCCCTCTCCCACTACCTACTCTCCATCCCCCATCTCTACACTCTCCCTCTTCCCTCTCCCATCCACTACTCTCTCTCTTTCATAGACACACACACACACACACACACAAACACACACACACACACACACACACACACACACACACTCACACACACGCGCACACACACACACACACACACACACACACACACACACTCACACACACGCACACACACACACACACACACACACACACACACACACACACACTTATCCACCCTCTCTCTTCTCTCCCATCCCCTACTCTCTAAATCTATTGCACACACTCACATCCCCCTATCTCTCTCCCTCTCCCTTTCCCACTCCCTCTCCCACTACCTACTATCTCTCTCTCTCTCTCGTTCTCTCTCTCCCATCCCTTACTCTCACTCTCTCTTTGTCATCCCCTACTCTCTCTCTCACACTCTCTCCTATCCCCTACTCTCTCTCTCTCTCTCTCTCTCCCATCCTGTATGAGCTCTCTCTACCACCGTCTACTCTCTCTCACACTCACACTCTCACAGTCTCTCCCATCCCCTACTCTCTCTCTCTCTTACACACATTCCCATTCCCCCTCTCTCTCCCTCTCCCACTCCCTCTCCCACCACCTACTCTCTCTCTCTCTCTCTCTCTCTCCCATCCCCTACTCTCTCTCCCCTCTCTCATCCTCTACTCTCTCTTTTACATACACACACACACACACTCCCATCCCCCTCTCTCTCTCCTCTCCCATCCCCTACTCTCTAGATTTGTCACACACACTCCCATCTCCCCTCTCTCTCTCCCTCTCCCACTCCCTCTTGCACCACCTACTATCTCTCTCTCTCTCTCTCAAGTACTCTCTCTCCCTCTCTACTTTCTCTCTCCCATCCCCTACTCTAACTCTCTCTCCCATCCCGTACGAGCTCTCTCTGCCACCCCATACTCTCTCTCACACTCTCACACTCTCTCTCATCCCCTACTCTATCTCTCTTACACACAATCCCATTCCCCCTCTCTCTTTCCCTCTCCCACTCCCTCTCCCACTACCTAATCTCTCTCCCCCATCCCCTACTCTGTCTTTCCCCTCTCCCATCCCCTAAACTCTCTCTTTCAAAGATACACACTCCCATCCCCCCCTCTCTCCTCTCCAATCCCTTACTCTCTAGATCTCTCACACACACTCCCATTCCCCCTCTCTCTCCCTCCCACTCCCTCTCCCACCACCTACTATCTCTCTCTCACTCTCTCCCTCTCTACTCTCTCTCTCCCATCTCCTACTCTCACTCTCTCTCTGCCACCCCTACTCTCTCTCACACTCTCACACTCTCTCCCATCCCCTAACTCTCTCTCTATCTCTCTCTCCCATTCCCTATTCTCTCTCTTTTAGACACACACCCATCCCCCCTCTCTACCCTCTACCATCCCCTACTCTATCTCTCACTCACTCTCCCTCTCCCACTCCCTCTCCCACTGCCTACTCTCTCTCTCACTCTCACTCTCTCCCTCTCTACTCTCTCTCTGCCACCCCCTACACTCTCTCCCATCCCCTACTATCTCTCTCTCTCTCTCTCTCACACACACACACACACACACACACACACTTCCATCCCCCCTTCTCTCTCACTCTCCCACTCGCTCTCCCACTGCCTGCTCTCTCTCTCTCTCTCCCTGCTCTCTCATTTCCTACTCTCTCTCTTTCACACACATGCACTCCCATCCTCCTCTCTCTTGCTCTCCTTCACCCACTCTATCTCCCATTGCCTACTCTCTCTCTTCCATCCTTTACTCTTAATCTCTATCTCCCATCCTATACTATCTCTCTCCCCATCCCCTACTCTCAATCTCTCTCTCCCATCCTATAATCTCTCTTTACCACCCCTACTCTCTCTCACACTTCCTCTCTCTCCCATCCCCTACTTCCCCTCTCTCTCTCTCTCTCTCTCTCTCTCTCTCACACACACACACACACACACACACACACACATGCTTCCATCCCCCCTTCTCTCTCACTCTCCCACTCCCTCTCCCACTACCTACTCTCTCTCTCTCTCCCCGCTCTCCCATTCCCCACTCTCTCTCTTTCACACACATGCACTCCCATCCTCTCTCTTGCTCTCCTTCTCCCACTCTATCTCCCATAGCCTACTCTCTCTCTTCCATCCTTTACTCTCAATCTCTATCTCCCATCCTATACTATCTCTCTCCCCATCCCCTACTCTCAATCTCTCTCTCCCATCCTATAATCTCTCTTTACCACCCCTACTCTCTCTCACACTTCCTCTCTCTCCCATCCCCTACTCTCTCTCCCCCCTCTCCCATCCCCTACTTCCCCTCTCTCTCTCTCTCTCATACACACACACATAGCCATCCCACCCTCTCTCTTTCTCTTGCTTTGTGTCTCTTATTCCTTCTCTATGCACTATTTAGGTCTCAATAGTGTGTGCACACTATAGTGCACATGTGCTATTGAGACCCAAATTCAAAAAGCTTTACATAGCATGTGCACACTATAGTATGCACATGTTATTCAAAACTTTGCATTAAACCAAGCCTAAGGCTTGGTTTTTCCTTGGAGATCCAACCCAAAGGTTTGGAGTCTATAAACAGGTCTAAGACATGTTTTGCTACAAACATACAAAAAATGATTGATTTTTCTTGTATGCTCTCCTTCAAGATTCCTCGTGGTTGGGCATCAAAAAGATCAGGTTACATGACATTGTAGGTCTCTGTGTTAGCTATATAACCATATAGTTTATTTATAATTTGAACTATTTCAAGCCTTTCATCTATAATTTCTTTTGAATGTATGTCCATTTTTGTCAAAAATTTCCATGTACTAATTGGGCTATAGATTTTAGCTCGTTCATCAAATTTTGCAACAACTTAGTTTTTTAAAACTAGACTCCATTCTACACACTTTAAAAAAAAGAAGTTTTGATTTTAGATTAGTTTTCAGTCATTTCTAGGGGAGCACACAAATATTTCACTTTTTTGGGATGTGTCTAGTTAAAAAATTCATAAAAAATAAAATACACATTATAAAATTACCCTAAAAATATGGGATAAACTACATAGTGTTAAGTAACTTTTGATTGGAGCAAATAAATAATTTCAAAAAAAAAGTTAAAACTTTAGGGGGGCCACACTTTGTACTATGTTATGTTTTTTTCGAATTAACAGTACCACCTTTTGTGGCCCCCTTTTTTGAGGTCCTAAAACTAAACCATTTTGAAAAAAAATCAGTAGTTTAGAAACTAGATTCGAAGGACTACTACTTTTGATTTTGTTAGATCTTAAAATTTTGAGCATAACTATCTTCAAATTCTTGTTGAAGTTCAGAAATTATTGATTTCAAAAAAAAGGTGTCTAATTATACCCCCCTTTTGGCACCACAACTTGGTGCACTTACCCATATGAATGTATAAATATCTTACTTACAAACCATTCTTCCTCTTTTCTTACGAAGATAGGCACCCTCTTTACACATTGTATGATGCTCAACATAATTGAGCAACTCTTCATAGTCACGTGCCAAGTCTATTTGATGTAGTTGTTCTATATTTTGAAGGCATGGATGTTGCATAAAATTTTGTAGGTCCTATCATTGATGACATTAATTATTATATTAATTTTAATAAATACTTTAAGTATCATATATTGTAATAAGAATATACAATTAATATCATACCTGTATGTTTTGTTCATGTGGATCTCCTTGTGGATTCCATGCATGAATAATAGAATCAAAATATTTTTGAACATTTTTTATTTCATCAACATTTGTCCAATTCAATTTGTCTATGCCAGATGCTCCCTCTATCCATATGAATCTATGCACATGTGGCGATCCTCTATGTTTTCATTCATATCTTGACCAATAATATTTTACCTTCATTCCTTTGTGTAGTATTTCCTTACAAAATATTGTATATCGTAGGTGCATGTAATGTGCTACAATATGTGGGTACTCAACAATACTTTTTTGTCTCTATATTTGCACTTCTTGTGGATTAGTTGGATGTGTCCCTGGCATCAATGCATGTAAATCTAGCCAATACATATTTGTTGGACTCAAAGTAAAGAAAATTGTTGGTGTTCCAATTTGATGCAATAGATCAATTAAGTCAACTTGACATTTTTCCCAATAAGACCTTGTACCCCTTAGTGTTGTACCAAAATGCATCAAAAAATTATCTAAATGTGAGTGAGGGACATTTTTGATATGTTCTCTTAACTAATTGATTGTGATTGGTATATCTTGCAAGCTCTTTTTGACAAACACTACTATATAATTTTGTGCACAATGTTACATAATCATATTCATTATATAATATCTAAAACATGAGTGTTTTCCAAAATGATGATCTCTGTATCTCAATAAATTCTTAACAAATTCATGTAGATGAACTCTTCACAATCGTAGTTCTATCCAATCACATCATCCATTTGGAAATAGCATTGGGAAAGCCATATCAAGTAATCCTTCAGTAACATACTCATTCATTGGAGATGCTCCAATTCTTGGCCAATCAATTAGTGATCTAGGATCTACATTAGGGTTATTTACCCATGCATGAATTAGTTCCATCTCTCTTTCGACATTTGGTGGTTTTGAGGCCACTTATGTATTGTGATTAATAATGTTTCCCTCACTTGTCTCCAATATTTGACCCACAAATACATACTCATTTGTATCTGAATCAAACTCCATATGAATAGAATTTAGTTGATCAAAAATATTTTTATCTAAACTACTTGTAAGATGATTAAGTACATTTTCATCAATTTGAATATCTCTATAGAACTTATCATGTTCCATTTTATATTTAAGTGCTCTATATACCCTCTCTCTATTAACTGTAAAATTATAATTCATTCCACATTGATCCTTTTTTTGAAGAATTATGACTGGCAAATCTTTTATTTGATGTGGTAAAATTTTAGCTATTTCTCTTACTTCTTTTGGAAAGCTTATTGTATGCCCTTTATATTTGTATTGACCTTTGGTTGCATTTGTTACTTGAAGTATTGGGTTGACATGTGCTATCAACATTTCCTCTATTTGTGTTAAATTTGCAAGTTCTAATGGTTGTGGACCAGGATCCATATTTTTTAAAGCTAAAAATCAATGCTCATTCCTCTCTTGTTGACATCGATTTCAAATAGGGCCCTTAGGTACCCATAAAACCTTCATTGCAGGATAACTCTCTTCACAAATGTAGCACATACTTGGTGTAGAAAGTATATCTAGTGCACATCGAAATATCATTTGCAAACTTTTCAAATCAATATTAGCAGTTCTATTATCATTAACTACTTGTTGATCTCTTCTATTTTCAGCATTCATTACATTTTGAGCTCTATCATTTGGTGTTTGTAGAACATGATCTATAGTAATAGAATTTGCCCCTTCAAAAATAACCTCAAAATTCCTAAGAGATTGATGATATCTTTCAATTGATTCATGATTGCACATTTATATTTGTTGTCTTTCTATCTCATTCAATTGTACAAAATGCATAGCTCTTTGAACTTGTGAATGATGTGTTATCATTCTATCTGTATGTTGCCTCATTTCTATTTCAAGCTCTTCCATTGTCATATTTTCTTTGCATTTAATGCTTCTTTCTCTATCATTTTGGTTTTGATGAATCCTTTCTTCTTGTCTTTGTACATCAGTCATTTGTTCACATCATTGTGTCATATTGTTTCAAGCATATTCTCTCCTTTGTTCTCTTTGTTAATCTTCAGATGTAAAACTTCTTACTTTCTCTCTTTGTTCATTAGCCATTCATTCACATCATTGTCTCATATAATTTCAAGCATATTCTCTTCGATGCTCTCTTCATTGCTCTTCATTTTGAAAACTTGTCCTTGGATGACGAGGCATCATTCAAATTTAAATAAAAATTATTAAATCTATAAAGTTATTAGTAATTAGTAAAATCAATAGACATTTCTAATTTTATTTTGATTTTTAATGACTATACTTTTGTTAATTCATAACTTTTTCAATAAAATTATTCATAATAAATAAATTTTGTTCAAAATATATTAATTTTTTAACTCATAGTGAGAGTTGAACCCATAACCCTTTAATTATTAATCAAACCTACTAATCCATTGCACTATTTGCTTGTTTTTGCATTTTATTTATAATATTGTATTCTTAAATTTGATTGCCAATTTTAAAAGACCTAATTTTCATGCTATATGTGTGGATAAAAATATTTTAATAGACCTAATTTAATTAATGTGTGGATACTATATTACTATTAGGGTTCAATTTGTCTAAGTGATAATTTTTTTTTTTTTTTTAACTCATGTTCTTTATATTGCAATAACTTCTAATTTTTAATTAAATATATTTATTTACTAAGTGAATATAAATTTATAATTTGATTTCTATATTTATAACAATAATATAATAGTACAATATGATTCTAACCAACACAAACTTGTTCTTCTCAAGAACTTTAAATACATCCATGTAATCTAAGTTCTTACCCAATAAAATAAAACTAATGACTCCTTCAAATTTGAGTAGCCCAATTAAATAATTTTTCCAATATGTTTCTTTTTAAATTTTTATAACCAAATTAACCAATGTGATTATCTATTACAACTTGTTAAAAAACCCTAGATGTAGTGATATTATACTTATATTTAGATAAAAATCAAAATCAAATAAACATGATTTACCTTTGTTTTTCGTTTGTTGTATTTTTCTTTGCACCACCTTAGCACTTTTATGTGAATTGTAAATTATTTTTAATCAATTCATATTTTTTAAACTTTTATTTATATTAGGTTGAAATGTTATGACCATTCGAAATGATTTAAAATTTTAAAATTTTGGTTGTTGGCTTTTTATTTTATAAGTTAACAATTTTTTTTAACACGGTCACTCTCCACCCTGTGCTGTCACTGTAGGTTATGCCTCTCGGTGTAATAATTATTATAAATTATATTATATTATATATATATATATATATATATATATATATAAAATATATATATATATATATATATATATATATATATATATATTATATAATATTTTATATAAATAATTAAATTAACATCATGATTTTGACATGCTCATTGCTCAACCTTAAAAATAAAATAACAATTTCTTTAACAATATTTATTTCAATATTTTTCTCTATATTAATTAGTATGCTATTTAAATTCTTTTCATGCTAATATTTCTTTTAAATCAATTTTTTACTAATTGTATGATTTTTTTTGCCACGAACTTACTTGCTATGGAACCTTGTTTAAATAATTGATATTAGTTATTTGAAAGGTTTAAGTTTTAAGGATTCATGATTTGATCTGGATCATTCAATGAACAATAGATTAATGATCGCAACTCTATTTCGGGCCAAATTTTAAAAGATTGAAGTTAAATTCTATTTCTACCCAAAATTGGGACATATGTACTCGAAGATTCTACCCAAAATCCTGACCATTGACTAGAAGAAAGATCAATGATGTGAGATGAATTTTGGGCCAATTTGGAGAATGTTTTCCCATGTGCATAGATTCATTCAAAATTGTGACACGTGTTTGGTCATTGCAAAGCTCAATTAAGTGTCAAGACTCAGTTAATATTATTAATAATTCTGTTTAGTCTTTAAAAAAAAATTGTTACTTAATCTCAACTCAGTGATGCTGTGATTGTTAAGTAAAAGGAAAATTAACAACAACGACAACAACCTAGGATAAATCTTGGGTAAATTTTGGGTTTGCTATCACTATTGTCAAGAAACATCTGGAATCATGACACGTGTCCTTGAAAAGTGTCACAATTCTAGATGACTCTTGACAACAGCATAACATTCCACAAATTGACCCAAAAATCATATCGATAATTAAGTTTGATTTTTATTAATTAATTTATTTAAAATGAACAAATTTCAAAATTCAAATGTATATTAATATAATAAGTTTTGACTTTTTATTATTATAGTTATGTACATTACTACATTATTGAGTTTTTATGTCGTTTACATATACATTGTACATACTATTAGTAAAGTACCTAAAACCATTAATTACTTAATACTTTTTCTTTAACTTTTAACTACCTTCTATGTTTTTAGAGTATGAAGTTGAGAGTCTGATACAATAATTTTTCAAAGACAGACTAAATTCCATTTTGTATTCTGAAGATTGAAAGTGTGAAACTTGAATATCACAAGACAACACCAATTATCGAATCTCAATTCTGGGTATTTAAATTTTTTAAAAAAAAATTATTACAATTTACAGCAATAGAAATCTTGATTTTAATTGTCTTAGATTTACACTTTATAATTTTTAAATAAGAATAGAAGAAGAATTTTGTGTAATAACTAGTAGCAAGCATGTGCAAAACAAAGTAAAAAACCTCTAGTACAAGTGCAAGCATAAAGGAAAATGAAGACATTATAGAACTTAGGAACATGCTAGAAACCCTAGGTTTCATCGATGAATGTCATGCTACTTTTGATCTTGTTATCCATAGAGATTTTGGAATCATGAGAATTACACATTCATTTTTTAATAAGTGGAAAGATCCAAAAAAGGGGAAAAATTATTACAAATATAACAATAGTATTCGTGCACATACAAATAAACTAGCTACTTTGGTTACTAGATTAGAAAACCTTGTTGTACCCAAAGTATTCCCTTGCTCTAAAATTGTAATGCTATGCACTCAAAATTATGATGAAAATAGAAAGGCAATTGTAAATCAAAACACTTAGGAGGAAATTTTATCCATAATTGAGAGTGAATTCTTCACTTTGTTAGACCTAGGGCTAGGGTTTAAACCAAAAAGCTTTAATGAGCACATTGACATGGATAGACTAGCATAGGCTTATGACAAATTGGAAAGAGTTTTTCAAGATTCATATATTAAGAGTTTAATAAACTCAGAGTTGTCTAGTAGTGTTACACTGGACATAAACCATAAGCCTCGTTATCAATATGATATTTTTATGTCATGTGTTTAGAATACTATTTTTTTTGTTATCATTTTGTCTGGGATTTGACATTAATAAGGAAGTGGGGACCAATGTTCTTGAAATTATTTATAATATCCATTTTCAAGGTTAGTCAGTTGAGAAGGTAGATGTAAGATATAATTTTGTTCAACACATTGTTGAATCTATGCAACAAAAATTACTAATGATTAAAAAAAGTAAAACTATAGGCAAGATGAAGACATTTAGGTTCACAAGTTACTTGTGCTATCTTCTTTTAGCAAAGCGTCACCCAATATTTGAGAAAAAGAACAAAAAGCTTGATATTGAGGTCTATAATTTTGATGAGAAAAATTAGAAGAAATCAGAGACTCCAAGTCTAGTATATGAGTGGATACATAAGATGAGGATGAATGCTAACAAAAATAACTACAACTATTTTGTAGACTTCTTTTTGGCACCTATTTACTAAAAATCATAGGCACTTCAATGCCTAGATTGCCTATGTCTTGTAAAGATTACATTCAACTAGGAATTCAGATTCAATTAGCTAACTAGTTCTTCATGGAAGAGTATATTGTCTTAAGGTTTTACAATTCAGTGGTTGAACTTTGAAAACTTCCAATACATGTTACAAAAAGGGTTTTTGCATTGAAATATGTATGGAAGATGGAGAGTGCAGATGAACTTTTCACTGGACAACAAAAGAAAATGATATTTCCTTCCTTGCCTTTCGCAATTGGAGGCCTCACATTTGAGAAAAAGGCAAATGAATTGGTAATTTTTTTTGGCTTTGATTTTGTTAGTTACTAGAATTGTGATCCACTCAACATAATAAAAACAAGACTTATTGCCAAAGGGAACTCTGCAAGCAAATATCAACATCAAGAGATGCCATTGATAGAAAAGTTAGAAAAAAAGGATTCGTGGGATGAGGTTAAGAAAGAGATGAAGAAACATTTAATAGTGAATAATATTATAATATAAGAATTATCATCCCAAATTATGACATTGTACATATCAGAGACAAAAATTAAAGCCTCTAACATACTTAAATTTTTACAAGAAAGCATCTCAACCTTCTAAGAAATTTATGTTGAAAGCAATTAAAGAGGCATGCACATCTGAATTGTGGTGTCAAACCAAGATGACTTATTTTTGGAAAATGAAACAAAATTTGGGTGAACCAAAGACATCGACAGGTTTTGAGGAAATTGAGGAGGATGAAATTTTTAGTGATTATTAGAATGAAGAGCATCCAACTATACTATATGATTTTGGTAGTTACAGTGACATTGATATTCAAAGACAGGACCTCGAGTCTAATGCCAATATTCAAGGTATTTAGGATTTTGGGTCAACTAGGGGCAGATATATTGTTAATCTTCAAATGAGTGATTCTATTAAACAAATGTATAGTAAAGGGGCAACTATGATACAAAAAATGGGTTATGAAGGTATAGGGCCTATTGGCGCTAGTGGTGAAGGGATTTGAAATCTAGTTCTAGTAGCAAACCCACCCAAAAGAGGAAGTAAACCAATCATTGGACTCTTTGATGAGATTGAAGATGATTTTAAATGTCATCCCAACACATTATTTGCTAAATCTTCAAATCCAGTTGTAGTTGATCCCAGTGGCACTGGTACTGGCACTAGCATAGATGAACCTTGTGCCAAAAAGAAAAAAGTTATGACAATTACATCACAAGAAATCTCAGCAGTTGCCTCACCAATTTATGCACTAGTAGCACTAGCTTTTGTACAAAACCCTGAAAATAGTCCTAAAACACTAGGATTTGGAATGGGTCATCTTCAATATATTGGAAATCCTCAAAATACAATTGTAGGTGGAGTAAGTTTAACTAGAGTTGGAGGAGCATATAACAATACAACTGATAATTCACCTTTCAAACACTCAATTGTGTTAGAAAACTTACATTTTAGTTTGAATGAGTTTGTATCAAAGTTTGATTAGACAAGCAAAATAAATAGGCAAATTATGAAGACTTTGAAAAGTGATGCAGTTACTGAATGTCAGGGATCTACTAATAGAATATTTCCAACATATGATCCAAACAATGAAATGATCAACTTCATGGTCCCTAGCTAGAGATAATAATCCACCAGAAAATGTAATAAATCATAATGATGTACAAGTTACCAGTCTTCAAATGGATTTGTCAAAAGTGAAAAATATTGACAAAATCAATATATCAAAAGAGATCAACAAAATGGTCTACTCTACACTTCTGAAAGTGGACAGGGAAACAAAAGGCTTACAAAGAAAAAAGAAAAGATATAGGCAGACCTTGATAATGTGAAGGCCAAGGAGAAAGCAATAGACAATGGGTTCAAAGAATTGCAAAATAGGGTAAAGAATTCTTCTCCTATAGAGGCAATTTTCTAGCAAGAAAAGATGAATGAAAAAGTGAAAAATTTGACTAAAGAGTTGGATGAGTGCTAGAAAGAATTCAGCATGAAAAAGCCTCTACTACATAGTTGTTCAAGTCTATAGAGAGTAGTGCATAGGTCAACAATAAATTGAAAATTGACCTAGATTCTATTGTCAAGGAAAATAATAATTTGAAAATTGAATTGGAGAAAAGGCAAGGATAATTGATAATTTGTAGAACAAATTGGAGAATGAGAAGAAAAAAGAGGAGTCTATTGCAAACACAATCCACAATTTGAAGAAGCAATCAGATAATATGAAGAAAAAATAAGAGCCAACTGCAAAAATAATCCTTGATTTGAAGAATGAATTGGAGAATGCAAAGAAAATGGAGTCTAATGCTACGGAAAATAGTAATACAACCCACCATATGAAGAAGGAATTGGAGAATGCAAAGAAAAAAGAGGAGTCAGCTACAAAGAAAATCTTAGATTTGAAGAAGGAATTGGAGCATTCTAAGAAAGAGGACTCTACTCAAACACTCCATGATTTGAAGAAGGAATTGGACAATGCGAAGAAAAAGGAGGAGTCCACTGCGAAGACAATCCATGATTTGAAAAGGGAACTTGAGGATGAGAAGAAAAAAGAGGTAACTATTGCAAAGACAATCCAAGATTTGAAGAATAAATTGGAGGATGAAAGGAAGAGAGCAACTAATTAGCAAGGGCAACTAGAGGAAATACAAAAAAAGAGTGAAATAAAGATGTCTGAAATGAAAAAAAAAAGATGGAGAATGTAAGTGCAAAAAATAGAATGACATCTTCTAAATACAATAATGTCAAGGATACTATAATAAACACAGTTAAGCTTATCAAACAAGAAAATTGGGACAAAATAATGAAGAATAATGATAGTTTGTTTGAATGGCTTGATTTAAATAGCAATTTTAGACTTGTCTTTGAAAATGTAAAAGAAGATGTTGAGGGTAAAAGAGGAATCTTCACCAATACCTTAAAAAATGTTGCTAAATAAATTTTGAATAAAGTATAGAGATCCAGTGATAGGGATTTGGCAAACCTTGGAATAAACAACTGCTTGGATGCCTCTGTAATGACCTTTGTTATCTGTCACAATTTTGAACACGTAATGGAAATAGATGAAGCTCTCAAATCTTCTTCCAAAGACTTGATGAAGACGGATCACAACATACTAAACTTGCTAAATGTTGGATTACCAAATCTAGCTTACTCAGATAGAAAACTCATTAGAAAAGAAGATTAAATGAAAAAGTTGAAGAACACCATGAATTCTGATTTAGGCAACTTGCTTGAGGAAACCACTCCAAAAAGAATTGCAAGTTGCATCAAACCACTATCAAAAATGAATGTAGTTATAGATAAATTCCTCAATTCATATAAACCTATCTCTATGAAGTATTAATTGTTGATAAGGTTACAACTATTTAACAACAACCTCAAACAACTGGAGCTTCCAAATGATGTAGAATGAAGTGCCCTAAAGAACTTAATTAGAGCCAGTTATCTTCTCAAACTATTACTGTTGCTATTAGTGGTAGTCATAGCTAATAGCACTAAAAAGTGGCAGTTATAGATAAATTTTTTGATTCATATAAAAATATCTTTCTAAAGTATTCATTGCTGATGAGGTTACAACTATTTATCTACAACCTCAAACAACTGGATCTTCCAAATGATTTAGAATGAAGTGCCCTAAAGAACTTCATTGGAGCTAGGTCATCTTCTCAAACAATTACTATTACTTTTAGTTGTAGTTATAGCTGATAGCACTAAGAAGTAACAACTTAGTAAGTTATAGTACTATAATCATTTTGTTACTTGTTGCTCTTTAATTTCAAATTTTGGATTTAATCTCAACTTTGTTTAATGTTAATCAACATATCAGGATAGTTGGACAACCAGGCACTAGCATACTATTACTACATAGAGAAAATGGAAAAAAATTTCCTACTCATACTTGAAAAAATTGTACAATTGGCAATGTGATTATACACACATAATGTATTATGTAGTAATAATCAGATTATATATACAAGTACAAACTAACCTAGAATTATTGTTACTCCCTTGTATCTACAAAAAGAAATTTAGGGTCATTTCAATTTGACATTGAGTCATTTGCAAAGGGTTGTAATTGTTTGTAATTGTTAAATGTATTATGTTATATGCTCATTTATAATTATAAATTATAATACAATTTTTTTAAATAGAGCTTATTCTGTTAAATGCATTATGTTACAATTTCTTAAATAAACTAGAATCAATGAAAATCTGAAAAAAAAAGTCTAAAAACTAGAATCAATGAAAATCTCAACACGTAAGTTTGTAACATCATGTTTAAAAAATAAATTAAGCATCTATAAAAGAATAGTGAATGAAGGCTATAAATTAACTTCTACAAATATAATTAATTAGTAGATAGAGTCTTAGATCAGAGCTACTAGACTACTACTTGAATTATGTAGAAGTTAGAACTTGAAGTTGAGAAGTTGTTATAGTTGTCACTCTGCCTAGACCAACTCAGCATCACTATCATCATAATCCTCCTCATTTATTGCATATAACATTTCATTATTCATTGTGTTTTCTTCAGATTCACTATCAGTGTCAGTATGCATGTCAAAGTCAACATCATCTTCATTGCTTCCAAAATTAGGACATGAACCACTACCATTGCCACCACCACTGCCACTACCACCACCACTACCACTGCCACTTGGGTTTGAAATGTTGGTCATCCCTCTTCTTTGTCATTGGTTTATCCAAATGGCAAGAGCCCTATCATGAGGGAAACTATCTACCTCATATCTAGAATTATAGAGCCTCAAACAATTATCCAAATTTTTGTCTAATTTTTTTCTAACATTTGACTTCAAGAAGCCCAAAGTAATGAAAACTCTCTCATCCTCCACTGAACCCAATATCATTATCAAACATAAATTGGTAAGCTTGAAATATTTTGGTATGGACTCTCTCAACTGATTGCTCTCACAAAGGTTTTTCCAAAGCTTTGTTACTGCTCCCTCTTTATTTGGATTCTCCATAAGAACATATTGTTTCCTCATTATGTTTGCAAAAAAATATGATTGATCTCTCAGTCAAGATTCATCTAAAATTTTATTTATAACTACTTCATTGATTACTTTAGGTTTGAAAAAATATTTAATCAAAGTCATTTTCCTTCTTCAAAAATTAGTCGGATTGTTTAGAGACCATTATTGAGGGAAAAAAATTGACATTGCTTCAAGTAGTTCCTCTGGAGGGAATCTGAATCTAATTTTTGATGAAAGATTGTAGCAAACTCACTTGATAGAGTTAAGCACAGAGTCTTTGATCTTCTTGAAGTCTTCACTTGTAACACATAGAAGTAAATTCTCTAGTTCTAATTTTACTTCGCTTCCTCCTTTGTATGGGTTGGAGTCAGGGTTGATGTGGGCATAGTAATGCATTGGTATGTCAAATCCATGTACCCTGGCACATACCTAATCATATGTACCAATATGTAAAAATTTCCTAGGATTGTTCAAATCTGTGATTTCTATCCACTTTGCAAACTTTGATTCATCTAATGGTAGTAATCGATATAGAGTATCTAGGCTATTACATGTCATTTTACACAAATTATTATATTCTGTAATGTGCATAGCTCTTTGTTGAACCATTTTTATAATATTTCTCATGTCCTATAGCATGGGGAGAATAGTTACTAAAGTTAAGAGTATCTTAACATTAGTTAGACTTGAATATAGCCAAGGGAATCTGTCTTGCAAGAGTGCATTAGTCCAAGCAATGATGGATATTCAAATATTATTCAATGCGTTGGTCCATTCAAAGAGATCCATCTGCTACCATTGTCTTTAAGAAGCTTCCTCCCATTAGTAAGTCCTTTAGAAAAGTGCTGAAATTCCCAGACTTGTTTTGGACTTCGACAAAAGTATTGGTAAATCTCTTTGATTAGAGATTCCACTTTTTTTACACAACCAAAATCACTGACAATTCCAAAAGCTAGATTCATTCAATGGGCCATGCAATGAATGGGAATAGTGTAGGGTGCAAATCATTCTTGATCTTTTTGCAAAGACTACCTTTATGATCTTGCATAATTGAAGCTCCATCCACTCCAACACACACCAATTTTTTGGCAATCTTCATGTTATACAAACCTCCACATTCAATTAGAGTACTATTTAATAAATTATATAATTTTTTTAGCTATCCTACTAGAATTCAATTTAGAGACAAATAGTAGAAAGGGTTGATGAAAAAGATCGTTTATAGTATAAACATGCATGCACACCTAGGAAGTATTATCAATTGTTGTAACTTCATCTAGAGACAATGCAATGAAATTTGAGTGGTTTATTTTTTCCTTCATATCTTCTTTTTCAACCTGTGTAATACATCTAGCCCATTCCCACCTACTGTTTCATGACTAGTGACTATTCAAATAGTTTCAAATTTTAAAAAAGTGCAATAAGGTAGCAATTAAAGGGTAGTCCATAATAGGATGTACTCTACTCAAAATATAAAAGATCACACATAATTGAACTAATTTTCCCATATTTTTCACTTCCATTGCTTTCCCAATGAAATCTTCAATAGAACCTTTTACTGCAGAATGCTTCTCCCATAATTTTTGATGAAACTCATATATTTCGGCATTCCTAATATGAAGACAATTGTCCTTTATTTTCCAAGTTATCGTAAATTTTTCAACTCCATCTATAGTTTCCTTTTTGTAAACTTCACCGACATGCTTTTCTATGGTATCAAGTTTAAGTTGCAACCTCTTCTCCTTCTTTGTTTTCTCTGTGCAAATCTTACATCTACATTCTATAAGAGGCTCACCACCAATTAGATTGGCCACTTTTTCAATAAACCAATATTTTTCCACCCATTCTAATTGAAAATTCCTTTTGGACAAATCCTAGTGAGATCAATCTTTCTTTGATTCCAATTTTCTTTTCTTCTTTTGTGCATGAACATGATTTATGGAATCACTTTTGATTTTCTTGCCTGACTGGTCTAGAACCAACTCCAACTCTATAATATTAGTTTGCGACTCTCTACTTAGGGGAAGTACCTCCAAATCATGTTCAAGTTCATCCTCAACTGAGATATCAAGTTCACCAATCTAAACTTCTTAAATACGGTCCAAGTCTCCAGCTTGTGATGAATCTCCTTTTTTAATAAGCATTAGAGATCTAAATTGTGAATTTTGTAGGTTGCCAACATTTCCACCACCAAAATATGTTGATATGGTTCTATTTTTTGGCAATGGTGGCCTCTTTTTGCTTTCAAGGATCCTATTGGAACCCCTGTTACCCCTCTTGTTTGACATTGCAAACCAATAAAGGCTACAAAAAACAAATCAACTTAGTTGTTGAAAAAAAGACTCAAATAGTGACAAGTCAAAGAATGTGAACAGTGATAGTAGACTACTTAGACTACATATAATAACAATAATATGATTCATTCTTGAAAAAAGGGTACTACTACTATGGTACTATAGTCTACGGTACTACCCGATACAATTTGCAAACCTATAGGTTATCTTAGCATGTGAGATGTCTAGTCACCAGTGGACACTAGATAGTAAAACTAAAAAAAACCAGTACCACTATACTAGTACCACTATCGACATAAAAAATAAATTAAAAATCACTTTCCTTTTATGAAAACCATGGTCCACGAATCAATGGGCAATACACTCAGCACTTTGAAACTTTGGCAGCAATAAAATTTGTTAGTCTCCAAACTAGAAAAGAGCGAATTGTGTAGAATAATAATATCTTATAGTCCAATCTAGGTTGGAAAATTACATGGGATTAACAAGCGAGAATATCAAATGTAGGAAAAATACACCTTCCTATTCAAGCCCACAATAGGAAAAAATTGGCTAAATGGGGTTGTTGGTCGACACACATCATGAAAATGGTAGATGATATCCAACCCAAGGGAAAATTATTTGGTTGGAGTAATGGCAAAATAGTGTGCACCAATAAGAAACAACATGCAAAGGATGGAAAAATGTTTAAAATAAATGTATCCAAAATGTATATTGCATTGGCAATTGGATCGATATTTTTGACCAATCATGTGATAACTAATGGGTGACTACTATAGGTGTTGAACCCTAATTTGATAAATACTCGATGATGCAGTTGACCTACATTGCATGTGCTATTTTCCAAATAACGATGGACCCATGAGATGGGATCACCAAATGGTGAATATTCACCACTAACGTAATCTCTACTAGTATTTAATGTGGAAATTCAATTTGGGAAAAACCACCAAGTAACATGCTATGACTTTTCACTCTTATGAATTGAGCTCTGTTAGGAGTCAACCCTATTAAAGGTTACAAAGTACATTGTTAGGTATGGTCATGTTAAAGGATTTAAATCACCCTCTTAGGAGTGGCCTTGTTAGTACATTGTTAGGTATGATCATGTTAAAGGATTTAAATCACCCTATTAGGAGTGGCCTTGTTAGAGGTCTTTAAAACCCTCCCTTAAAATTTCACCTTGTTAAAGGATTTACAAATAACTTTAGGTCAACCTTCATCAAAAGGATTTACTATAGGTACAATGATTAGAATGTAAAACCTAGGTTTGATCTGATAACATACAACTCACTTTGCAAATTCAAATCTCCATTTAGCTCAATACTGGTTCATTAATTGTACTCCATCTCTCTCAACAACTTAGATATGCTTGGTAACTCTTCAAGAAAACTCTCACATCACAAAATTTTCACTTCTCCTTTGCAAGTCTATTCTCCACTTGTCTTCACAAATTCCAGTCCAACAACCCTGTAAAACATATCATATGGCTCCTTAAATAGGTAGCTTAGATAATTTTCTTCTTAAACATAGTTGTAGATCTTAGGGTTATGATTAGATTCAACATATTTAATGAATCTAGCCATCTTCTATTCTTCTTCTTTCTTCTTGACACTTCTAGAAACATCTCTTCAAATCTTAGCCTTTGATTGCTCAACTAATCTTTTCTATTCATTAAATAATCTAGCTCATCAATCCTTATCTTCAATACATTTTTATTATTTCAAGAATTGAAGTGTATTGGAAAAAATTTTGATTCTTTATAAAACTACTAATTTTCTAACACTCAACCATAACTATATTATGTTGCTTGGTCATCACTGGATCATTCAGTCATCACTAAATTGTCTTTCTCAACTTACATTGTGCAACTCGGTCATTACTATCATGCAAAATCCTCTGTCACTTGGCTAATACTAATACTCGACCAAAATTGTTTTGCTCAACATTAATGCTTAATCTCCTTAATCTTCTTCTTTAGATACTTGATTTCTTCACAACTCTTTTCTTCTTAACTGATCTTTCTTCCTTGCTTATTATAATTAATAAACAATACATTATCTTTTGAAGTACTAACTAATAGAATTCCCATTGTAATTCCATCACACTTTCACATCTCAACTCAACCTTTCACTAGGTCATCTCATGTTCTCTTCTTTTCAAATCCTCTCCATCAATAAAATGATATGGAACTCTACATTGTTGGTTAATGTCTTGCTAGTAAGATTTGACATCAATGAAAACATAAAAATTGTTCCACATTTGTAGTTCCAACAATATCATCCATTTTTCATCTAGATTCTTGGAAAGTAACTAAAGGTTCCATTATTGTTGCCAAGGGAAATAAAGTTGGTAGTTTATATCTATTTGAAAGACCTACCGAAGTAGGTGCTACTATGATAGTTGTGGGTAGTGATGTAGCACTTTGGCAGCAAAGGATAGGCCACATGGGTAAGAAAGGACTTGAGGTAATGCTCAAAGGGATCAACTATCAGGTCTCTAATAAAAAAACTTGGAGTTTTGTGAACGTTGTCTCTATGAAAAATGAAAGTGAGCCAGCTTCTTGAAAGATGGACATGACATGAAGACTAGACCATTGAAACTTGTGTATGCAGATGTATTTATCCTACGAGGTATTTTCTTTAGGAGGTGCAAGATATTTTGTTACTTTCCTTGATGATTGTACTAGAAAAGTTTGGACATATATGATGGCTATGAAATTTGAAGAGTTTTCTAATTCAAAATTTTGAAAGCACTTGTTGAGAACCAAAGAGGTCAAAAAATTACACTACTACATCTGAGGCCATTTTTTGACCATTATTGGTTGAAATTTTGACCCACTTTTTGACCAAACTTTGACCAACTCATTGGTCAGAATTTTTCCGGTCAAAAGTTTGACCAACCTTTTGGTTGGTCAAAATTTTGACCAATACTTTGGTCGAAAAACTCCAGTAGCCACAGTGCAATTTTTGCCTAGAATTGGTCAAAATTTCGACCAATGAAGATATAAATTTTGAGCAATAAAAGTAGAAATTTCGACCAATGATGGTAGAAAGTATTGGCCAAGAAAGGTACAAATTTCGACCAATGAAGGTAGAAATTTTGACTAATTAAGGTAGAAAGTTCGACCAATAAATGTCAAAAAGTTTGACCAATGAAGGTAGAAAATGTTGGCCAAGAAAGGTAGAAATTTTGACCAATGAAGGTAGAAAATGTTGACCAAGAAAGGTAGAAATTTTGACCAATGATGGTCAAAAAGTTTGACCATTGAAGGTAGGAAATGTTGACCAAGAAAGGTAGAAATTTCAACCACTGAAGGTCAAAAATTTTGACCAATGAAGGTAGAAATTTCTACCAACACCTAGGTGTAAATTTTTTTTTAGGCATTCTATAAAACAGTTCACATGCTTTGCATATGATATGACATTTTGCATGCATCCTGCAGTCTCTCATTCTACTGATGATGGATTACAGAGAGTGATATGAAATGATGACGCTAAAAAATGCACAATCAAATCCAAAATGAACTTGCATTACAAATGGATTGTGGAAATTTGATATTGTTGATTTTGCATGTCTACCAGGACAATCACAACTTAAACATATCTATATATATACATATATATATATATATATATATATATATATATATATATATATATATATATATATATAGAGAGAGAGAGAGAGAGAGAGAGAGAGAGAGAGAGAGAGAGAGAGAGAGAGAGAGAGAGAGAGATATGTTTAAGTTGTGATTGTCCTGGTAGACATGCATGCAAAATCAACAATATCAGATTTCCACAATCCATTTGTAATGCAAGTTCATTTTGGATTTGATTGTGTGTTTTCTAGCATCATCATCATTTCAGATCACTCTCCATAATCCATCATTAGCCAGATGAGAGAGTGGAGGATGCATACAAAATGTCATATCATACAGAAGGCATGTGAACTATTTTATAGAATGCCTAAAAATTATCAACAATAACTAATCAAACTGTTGTAGTCACTGACAGTAACTAATATGCTTCTTTATTAATATGCCCGATACAATAACCAAACTTGGCAACTATGCACACCAAGTTATATGCTAAAAGGAAATCATTTAGGAGATACAAAATTTGAACAACCATATGTTAAGATTCTACAATTTGTATCACTTGCTTGAGTCTGACAGTTGAGATTAAGTTCATCATCCTCCCTATAGTATGTTTTGATGGGTTGCACAGCCACAAAAGTTCTAGCATCTCGAATTTGTAGAATAAGAATTGTTTCGTAGCAAATGGACATGATTGACAATAAATCATCATATAAAAAGACTCCCGTGTGAAGCATGAATAGCAA
The DNA here is from genome assembly GCA_028749045.1 of Cupressus sempervirens. NCBI lineage: Eukaryota > Viridiplantae > Streptophyta > Pinopsida > Cupressales > Cupressaceae > Cupressus > Cupressus sempervirens. The sequence goes on from CM053790.1 coordinate 542,463,338, forward strand.
AGGAAATGAATATGGGTGATAGGGAAGAGAATTCAATAATAGAGGCTTTTAACTTTAGTTATATATAGTCATGATATGGGTAATGCATAACTGCCTCCTAGATTCATGTTCTATCCCACAAATGAAGAGCTCATACCACATTATCTCATTAGAAAAGTTTTAGACAACAATTTCATAGGAAGGGCCATTACTAAAGTGGACCTCAACAAGTGCGAGCCTCAGGGAGGGTTCAATTCCCTCCTTTATTATTTACTGTGTGTATAATCCCACACAACCATTTGATCTCGAATGATATGTACTGAATGCTGAGTGTTTGTGCTAAGTGCTCGAAAACCATCCATTTCATGCCTTCATCTGTACACAATGTCTTTCTAGTTTCTTTCTACTCGCACGCCCATTTTATTTCATATGATATTTTGAAAATTGTGTCACTTTAAGCTCTCAACTATTTCCTCTTGATTGATGATCTCATATTTGTTGAATGAGAGCTTTAGGATAAGCTATAGGCATCCATCAAAGCATAAAGGATTTTGTCAGACAGTGTAGATGAAGTAGTAGCATTTGTCTTGGGAAACATGCTTGCAAAATGGAAGCATAGATAAGTCATGTGAACTGTTCGACAAGATGCCTAAATGTAATGTTCCTCCACGATGCTCCTGATTTTCCAATTTGAATATTGCCAATTTTTTAAACACAAGTTAACTATGATTCAATCACCTTTGATTACTATATCATCCATATTAAAAGCATCACCTTTATCATATGTTGTTGGTGTTGATCATATGTAGGATTGAACACTTGTGAATAGCATTTAGTGGTCAGAATCCACCTTAATGAAGGCTACACCCAAGATTTTCAAAGTAGATTCAGGTGCTAAGAATGAAAAATCACTAAGACATAGCTATTTAGGAGCTTGGAAAACCTTAGGAACAGTCCATTACAGCTTTCAAGACTAGACATGACCATCTTCATCCTCACATCTAAGGTTTATCAAGCCAAAAAAAGTGTGTAATTGTTGAACAAAATCTGAAAATGTTTTGCTTAAAGGTATACTCTCAATTAAGCATCTAGTTGTTATATGCTGTTAGTTTTGCCTTGGACTAAAAGCTTCAATGGAAAGATAAAACTTAGTAATGGAGTTGTGTTTCCCTAGCACACGATCCAATTCATCATTCAATGCAAGACCCTAACCAAGAAGCTCCTTGTTCCATGACATGCACCCTCCCATCAGCGTATCCAATCCAAATTCTTGTTCCTAAAGCACACAAACATTGAATAGCAGAAAATGAATGCATGAATTCCTAAATACGATTACCCTGGCAATCCCACTACACAAGAAATCCATTTGCATATCTAGTCCAAATCATTTGATTGCTTGACGCTGCATATCCAGTCTAATACATCTTGACACTTTCCTTAACAGAGTTTACACTATTGTTTGCTATGCATTTATTAGATTACAATAGTAACATCATAGAACAAACTATGTATAATAAGACACCAGATACTTAAATAGTCCACACAAGAAGGCATCAAAAGCAATAAAAGACAATTTAGAGAGGTTCACAATGATGAGTTAACGTGCATGGTTTGCTTATACGCAATATTGCACTAATTGTTCATAGTAGACAAAATAAATGTGCATTGTTAGGCAGCTTCTGCAAAGCCTACTCTTAAGTTCCCATAATAAAAAAATTGTATGGTATGCACTCATGAAAATATCTCCGAGAATCCTGAAAAAAAATCAGTGTTTACAAAAACTTACTCTAAATCTATGTTTGTAAATAGAAAGAAAAATTGCATGGCACAACATACCATGTCGGACCCAGTGGTGGAGGAACATCCACGCCCACAAATCCACTTAGGCACCTAGCCACAACACCTTCACCAACTTTCAGAATGTACTACCAACCATAATTGCCATCTTATTATTTATGTAGACTACAAAGTTCCATGCTGTCCAATTTACTCTGGCTAATTCAATTAATTAGAAGCAATTTGCATTCCTCATCAACTCTGAGACACTGAAGATCAAATGTCTTGATCTGCCGTCACCAATATAGAATATGATTAACCTACGTGGACATCTAGCAAGTCATAGAATGTTTGTGCCACATAAGATCCTTCTGTTTCCACAAGAAATAACTAATGACCTTGTATTCTAAAATTTAAAGAAGTGGCTATTCCAACATTGGAGATCTTGAATTGTTATATGCTTCCTACAACACCCACATGGAATGGATTAAAATATTTCTTAAAATAGTGAAAATTAAATATGATAAAATACATCCATTTAGAAAAATGAAACATATACTGTGAAAATTAAATAGAGATCCTAGTGCACTTTTTAGTTGTCTTAGCATTGAAACATCTATTGACAATGAGTATGTGACTAGGTCATATAATTTCAATCTTATTTCTAAGAGTAAAAATGCAAGGGAATGTTAACTTCTAATTTATGGATAGAAGGACAACCTATCAATAGAGTTATAGGATAGATTTGGAGAACAGTACACAAATATGATTTATGGATAGTAAAAAGGATTTGTAAATGGAGTTTAAGGTTATATTTAGATCATATTATATAAGCATGAAGTATTAGCCATTGATCTATTGACACATAATCTTTATGATAGATATTGAGTTGTACATAAGGATCTTATTCAAAGGTGTGCATCTATGTATTAAATTTCTATTTAAAAAAAAAAGGACTATGCCCATGTATTAGACCTTATTTGATGCAATTTGATGAATCAGTGTGAAAGAGGGAAGTTGGGACTTGGTGTGAAGACAAAGAACCTTTATTTGGACTAGAAGCACACTCTAAAGTTGGGAGTTTGATCCATGAACCCATATCATGGCCATTTTCCTTGTAGACCAAACCTAAACTTACTAATTAGGCCTGAGTGCATGGTTGGGTTAATGCATGATGGAGTGGAGTCAAGGTTCCAAACTTTGGAGTCTTTTAGCACTTTGAAAAGGATATTTGAAACTGGTCTTAGATTGCCAAGTCCTTTGTAACAAAATTAAGTGGTTGGTGAAAAACAGTGTTGAGAGACCTAATTGCCTACTAGGTCTATGGTATCAATGTTCATTATTTGCTGGCTACAAAGATTCTAACTAGTGGTATTCCTTGTTTGGATAATTATGAATGTGTCTTAAACCATCTCTAGTGTTTGGAAGTCATGAAGTCTCAAAATCCCACTTTCGGTACTTTGTGAAACAAGCCTGAATGCTGCATTCTTATTTGGGTGCTGACAACAATCAAGATACTCATAAATCTAATCACTATTTGGTATAGTTTTCTTGTGTTAGATGTTTTCTAGGCCCCTAATATTGTTAGAAGGTTTGAGGGGGTTGAAACCACTTTGTTTTAAGTTGAGTGTGGAGGGAGTCTTGCTTGGTGCAAGGGAGAAGAAGTTGGGGTTCAGCCTAATGTGCAGTATTGGGTTGTGAAACCTGTTGGACAGTGGTAAACATCAATATAGTCCCTTTTGATGTGAGCCAAACACTGAATAACCCTATGGTGTTAAGGAAATTTGGAGTAGCAACTTGATTTTTCTTGATACCTCCAAGGTGCTTAGACTTGTTTGGTGCTTCCAAAGCGCTGCCTCTGCATCATATTGTGTAGCCTGTACTCTTGAAAGCCTCTCATCCACCATGTTTGTTGACTGAAGGCTTGTTGGTTACAGTCCAGGGGGCTTCAAATCATTCAAATCTACAAAACCAAAAGAAAGGGAAAAAAATGGTTTTGGCAATACATAATATTTACAAAACCAACTACAAATCATCACTCTATAACTTAAAAATAATCCAAGTTCATGTTTAAAATAACTATTCATTCCTACTAGCTTTTTCAAGAGCCTTAGATATTCATGAATTTAACCCATAGGTTTTGATTATGGACTTGTTGGCTACCATTTCTTTACCTTTAGTTTGGGACCTGCTGAGAACCTCCATGATAGAGAGAGAACCATTAGACCTCAAGGGCATAGTAGTATAGGATGGCCCCCCTTCACCTTGTTTGTAGCTATGATGAGTTATACTTGAAAGAGGATCCCTACCCCCTAAATGGGGTGAGAGGGAGAATGCAAGCCAGCTATTATTGTTAGTGTTATTCATGGATCTCACTAGGTCTTATCACACAGACCACAACGCTTCAGCACCGGTGTAAAGAATATAGCCAATATGCTTATGATTTCATTGCAAAAACTTCATCTAACTTAGAGAATTTCATACATTAATAAATGCAGGTTAATCAATGATTTCATTGCCAATATTGTGTCAATGCAAATATAAGACAATTCTATTTTAAGAATTTGTTTATATGTCAAGTTAAAATTATAAAAAAACATGCATCGAATACATGATACATGCATCCAATACATGATACAAACCTGCATGGCCAATACAAGGAAATAAAGAACATAATGATATTTTCCCAAGATAATTGACTTCATGTCCAAACACACATGAAGCAAAGTTATAATACCAGCTACTGCAGAGCTGCAAATCAATTTATGTTTTTGATTAGCAAGACATGAAACAAATAAATAGAAAAAGAGTGCAAAGAACCTGGTAGGCCAATTATATAGATAACAAGCTGCTAAAGTCCCAACATATCCAAATCAATATAAAACAAGTGCAAAGAGTGAAGTAAATTGAATACAAGCAGATGGGTTCAGAAGTTTGCAATTTTAAAATCTTGCTTCAAGAATGCAATATGTAGGTACTTACTATGAGAACAAAAAGCGGTCTGAATGATATGGACTTAGTGTTAACAACCCTTTTCCTAAATGAACCAAACCTTGAGCAATGCGGACCTACAATATATCTATTTATGTCAAATTTCCTAAATTAAGATTTGTTAGACATTGTTAAACTTAGAAAATAAAATTGCAACATCAACATTAATAATTGGCAATATAGCATACACAGAATAGAAGGTTGGGATCTTTGTAATAATAGCTCGATAGATTTCATAGCATGCTAGCTCATTGATCATTATTTGTTCTAGCACCAATTAATCCTAGAGCCAGTCTTGTAGCCTATAAATACACATTGTTATTTAGATTGTCAAATTTTAAGCAAATTCATAAGAAAAACCTATCTAGTGGAAATTGGAAAGATTACAAAGAAATATTATAATGAATACCACTCACCATAGCAACTTCTATATCGGTATCATGACTAAGCCTACTCAAAGTATCCATCACATTGACCTAATATAGATGTTTACATGTCAGATTTCAGCAATAAACTTCTATCACATAAATAATAAAGAAAATTAAGGGGCCAAGAATTGAGTATTTAAGCAAACGAAAGGACAAAACAATGAACATTACTTTTGGATTTGATATTGACAATAGGCTTAGAGCCAATGGGACTGCTCTTCTAATATTCTGCTCTCCATACTGTAGGAGATGCTCCAAAGAATGAATGGCCATTTCAAGTCCTAGTTCTTCAGCCATTGCAACTAATGCAATTCCAATTGAAGGAATATTCTTGAAGAACTACAATGATAGTTGGTTGCTGACTGAGAACAAGCCTTGGATAGACACTAGTCATATTAAAAGTAATTTACTTTGGGATTGAAGATGTTTGGTGATCAAATGTGTATGGGGGGATTAGTTATAAAGTGTTTATGCAATTATTTTGTTATGGTGATATGGTTAGAGGTGCTGTTGAATAGGCCCTAGATTAGTGACCCCAAAACCAAGGGTTTGGTGGAAAATGTGTTGTGTAAAGGGTAGAACCTTAAAATCTTGAAAATCTATTGTTTCTCAACCCCTAGAAGGACTGGTTCACCCTTTGGAATTGTAGGGTTGAGTGGAGTTGTGGGTTTCTGTGTAAAATTAGAGAATTAGGCCTAGTGTAGATAGGCTAGGGGTATCAGATCTTGGGTATGGTCCAAAAGAGTTGATATTGAAACTTAGAGAGGATGTATAGATCCCAAAAGGGTATCTTAATCAACTTTTAGTTTCCCTAGTTGTTTGGGAACTATTGGAGAGAAATCCAAATTAGTGACTGGTGAGAGCTACTAGCTTTAAGGCTAGATATGAATGTTGGGTAAGAGATTAGTTGTCCAAAATGAATGGATGGATGGAAAATGGTGGAAAGGCCATGAGGAGATGATTCACAAAGGAAGAATGAAGGTTGAAGCCTTGGAAGAAGTTATGGTGTTTGGGAAACTCTAAGAGCAATTGGGGTAGCCTGGAAGGTAAGTCCTTGAGGGGACATTGGAGGAAAGAGTTGTTGCTAAATGAATGGATTTTCTATCTGATATGACAAAGATGGATACCACACATGACCTCTGCATCATAGACTAAGAGTACATTGTGCTTGTTATGGCGCTTGGGAATGTAGTTTCTTCATGTGATGCATTGGTCTTGGGGATCAATCTCGATTGGGTGTCAATGTTGGGATTTCTCAACAAGAAGTAATGGAATTGGTTGGGATTCACTAGAGTGACCTTGGAAGCTATAAGGATGAAAGTTTTAGATGTTTAGGTGTTATTCACCATTTGACTAGTCACTTTGTGTCCTGTTTCATCTAGAGATTGATTGGGACAAGATTCTCAATAAGGATTGGAGCATTGATCAAATTGTTACACTTGAGATCGTTGCTTGGAAATCCTTGATGAAGGAAGGCTCATTCCTTTAATTCTGAACTTATTGGTTGGTTGCAGACCAACCACACCACTCTGTAGTTTGCCATAATAGAAGAGAGTTGGCAAGTTCTTCTTGGCCAAGGCGAGGAGAGTTCATAGTCTCAGACTCGTGCAGGCTTCTTCTAGCCACTTCTGAGGCAATCTAGACTGAGGCATTACTCAAAATTCATGCTAAGACTATAGGCCACTCCTATGCTTCAAATAGAGTGTTGAAATTGGTGATATTAGAATGTATTTCACAAATTCATGTTATGGGCAGTAGTAGTCGTGGATCATTATAGACCTACCACATGTGAAGTGTCCATTTTATGTTAGTTTGAGCTTCACTTGGTTTCAAGAATACTATAATATTCTCTACTTAACAAGGCCAACCACGTGAAGGTGGAAGCTCATCTAGCCTCACCCCCCTCCCCCTAACATCAATCTAAAGTACCCATTATCATCTAATTACATATTTCATTCATTCATTCATCCATTTATGGACTATAACATTCAATCAATACAATCACATAACATTCATTAATATGATATAAAATTCATTAATACACAATACTAATCAAGACTTCATTAAGACATAACAACATTCATTAACATAAGATAAAAATTAGTATTAATACGCATCATTCATACATAATTACTCAAAAAAAAGTTCTTTCATTATCTAACAAGGTTTATCAAAGAAGATTTTTAAAACATCATTTCTTCTTTTTGTTTTTTTGAGCTCTCTTAAGAAAAGCACTCATAGGAGCATCCATATCTGCATCATTCTCCTCCTCTTCTGGCACATGTAATGTCAAATTATGATGGCTCCTTATCTTTGGAGGATCAGGAGGCTATTGCACTAAAGGGGGCTTTGTTGCAAGAACAAGTGAATGGGATAAATTGGCATACTCTTTTTCTTTTTTTAACTGTTACCAATCTATAATTAAGTACTAGTACAACATAACATGCATTTTTCTTACCTGACAATGCCACATCATGTACATTAACATTTTGATCTGCCACCACGTCAACATGTTGAACACTTGGAACATGTTCCACTCCTTTGACATGATGTTCAACATGCTTTGAAATATTCAAAAAAATATTATCATGAGAGATGGATTCATTTTGAGCATTGAGCATGAAATATGAGTCAATAAATTTGACTCAAATACTATAGATTTAAATCATGATAGCAATATCACAATATTTACTCTATGAAATTTGTTAGAACAAATGATTTATCAAAGTATAGAGTTGGAAATCATAATCAACTACTGATCAAAAGCTTAAAGATCCCTATTTTAAAATAATGAATATGTTTTAGCAACTAGAGATAATCTTTAAAGTAGTGATGTTAGAGAAATAAGAACAAAACTATGTGAATGTTCCAAATCATATAATAAATTTCCTTGCCAATCTATAAACTTGGTTGTCATTGCTCAAGAATACCCTAAATACATAATACAATAAATGCAAACTACTATGATTTAATAAACAACAAATAGCCAAGAGAAAAGACTCAGCTCAAACAAACAAAATCTCATGTACACTTCAATGGAATTGAGCAGCAACACAAAGACACCTTCCAGTGATGAAAACTGTAATTATGGATTTAAAATATTTATCATTAGCAAAGATTCTTATGATTTCATCCATGATTATTTTCAAAGATATGTGCTTTTTCAAATCATACATTAAAATAGCCTCACTGATTTGAAGACCTGGCGGTAATGGCTCATAAACTAATATCAATACTTTGTGTTTGATATGCAGAAAAATAATATTTGGGTTGCATTGTGGAAGTCAATGACTATGAGTAAAATGTATTAAGGCATATGATCATATATTCCAAAGTTAACCAAATTGACATTTTTGCCAAGTGAATGAAACAGGATATGTCTCAATTCTTTCTAGAATTTAAAACTATTTAATCTACAACCACAATCAATTAAAATATTTTTGGCCTTCTCCTGGTAGGGTATTCTCATATAATGTATACGACCATAATTCTTGCAATCAAAAAAGTTACACTTAATGCACCTGTTCGTCATCAAAACCTAATTTTTCTAATTGAAAACTACTAACAGAAGCTCTTCATTTGGCTTAGATTGCAAAATAATCTTCCTACCTAAAATAATTCAAACAATCTTCCTCTATGAAGGTGCTCTCAAGGTAAATTCAACAAGGTCTTGCAACCAAACCAACTATGTCATTTTGTTCACATCTGTACTGTAAACTTGGGAGCATCCTTTGCTAAAAAAACACATAATCCTGAGTATGATCATTGCTTCTTTCAAATATTACTTAACCCAAATAAGAAAAATAGTAGACAGTAAGGAGAGATAACAATTTTCTTGAAATCATGTTATATTTTTGTTACCATTTGCTTCATAGTGATTACAGTCTGTTATCCTCTTTCAACTATGACCAATATTTGAACTTAGATGGTGTATATTCAAAAAGACTCTCAACGACTATAAAGTATAAAGATACACACATCTTAAAGACTGGGAAGTCAAGTCTCTCATGTCATTTGAGATGCATATTCTTGAGGATGCTAATAAGTGGTCTTTTATTATATTTTTATTAGCATGGAACCCTCACTTGGAGAAAAGTTTGAAGAGGTTGTAGTCTTTAAACAATACATTTTCTAAAAGATCTACACAATCAACATAGAATATATGTTTCGATAAGACCATGCTTGGACAATAAATGGAAGGAGAAAATTTCATATTTCTAATTGCATAATTAATTTCCAATAGAAAATTAATACCTCCACCACTATAATGCACATTATGGCCTTCGTCACGAGTAGGTTCTGTGGTAGGATATGAAGGCTGCAATAAAATGTTATGCACATTGTTATGTAGTCAATTTACATTCAAAACTAATACCAAAAAAGAAAAGGATCAACTATTCAATTTCATTTACTTTTCATCTAACCAATTTACCTGTGAGATATCATTTGGTTAATTGGATTCTTGGGCAAGGCTTACAGATTCTTCGCGTAGGCGTGCAACCATGACTTTATAGCCTTCCTTCAAGGCAAGTTTTCTATCTTCATCTATGACCTCCACATTGAATTCTATACCCTGTATTTTTTGCTTAATATCATCAGTTTTGTATGTATGGTTTCACTAAAAAAATTTGTTTGCAACATTATATTAAAAAAATTTATTTCATATCATTGCTCCTACTTACAACTTGAGACTGGAGATTCATATAGCCACCAGAGCCAAGTTTGTGTTGGCCAAACTTTTCTAGTCTCACTTTTGTAGCCACAGATGTGTCCTGTAATCTATGAACAATTTCAAACATCTTAGATTATATATTTACAAATATGAATAATTAGTGCATGATTACAATGTACTTAATACTATCATGACATACCTCTTTTTGCCCCGTGCTACTTCATTATCTCTATCTTCACATAGCCTTTTCTCCTTTGCATCTTCTACTATTTCATTCCACTCCATTGGTGGAATCATAGCTAGATGGTCGTACTTTGGGTTATCCTTAAGAGCCCTTCTATATTGATCCCTCACAATCTTTATATGCTTTGCTGCTCTTTTGAGAAGTAGGCCATTGTCAAACATGTCTTTTCCAAATTTCTCGTCAAAAGATGCAATGAGCTAATTTTTTAATTCCATGGTTTGTAAATTCCACCTTTTTAAAAACAAATAGATTGTTAGATCAATAACTTTAATATATTACAGTAAATGGAAGAAAAGAGAAATTATGTAGCAATGATATGAAACTACGTACCTTTTACATATGGTGGGTCTGAATAGTCTCAATGTCATATGATAAAGATGTTCAAAGAAAAAATTATTACCTACAAAAAAATAAAGGATTTATCATTCCAAAATGAGTAATATAAAAATAAATTAAATTTACACTTTAAATAAAAACAATTTTAAAGCACCTGGAAGCTTTCGTTCTTTTAACAGAAACATAGTTTTCTTATTCAGCAATAATGTCCCTTCATATGAACTAGTACTTATCACGCGAACTGCTCCAGGAAATGGATCCGCTTTAGCAGTACTTCTCTCTGCTGGTCTATCAACTGAAACATCGTGACAATTAAAGCATACACCAAATGAATTAAAGCATACTTATTGATATAATCAAATTGAAGAAATTGACTAGCAAATATGTTTTTTCCTCGCATTCCATTAAGGATTTAATTCAAGATTTTCTTTCCATTTATCTTATTAATAAGATCACATTTTTGGAAAATCATTCATTCTAGACAATGTACCTTCATTTTGTGAATATATTTGTAAAGTAGTCTAGTGGAAATTATAGCTTTAGTCTCTAGTGACCAATGCTATAATTGTGGTTTAGTTCACTACCATTCATGTAGTTCTAGAAAGATCATGAAGGCTGCACTGGCACTAAATCCAAATAAACCACATTGTTTATGTGATTCTTGTTTTGCCAAATTGAAAAAAGCATCAGAACTGGCAATGGTATCTTATAATAACAACCAAAACATGCTTCCTACGCATTTGAATGATATATGAGATAGACCAAAAAAATAAAAAATAAAAGGTTCAAAGACCAAATCTACAACTTTGGAAGTAAGGACCTAAGGCGACAAGTGTGGTATAGAGCTGGAATCTTCATCCCAAGTACCTCCTTTGCTATAGTTGAAGGATATTACTGTCTCAATCTTACTTGATTCACAAGAAACACTAACAAAAGTAGCTATTTCAATTCCATAGTCAACAAACAACTTACAATCAATATCACCACTCTCAAGGAGATCTAGTCCAACACCTTGTTCTACAACACCAACTACACCAACTTGATGCAGGAGCATCCAGAGGTATCAGGGCAATCCTGTGTCACCCAAAAAAATGTACTTAGACTTAGTTTCTGTTTCATGTCTTTGCATTTTTGGATACCCATTTGGCTCAAATAAAGGTTCCAACTCTCATAGTTCAACTATCAGTGCGTTTGAAAATCTCAAAAAAATAAGAGCATGTATTTGGGCCATCATTTTGGTAAACTAGAAGGTGTGAATTGGCTAGATGAATGTAATCATGATTTAGAGCATTCTAGAAAAACAATCAGGTCAATAGGCCCCATGGTTTGAAAGTTATTACAATTTTTTGAGTTTTGGAGACCTCCTAAGAATGCTTCAAAGTCAGGTTTGGGGCATTAAATGACCTTGAAGAGGGTCAAAAAATGGGGGATGAGCAAAGCTTGTCCATAGGGCTATAAAGCACTTTGAGAGCTTTCTGAAAATGTAAATGGTTCGTCAAATGGAGCTACGGTTCAAAAGTTATGCCTCCCGAAAGTTCGGTTACCGTTTTTGGATTCTTCTAGATTTGTACCGACTTCTAATGCAACGTTCGAAACCTTCTATTTTGTCGGTGGATGCCTACTAGCACTTTCTAGGATGTAATCCTAGTCCTTAACCCTCTGGGGTCTATTTAAGGAGATTTCTGGCATTGTAAAAGGCAGTTCGGAGTGGAGTTTGAGAGGAGGTGCTAAAAGGAGAAATATTCTCCAGATTTATGCTATTGTAAGCCCTTAGGGCATGTTCTGAAGTTTATTTTCTCTGTACTATTTGTACTAGCTTATTTTCTCAGTTAATATAATTTCCCTTTTCTGTTGTGTCCATTCTATTCTTGGGTTGTGTCCCCATCAAGTGGTATTAGAGTGGGTTGTCCTGAGTGTGTAGATAGAGTGCTGACTGTGAGGCAGTTTGCACCAGGACTGTGTGGTTGTGGGTTTGAGTTAGAAGATGCCTCCACGAAGAGAGCGTGGCGAAAGGGCTAGAGCTATTGATCTTGAGGAGGTTAGAGCCCTCCAGAGGTAGGTACAAGCATTGCAAGAGGAGCTTCGTAGAGGAGAAAATGTTGCCGTAGGTGACAATAGTGAGGATGACAATGAAGAGGAAGTAATGGGACCAGAAGAGGAAGTTGACGGGGAAGTTCTAAATCCTATAGAGGAAAGGCTTTTTAGGGCCATTACTAAGTTTGGGAAAAGACCTACAATTGAAGTGGGTATATTTTCAGGAAATCTGAAACCAGATGAGTTGATCGATTGGATCAATGAACTGGAAGAATACTTTGAGTATGAGGATATAAGGGACCTAGATAGGGTTAAGTTTGCAAAGGCCAAACTGAAAGGCCATGCCAAAATCTGGTGGCAAGAGGTTCAACTGGAAAGACTTAGAAGAGGAAAGGAGAAGATCACAAGATGGGATCGCATGGTGGACAAATTGAAGAAGCAGTTCATTCCTGTGGACTACGAGCTTGATCTATTTAAGAAGATGCATGGGTTAAAGCAAGCAGGAAGATCAGTCCAAGAATATACAGAGGAGTTTTACCGACTCTTGATTAGAGTGGGGCATGCAGAAGCAAATAAGGAGAAGGTTGCTCGTTATATCAATGGGTTGCGACCTAGCATCCAAGAGGAATTAAGTCTGGTAAGAATGACCAGCATTGAAGAGGCATACCAGTTTTCCCTACGAGTTGAAGAGAAGCTGAATAAAAGGTTTGAAGGAAGACAAAGAGGGCACGGTCAAGGAGGAAGGGGAAGTGGTAGATCATCTGGAGGCCGCAATGAAACCCAAAAGAAAAATGAAGATGTAGGTACTAGCAAAAACCAAAGGAATGAGAGTTTCAACCACTCCCATGATCAAGACTTTGGAAATCAAAGAGGAAGAGGTAGAGGACGTGGACAAGGAAGAGAAGGCTTCCGTGGTACCTATTTCCATTGCAATGAAGAAGGTCATCATGCCTTTGAATGCCCTCAACGACAAGGAAGGACAGATAGGAGAGCTGAGGGCCAAGCTAGGGTTGTTCATGTGGATGAGGATGCACAATCATCACATTTAGAGGATGCAGAAAGAGGAGAGACCTTGGTAAATGAAAGAGTCCTACTAAGTGGTGAGAATGAACCAGGACAACGAAGGAGATTGTTTCGTACCAGATGCAAGTGTGAGGATAAATGTTGTGACGTGATCATTGATGGTGGTAGCACTGATAACCTGGTATCAGAAGAGATGGTCTCTAAGCTAAAGCTCAAGAGGGAGAAACATCCCCAACCCTATCGGATTTCTTGGGTAAAAGATGATCATAAGGTTCTGGTAAGTGAACAATGTTTAGTAAAATTCAAAATTGGGAGTTACCATGATGAAGTTCTCTATGATGTTATTTCGATGGATGTTTCCCATCTATTGCTGGGTAGACCATGGCAGTTTGATAGACATGCAATACATGATGGACATGCAAAAACATACTCTCTGACAAAGGATGGAGTTCGCCACAAATTGAAGCCCATGAAAAAGGAAGGTGAAAAGGTATGTAGCAATGCTAGGATTTGTCTTGTTGATGGAAGGAAGTTTTTAGATGGCATGAAACATTAGCATATGTGCTATGCTTTGATTCCTAGGAAAGATAAAGAAGGTAGTAGTGAAATACCATTTGAAGTTTTAGATTTACTAGGGGAATTTGGAGATATTATCTCTGATAATGTTCTAGATGGATTGCCACCAGTAAGGCAAATAAGTCATCAGATAGATCTGATTCCAGGAGCTAGTTTGCCTAACAAGGCTGCTCACAGGATGAATCCTACTAAAACAGAGGAGCTAAATAGATAGGTTTAGGAGTTGCTGAGGAAGGGCTTGATTTGAGAGAGCCTTAGTCCATGTGCAGTACCTGCAGTACTTGCACCAAAGAAGGATGGAGAGTGGAGGATGTGTACAGATTCTTGACCTATAAATAGGATAACCATCAAGTACCAGTTTCCTTTACCAAGGATGGATGATCTTATGGACTGCTTGAGTGGAGCTTAGTACTTCACAAAGATAGATCTAAAGAGTGGCTATCATCAGATACAGATTCGAGAAGGAGATGAGTGGAAAACAGCCTTCAAGACCAAGGAGGGTCTTTATGAGTGGTTAGTCATGGCCTTTGGATTGACGAACGCCCCAAGCACCTTCATGCGGCTCATGAATGAGGTACTTAAGAAGTACTTGGGAAAATTTGTTATTGTCTATTTGGATGATATTTTAATTTTCAGAAAGACTTTGGAAGAACATTTACTGTATATTCATAATGTCCTTGAAAGGCTAAGGGAAGAGAAACTGTTAATTAATCTAAAGAAGTGTGTCTTTGCAAAAAGGGAGTTAGTCTATTTGGGATTTGTTATATCACTTGAAGGTCTCAAAATGGATCCAAAGAAGGTAAAAGCCATCTTGAAATGGCCTACTCCAAGGTCTACTACTGAGGTAAGATCATTTCATGGTCTGGTTAGTTTTTACAGGAAGTTTATTAAGAATTTCAGTGGCATATGTGCACCCCTAACTAATACAATAAGAGGGGATAGAAAAGAGTTGAAATGGACTGCAACAGCTACGAGAAGTTTTGAATTGCTGAAGAAGAAGGTGACTAAATAGCCTGTGTTGGCACTTCCAGATTTTAGAAAAGTATTCCAGGTGGATTGTGATGCTAGTGGTAGCGCTATTGGGGCTGTATTAAGCCAAGAAGGTAAGCCTATTGCATATTTTAGTGAAAAATTGAATGATGCAAAGAAGAAGTATTTTGTTTATGATCAAGAGTTCTATGCAATAGTTCAGGCCTTAAAGAAATGGAGGCATTATTTATTGCCAAAGGAATTTGTTTTGTATACAGATCATCAGGCATTACAGTACCTAAATAGCCAAGGTAAATTGAATCAGAGGCATATGAAGTGGGTAGAATTCTTGCAGAGTTATACATTTGTGTTGAAGCATAGAAGTGGAAAATCTAACAGGGTTACAGATGCACTAAGTAGGAGATAGTTGTTGCTTACAACAATGCAGCTTGAGGTAGTTGGGTTTGATGAACTCAAGAATTTGTACCCCGAGGATCTTGATTTTGCTGAAGCATGGAAAGCTTGTAAAGAACCTGTTGCTGTAGATAGAACCAAGTGGTTAGACTATTTGATTCAGGATGGCATGTTGTTCAAAGGTAGTCAATTATGCATTCCAAGGAGTCCCATGAGGGAAAATCTGATTAAGGAGAAACACAGTGGAGGGATGGCAGGACATTTTGGTCGGGATAAGACCATTGCCATTCTTAGAGAACATTATTTTTGGCCTCAAATTACACAGGACGTGAAGAAGTTTGTACGGAGTTGCCAGGTTTGTCAAGTTGCCAAGGGGTTTAGTCACAATACTAGTCTATATCAGCCATTGCCTGTTCCATCAAGGCCATGGGAGGACATAAGTATGGATTTTGTTCTTGGATTGCCAAGGACACAAAGGGGTAATGACTCAGTATTCGTGGTGGTTGATAGGTTCTCCAAAATGGCACATTTCATTCCATGCCACAAAACTCATGATGTTGTCCATATTGCAGACTTGTTTTTCAAAGAGGTGGTAAGACTACATGGTCTTCCAAGGAGTATAGCTTCTGACAGAGATACTAAATTTGTGGGGTATTTCTGGAGGACATTGTGGAAGAAGTTGAGAACAGACTTGAAATTCAGTTCCACGCATCACTCACATACTGATGGCCAAACAGAAGTGGTAAATAGAAGTCTGGGCAATTTGCTGAGATGTTTAGTTGGAGATAAGCCCAAGGGATGGGATTTGATTCTACCATAGGAAGAGTTTTCTTATAATAACTCTGTAAATAGGAGTACTGGAAAATCACCCTTTCAAATTGTATATGGGAATAGGCCAAGGACTGCACCAGAATTGAGGAAGATAGAACAAGGGGAGAGGACAAGTGCTGAAGCTGAGGAATTTGTTGAACACATCAAGCATCTACATGAGGAGGTTCAAGCACACATTATCAAGATGAATCAAGAGTATAAAGCTAGGGCTGATCAAAGGAGAAGACATAAGGAATTCCAAGTAGGGGATCTAGTCATGGTGCACTTACAAAAAGAAAGATTTCTAGTTGGTACTTACAAGAAGCTGAAAATGAAGAAATTTGGCCCCTGCAAAGTTTTGAAGAAACATAACTCAGGAAATGCATATGAGGTGGAGCTGCCAGATGGTATTCACATTTCTCCCATTTTCAACATTGCAGATTTAACAGAGTTTCATGATGATTGTGCAGATGAGGAGCTGGTTTTAGAGCCATGTCCAATTCCTGCTTCTAAGAAGGAGGAGATAGAAGACATTCTAGATCATCATGTGGGTAGGAGTACCAGAAACAAGCAGTATGAAGAGTATTTGGTCAAATGGAAAGGATGGCTGATCAAGGACTCAACTTGGATTTCAGCAGCTGAGGTTTCCCATTTGGGATTTCCTCTACCATCCATAAAGTGACAGGGTCACTTTTCAATCTACCCTGGGTGTCTGATGCAGGAGCATCCAGAGGTATTAGGGCAATCTTGTGTCACCCAAAAAAATGTACTTAGACTTAGTTTCTGTTTCATGTCTTTACATTTTTGGATACCCATTTGGCCCAAATAAAGGTTCCAACTCTCATAGTTCAACTATCAGTGCGTTTAAAAATCCTAAAAAAATAGGAGCATGTATTTGGGCCATCATTTCGGTAAACTAGAAGGTGTGAATTGGCCAGATGAATGTAATCATGATTTAGAGCATTCCAGAAAAAGAATCAGGTCAATAGGCTCCACGGTTTGAAATTTATTGCAATTTTTTGAGTTTTGGAGACCTCCTAAGAATGCTTCAAAGTCAAGTTTGGAGCATTAAATGACCTTGAAAAGGGTCAAAAAATGGGGGATGAGCAAATCTTGTCCATAGGGCTATAGAGCACTTTGAGAGCTTTTTGAAAATGTAAACGGTTCGTCAATTGGAGCTACGGTTCAAATGTTATGCCTCCCGAAAGTTCGGTTACCGTTTCTGGATTTTTCTAGATTTGCACCAACTTCTAATGCAGCTTCCAGAACCTTCTATTTTGTTGGTGGATGCCTACTAGCACTTTCTAGAATGTACTCCTAGTCCTTAACCCTTTGGGGTCTATTTAAGGAGATTTTTGGCATTGTAAAAGGCAGTTCGGAGTGGAGTTTGAGAGGAGGTGCTAAAAGGAGAAATATTCTCCAGATTTATGCTATTGTAAGCCCTTAGGGCATGTTCTGAAGTTTATTTTCTTTGTACTATTTGTACTAGCTTATTTTCTCAGTTAATATAATTTCCCTTTTTTGTTATGTCCATTCTGTTCTTGGATTGTGTCCCCAACACAACTCCAACAATGGGAGCCCTTTCTTCTAACAGAGGTCTAGTTGAAAACCTTAAGAAGACAAATCAAGTCTTGAGTGAAGAAGTCCTCAAGTTGCAAAGGTAGGTACTTCAATTATTCAATAACATTTTCATTATATAAAAATGTAACTCTTTTCCATAACACTTTGTAATTCAATATGGGGCCTGGAGCACTGGCCTCATTTCGTTATCAGTGCCTAGTAAAGCCATGTAGCTTCAAGAGCTTAAAAATTAGCATGCAAAGAAGGCACAAGAATCCCTATCTTTTGCTGTGATAGAATCTTGTAAATGCAAAGCTACAAAAGAAGCAATCAAATCCTTGAGTGAACAAGTAGATTCATCTAGAATTCAAGCATATTCTATAAACTTGGTTTTTGCACTGATTTTCTTTCAGAAAATGGTTGGGCACTATTGTTATTTGTCACTTAAACTTGTTATACCCCTTTCTTACAAGAACCACTATAGAGGAAAGAATGTATCTGATAGCATGCTTTTTATTGCAATATTTTCTAGATGTTGGACTTGGGATGTTAAAGGCAAGCCCAACTAATTGCACTATGAATATTCTTCATTATAAAAACTATGAGTTTTATGGAAAATTATCTTTTCTGCACTCTGGCCATTCTATTTATAGCAGCTGGCATAGATATTGCTTGTTTTTCCAATTAAGTCTTAATAGTTGAAATATTTCAAGATTTGAATTTTTTGTGCATTTGAAGGGGAAGACTAATTGGCAATTATTCTATTTTATGATTCAACACTACAGATTTAAGTTTCCTTGTGTTGATTGAAATGACAATTTAACAATGCAACTCAATGCTTCTTACGACACTATGACTGGCATCTATAGATCATATATTCATCAGGTCATTGCACAAATGCTCATATATATGCTTGTAGTCTCTACATATAATATATCTAACCCTGTTGTATGCTAGGATCAAAATGTGATTTTTCTGGTCCACAAGATTGTTTCCTCAACTAATGTGAGAACTGGTTATGCTTCTTACAGCTTTTATGAACAAGTACTATTCTACTCACTACTCATGAAACATGGGTCAATGAGTTTGACTCAAAAATCACACAATTAAATCCTAATAGAAATGAACATTTTGACTTGCTGTGGAAATTAGCTCCTACTTATCAAGTACTATTCTTATAATCATCTTTATATAACATTCTCATGTTTTCTTAAGTCCTCCCAATGATGGAGCAATGGCATGGCATGGAAACAAGCAAGCAAATGAATCAGAATGCACATAGGAGAGATAAAATAAGAACTATCCCAGAGAAATGAGAGGAAACTGTACAGAAGGGTGAAGCTATGTTTTCTTGTCGTCACTATAATCTTTCAAGTTTCTACAAGTAATTAGTTCTATTTGACCCTTCAAGTGCACTGTAACTTTTGCCTACACTCTACAGTGGTCTATCACATTTCTTAATATGGGTTATTTGAGCCATTAAGTGCATTGACTTTTCTTAGACTCTATAGTGCTCTATCATATTTCTTAATATAGATTATTTGAGCTAACTCAAGAGCAACATAAGTGTAACAACAAATTCCAAAAATTAGGGAATAAGAAACAGTTTATGCTTTGAGTTCTACATAGGTGAATCTGCCACTTAGGAGAAAACATCATGGCACATAGGAGAAGTCCCTATGCCATTGAGGGATAGTTGGTGAAAATACAAGAAATCAGATTGAAAAGGCTATAAGGATTGTAGGCCTAGAAGTGAAAAGGTGTGTTGTCGGTTTGGTGGATTCCAAACTAACAGTGGATTGTGGTTGGATTGCATATCCTATTTGATGTCACCATTACTTATGTTAGTGGGTGAAGTTTTTGAAGTGGATTGCCCATTTGGGCTCAGTATTTGTGTATACCCGGCGTGGGTAAAGGGACTTGTGCTAAGTCCTAGTATCCTATGTTGGATTGTGAAAGCCATTAGAAGTCTAGTGGAAATTATAGCTTTAGTCTCTAGTGACCATGGATGGATTGGTCACCAAAAGGGCCTGTAGCTCAGTGGTAGATCATCCCAGTATCAAATTGGTGGTCCTTAGTTTGACTCTTGGCTGGTGCATAGAAAATTTTACCCTGGTATCAAAGCCAAGGTAAAGTAGACCAAGGCTAGGATAGGAGCCCCAAGCACTTCCAGTTTGGATGAAAGGTAATGTAGGAAACACCTGAACCATATTTCTAGACCTTATATTTTGAATTTACTTAACAAGTTTCTATGTCTAACCATCATCTAGCACTTATCTTTGTTACCTATGATTATAAAGTTACTCAATAATACTTATTTCATATCCTAGGTTGGCATGGTAGTGTCTTTGAGGGAACTCCACGTAGGAATTGAAGAGAGAAAGCTATATTCACATGCATGGTGTGATAGGTGTTTTATTCTTTAGTGAACTTATCTATAGTAGAAATGTTAAATTAATAATAATAAATTTGTAAAAATTAGGTAGCAACTTCGGCAAAGTCTACTCAATTAATTGACCAACAATACATGAGTTATTCAAAAAACTAAATACAAAAATAGTGTATTAAAGATACCATATTTTTAGAATTCATGATATATTGTTGTTTATGTTTATGATAAGATAATGTGTGATTTTTAATCATCTATGTTTAGGATAGCTTTCAATGGTCCATGGTCTATTTTCATAGTGAGAGTTTAAGAATATACAAGTATACAATATCCGGTGACAAAATCTTGCCTACATAGTACAATATATGTATGTATGTATGTATGTGTGGTGTGTGTATGCATGTGTTTGTGTGTATAGAGGCTTCTGTAGACATCATTTAAGCACTAATATGCTACTTTTTTGTTCATCAACTTGTATAAATACATTACAAAATATAGCAAAACAAGGTTTTACCAGTTCTAGTGGGCATCGATGAGGATGTTTGCATGGCCCTTGTTGTTGACAATGCACTAGGCAATAGTGGATCAGCAACCGAAGGAGGAGTCTGCACTTCATTATGAGCTGTAGAATACAATATTGTTAGCAAAGAAATTTGTAATGGATAAAGATCAAATGGGATACTAGCTAGAAATATCCACAAAAAAAAGTAAGTGTTATAATGTTGATGAAAACAAACAAAGTGCTAGTTACACGAAGGTTGTGTGCAATGACCATCACCATGTTCACCATGTGATGTAAAAAATGGCACAAATGTCTATACAAGTACACATAAAATTAGAGATCATGATTCATAAGATAGTATAAAATATTCATATCTATTGAACTTCTATTATTGCTTTAGTCGAATTACTGCTTACCTGCAAAGATTGGATTCTATGGCCCAATTTTTTTCTCAGTGCCTCTTTCTCCTCACTTTTGTCACCCTCAATGATAATGTTAACAATTTCATCAGTGTATCTTTGCTTGATTTTCTGGGTGATGAACATAGGGTCAGTACTAAGGGTGATGTTATGTAGATATGAAGCCCGTATTTCAGATCGCATTTGATCAGCGGTCATTCTAGCTTTTTCCTATCATTTGTGACATTAAATATCAGTAAAATTTAATAAAAAAAACTCCAAAGACATAAAGAAAAGAACATAATAATATGACATTTGTTTCTATATTAACATTAAAATTTACAATATTTAATGTTTACCTCTACTGAAGGTGTCTGAGATGGTGCATCCATATCGCCCAGTGGAAAAAAATAGTAAGTCTTAGAAATCAGCAGTGAAATTAAAGTAATAGACTTACCAAAAAAAATATTAATAATAAAGTAGATTGTATATGTAAATCATTTGTTTTAAGTCAAAAAATTTAGTGTAACTAATGTGTATATCTAAAAAAATATTTGACATGTTTTACTTAATGTTTATATGTGCACATATGGTTTAGAAAGAAAAGTTTGGTCGTACAAGACCCCATCATAGTTGACATTGATCCTAGCTAGACATTTCATTGATCATCATGATCTTCATCCATGTCATCATCATCATCATCACCATCATCATACTTGTCACTTTGATTGTCATCGTCACCACCACCATCTTCATCGCCATCATCACCATCTTCATCGCCATCATCATCATCTTCATCACCATCATCATCATGAACATCATCACCATGATCATGATCATCATCAACATCATCATCATCATTATCACCATTATCGTGAGCATGACCAAAATCATCACCATCTTCTTCATCTTCATCACTGGGTAACTATTGTTCCTGATAATCATTTACTTCCTCTTCTGCTTCTTCAATTTCTTCTTCTTCGATCACATTATACTTTACCGGCCTTCCTCTTGGGTCATGTCTAACAACAAATGACCAACCTAGTTTTTGTGGAACACCAAAATAAAATACTTGCTCACACTAGCTTGGAAGAACATAGGGCTCATCTTCGATTGGCTCAAATGACCTTGTATTAATCATAGTAAATCCACTATCATGTTCAATAACAGTCCTATCAGGATCATTTTGATTCAGTTGTAACCTAAACCATTTGATGACAAATAGAACTATTGTCAATGAATTAAAGTCACAATCAAGTATATCATCCAAAATGCCATAGTATCAATTTTTAGATCATTGAGGATGTATGTCAGTTCTAGATGAAATATTGGTGACCGCGAAGACAACACTTATCTCAGAATCACATGTTTTCTTCGTTTCATCTAACCTTTTTGTGCAGAATTTATAGCCATGGTAGTACATAGCTTTGTGGTGTTTGACCTGCAATTATTCAAACATGTCAAGATTATTTGCATCGATTTGTGAGTTGATATTAAACTTATGTGTGATGATTAGTAATCTTATGCGTACCTTTGTATCTCTTAAGCCATATATTAGATCAAGTACCATTTGTGTAACATTGGGATCTCCATTACGATGAGCTTCTTTAACCAATGATACAACACCATCCCACGTTAATGAACGATCATTTTCTTGAGATTATTCAATCCATACCGTCATCCAATCAAGATTGTTTGCAATATACAAGTGTAGTGCATCCAACTCACAACCAACTATAAAGAAGACAATTATACCAGTTAGAAACAACTTATATATATTGATGATGAATAATAATTATTAAAATACAAAAAAAAACTTATAATTACCTCTCACCCTCCTCAATCTACCTTTCCCCGTCAGGTACTCCCCTTCGAATTTGTCATTACAGTTGGGATCCCAAATGCGATCTACATGGATATCTGCTGCAAACTTTGGAAGATATTCAGTAATGTACACCATGGTCTGGTATATCATATATCCCTCTATCATAGAACCCTCAGGATGCGCTCTTTTTCAAACCAAGCCCTTCATAAATTCAAGTGCCTCTCAACCATCCACATTGATCTAGCTTGTACAGGTCCACACAATTCAATCTCCTCAACTTGATGTATGAGGTAGTGTTCTTGAGCATTGAAAAAGGTTAGAGGTAAACACTTTTTCATTTCACACATAAGCTGTGGAATTTTTCTCTTCCAATATTTTATATCTTTTTTGTCAATTTCTTTAGATGATAACCACCTAAAAGAGATTTAACATGCAAAACCACATAAACGAGATTTCAAATAAAATTATACAATAGATTTAAGAGAAAAAGTTACAAATCTAAGAAAAACACTTCTAACCTCATGCATTTTCCAAGATCATATATAACTTGTTTAATACTATTGTCAAACTATTGTGGAAGGGATAGAGGTAGGACGAACTGCAATTAATAAAAATGATCATTTCAATATATTATTAAATAATGCAATAGGTAGTACATTCAATCTTACAAATATACTATAAATAGAGAACATGTCTTACCTTGACCAAGGTATGCCAATCATGTGTTTTCAACCCAAGCCCAAAATCACCTTTCTTTGATAGAAGAGTGCTTATATTTGCAGCAAATCCTGTTGGAAATTTTGTTTTTTTTATGACTTCTTTTAATGCATCACTCTGTTGCTCCGTTAATAACCAAGGAAGGGCACTTGTATTTATGTAGTCTCTATTGCTATTTGATTCAATGGAAGCTTTTAGTGCATGATTGGATTCATGAATGTCGGTACAAATTTTTGCAATTTTTTCTCTATCATGCCTTCCATCCAACATTTTCCATAGTGTCTTTGTTACACTCTTTCGAATATGCATAGCATCAAACAAATGCGCAATTGGGAGATTCTTGTAGTATGATAACCTACTAAATTGAGTAGATAACTTTTCATTCCTCTAGGAAGTTGGTCATTAATGCCTTGATGACCTTCATAAACATAAATTACAACGTTAGTAAATATAGGACAATATCAAAATACAAATTTTAAACTTCGGATGGCAAATTGGATATTACCTCGACAATTTAGTCGATCATATTCCAACTTCCATAAATGAGCTGTCATTCTTTGTGGCCTTGATTATTCTCTTCTTTCCCATTGAAAAGATTTTTTTCGGCAATTTGATACCTATGATTATTGTGGAGAAAGTGTCTAAACTCATCAAACACTTTCTTTCTTAATGTTCTCAAATGACAAAATTTCATCTTCGGACCACAAACTGGACATGCAGATTTTTTCTTTGTTTGAAGACCTAAAAGATCATGTAGAAGTGGGTCATGTACAATTATCATGCGCAACTTAAACATTTGATAGTAATGTGTAAGCACTATAACAAACCAAAAATATGTGATATTAACAATATAACATACTGCAGAAATGAGTTAGCCCAAGGGCATCATGTATTGTCCATACAAGCATTGCATGGAATTGAAATTGTCGATGTCCTATCGGTCTAGAGATGTCATACATAGTGATGCCATTCCATAACTTCAACAACTCATCAATTAGGGGTTCAATATACACGTTCTTATCTTTAACTTGGTATTTACCTAGCAATTGAATGAACATAAACATTACATTATTATTATGACCATTTTCATGCACTATTTATAAATTAATTTAGATAACTATAAAATGAAAAAAATACCTAGCACAATCATTGACAACATTATGTGCTCCCTCTTTATGGACATCCAAGGAGGAATGTTATTGTTAATAACAAAAATAGGCCACACTGAGTAAACAAATCTCATATCTTCATATGGATTGACACCGTCCACTGCTAATGAAAGCTTCAGATTACAAGGTTCTTCTTTAAAGCATGACCATGTTTCTTCTATCTCTTTAAATGAAAAACCATCGGCAGGAATTCACATAATGTCATCCTGACTTCTATTGTGTGCATGGTAATCCATAAATTGTGCCAAGCTAGCACACCTGAATAACCATTGAAGACGTGGAATAATTGGAATGTACCAAAGAACCTTGTGAGGCACTTTTTTTGTTATTTGATCTGATCAATATCTGCTACTATGACAATTAGGGAATTCTGCTACAAATTCATAGTGTTTATGATATAGAATGTGATCATTGGAACATGCATGTATTATTTGATACTTCATTCCAATCTGATCCATAATGTTAGATAATTCTCGGTACGAACGAGGCAAAATGTTTGATGGTGGTAATAAAAACTCACTAATCAACCTACAACAACAAATATGCATTGTTAATATAATGAATAATAATTGTATGCTAACATTGAAGATGAAAAAAATGACATACCTTAGCATACATGACATTGCTACATTGAATATACCATTCATAACCTTTAAGTTCACCAACAACACTATAGCCAAGAGTAGAGTTGTTTAGGAGCCTTCGTATAAGGGTTCGTGTGCCTTCTCAAGTAAAGGTATATCAAGACCATCTTCATCATCATTATCAGATTCGCTAGTACCATCATTGTGAGCCTCTTCATCACCTGCCCCAATACCATCTTCTTTAATCATGTCCTTTGGCACATTACCATCTTCTTCCATGAGAGTGCTATCCTCAGATTGGATATTCACACCTCCATGTTCCTCCAATAGGAAATCCACATTCAACAATGGACAAAAATTGTGGCCCCCTTCAACATGACCATGTTGCCTATAGTGACTCTGGGCTGTTGTGATTAGAATTCTTCAAGTCTCTAAGCCTTTACACTTTTTGCAAGGACAATAACATTTATTAGGTTTTCTTCGAAACTGAGCCCACAATACAACCATTGTCTCATTTTGTTCAGCGTTCATATTGTCAGGCATGGTCTTTCTTCATAGGAAAATATATTTGCAAATAAATTGGACATGTTGTGATTAATGTTTATATCTGCACATATGGTTTTTCTTGATTAATGTTTTCAAATGTAACTAAAATGATCCTATAATTTCTAGAAGGCGTAGATGTTTGCAAAATGTGCAGTACCACCATTCTACCAAAAAAATACACCTAGTATACAATAATGGATAAGATCAAGACAACAATAATACTGGTCCTTCTATTGATACACCTTTTGAAGGTTGAATAAGGTCCTGATTTTGCTAACCTACTCTATTTTATCTACTATACTTTCTACTTTCAGCACAATTGCACTATGTACTGGAATAGAAAGCCATGAAACAAAGATCAGCAACCATTTGACAATAGAAGGTGCCAATTTAATATACAAATATGTGCACTTGCAATTTGAAACTTGAACCTCAAAAAGACACACACCTTTTAGTACTATTTTGTATGAAACCTTGTTGTTGATTTTGAATGTAAGACTTATAGCTACAACATCAGGACCATTTGCCTTTTTTGAGTTTTTAGAACTTGATTTAGATGGAGCTAGAGAATCAAAAGTACCATCATTAATTCATTAATTCAAAGACATTAATTCATTAAAAAGTTTTGTGGTGCTTGCTAGATAATCAAGAAAACCAAATACTCCATACAAAATTACACAATGGATAAATAGACAAAAACAATCAATCTTATTTTTCTGTTACTTGATTTAGAAGTTTAAAGGTTCCAATTACAAAATAATTTTTGTATCCTTCGGGGAAATTTTGAAAAAGACCAAAAGCCTTTACAATCACAAGAGATCAACTTATAGTATACTTAAATTTTAGTAAAGATCTGCATTGTAAAGTTTCCTAGAAGTGACTGGCGCACATTATAATTACTATGCCACTTAGGCACCATGATATTGCCACATAGGCATTTATAGACACAGATTTTGACATTAAATTTGAAATTTTTGTTCTCTCTTTCTCTAGAGATGATTGCCCATTGTCTAAAAGGCTCAAGTTCACCTCATGATCCACCATTTGCATTCTTCTAATATCAATCTTGTTGAAATGAAACATGTGGATGGAACTGGAAAGAAGACCAGATCTACTTGTTGAGTCTTGATTGGACTCCAAAAGGGTAAAAAGAGGCTTGAAATCCATATCCAATTGTATTAGGAGGTAATAAGAATTTCCATAGTTTAGAAAACCCATGAGCAGTAAGTTTGAGCCTTTAATTATTGATTTAGGAAGCTTAACTGTAGCCACACCTTTTTCATACACCTGTAATAGGAAATATTGATAAAAAAAAGCCATTAAAAAGCATGTCAAAAGATTTTAGTATGATTCTATTTCAAAAAAACATCTATACACTTTTCATACAGAAACAATGGCAAAAATTGGATAAGAAATAAGTTCATAAATGCTCTGTCTTGCTAAAAAATATTGGCAGACATACAAAAAATAAAAAATATGGTTTCTTAGATAAAATATTAGAAGTGCATTTAATGGACTAAATGGAACATTATGTTTCAATAAAATAATTTTTTACAGGTATTCAACAAGTCTCAGAAACCCAATGCACATCTCTATACCCAATTTGGATCTTGCATCCCTATAGAGCCCATATCCACTCCTCAAGATGAACATACATGTATACCATGTTCCTTGAAATCAACCTCGAAGAATATTCTATCTTTAAATGGAAGTGTATTATAAGGGTTACTGGTCAACATATGATCTTTCCAATGAATGAGAACCATGTACTTGTCTATTATCTAGATACTAGAAACAGAAGTACATGACCTTGCTCCCCACAAAGATGACTTGCTTCAAAGTTACTCTAGACTTCTAGAATTGCATTGTGATACTAAAGCATCTTTAGGTTAATAATATTTTTCATTGCCCTTGCATCTCTACCTAGTGCAAGTTCCTTTGAACTGAAGATACATTGATGAATGAATCACACAATACACTCACTCTTCACAAGATTAGTTAATGTCAATGCTAATTAGTGGTCATTCTATTTGAGTCAAGCATTGAATAGCTTTTTTGATAGCATGCTAAGCTTGAAAGGGAAAAAGAATGTCAGTTCAGATTTGTTGAGGAATTGTTGGATTGTTCTTTGTTAAATTGCACCTCGCTGGCTTAGCTAACTCCTGAGCACATGTTTATTTCAGCTTCCAACTCCAACCCACTCCCAAACCCTATCTTTAGTTCCAAATCTTCATATTTGAAAGATATGGTTTAAGAACTTAATCATATCTGAAACATATGGTAAACATAAATCTTCAACAAA
Source organism: Cupressus sempervirens (assembly GCA_028749045.1). NCBI lineage: Eukaryota > Viridiplantae > Streptophyta > Pinopsida > Cupressales > Cupressaceae > Cupressus > Cupressus sempervirens. Next base: position 542,491,582 of record CM053790.1, read on the forward strand.
GATGTATCCAAAGTTCGATTACAAATTACAACAATGACAAAATGATCCTACTTTAATCTATTGGGAACATTATAGTTCTAATGAAATGGTATTTATATTAGTAAAGATAGCCTAAATGTTTTTTGGATTGAACACCAGAATCTTGGCTCTCCAAAGAAAACAAAAACAAAATACCAGCTATTTTTTAGTTCATAAATTTTGCAAGTAGGAAGGATAAGGCAAAGTATGTCCAAAAGAGTACACAACACTATAAAGTATGACTAAGGTGATTGATTATAAATTTATCCTGGTTAATAAAAGATGATAGAGATATTGTATTTAAAGATTTATGTCAATGGTTGTTGTAGCTATAATTAAGCTAAGAAATAATGGTGGACAAAATTTATGTATGGAAGACATTGAACATAAGATCAATGAAGGCTTTGGTGATGACTTGAAATGCTTTGAACAGATACTCCACTTTTTGTTTGCAAGTGAAGAGAGTAAAATTCAATCAGAAAGCCACATGTATTGCTTATCCAAACTAGATATATACATATGATAGAGCTTTTACATATCACTCTCAAATTTGCATAGGAAAGTGACTCCTTCAAAGGGAAAGGTCATGTCTCTCCCAAAAGGTGGTAATTGAGAAAGGTTGTGACTCTTTCATCAGGGGGTAGCTATGAAAGGTTGTGACTCTTTCAAAGGGCATAAAGGATGAAGAGTTTTAATAATGAAAGGTTTTGACTATCCCATCATGAAGATATAAATAGGGGGGAAAGACTTCTTTTGAAGGCATGAAAGACTGGATAATCATAAGATAACCATAGTAAATTTTGGCCTAAGATATAAGACAGTTCTGATATGCATAAAGGGAGCATAGGAATTAAGGAAGGATTGATGGAAAAAGGGAGGGGAAGATAGTAAGGAAGTACCTTCATTTGGTCAACAATGATGAAGAGTTTGACCTTATTTGAAGGGTGGTAATTGTGAAAGGCTGTGACCAATCCAAGGGGCACATGTGGTGAAGAGAAGTGACTCTTACATTACAAGATATAAAGAAGAGGTTTTGTTTGAGGAGGGAATCCAAGGGAGATAAATTTGGGGAATAACATATTAATCTAAAGTGGTGATTCAATTTTTATGACAGGTGTTGAACCTTCCATGAATAATATATAAAAAGAAGAATTTTTTTTATGATCATTTACCAATCATCACTTCCAAATACATTAAATCAACACACAATAATCACTCCTCAATTTATAAATTACAACATTCATTTAGTCATCATTCACTAACTATAAAATTGTCAAATCAAAGGAAATGATTCTATCATTCATCAAACATCAGTTGAGAATCAAATAGACTTGCACTCAATTCTTCAATTAATTCAATCAGTCTATATTAATCATTCAATCATCTTGAGTGAATAAAGAAATATAAAAGACAAGAAGACCATATGATTTAGATTATTGGGTATTCTTATTTGGTCTTTAGCTATAAACTCATATTTTGTTGAAATCTTAACTAGTGCTATGTTTATGCCTATTCTTGGCCTGATTTTGTCGATAAAATTTTAACTAGGGTATTGGCGAAAGAAGAGCTAATCAAATTTTAGAACTGCGAGAAAATTCCTTGGAGGGCTTGAAGGAGGTAGTTATATCTTTGAATGTATTTAAAAGCATTTTTTGACAAATGAATTTGTGTGGGAAGATCTTTGCTAAGTAATACACTAATTTTTTTTTGCAGCTCCATGATCTGCAGATACAAAACATGTTCAAGAGTATGGCTCAGCAAGTCTTTGGTTGAAAAAAAAAGAGTTGTTCCTTGTGTTAGGCCTTATTTTCTATAATATATGACCTCTTCTATGCCAAAAATTGGCATTCATTCTTGAAGTATGAGAAAAGCTTCTTTTTCCATTAAAATGGTAGACAGAGGATATAACTTCTAAAATTCAGGAAGTGTGAGATACTCATCCTCTAATCATATGAGCAACATGAGTCGAGTATTTTTAGATACCTCTTGATGCTTCTTGGAAGCTCATTCCACATAATTTCCATGATCTAGAGGGTTCTCTGAAGTCCAATTGAATATGAGAATTATTCTTAAAAGATATTGTGTTCTCTTAGGACTTTGGAGCTTTAAGTGGTATATGTTTCCTGCCTTGTAAGGATATAAAGGTCTTCTAATGAGCCTATTCAACATAATTGCTTTCTATTGTGAGATTTTTAGGATTTTAATTAAATTTACATTTCACGTTATTTTTTGGCATGCTATAATGTTGTACATTATACCTGGTAGAATGAAAACTTCTCTATTGTTTTCTTCATGTAAATAAAGCCAAGACAATTTGTGTATTGTTCATCAGTATATATTTTATCTTGTGAAACATCTACATAAAATCATGAATTTGATTTTTCTTTCTTGTAATGTCTTCCAAAGGCTACCAATATAGAAACCATTAACCTTTTTTTTTCAATTGGCCCTTTGAGCATTTAGAGGGTTGAAGACTCTATTATTGATGAAGTTTAATATTCTAATCACTTGTTCACCTTTGCTCATCTCTAAGAACCCTAACGTTGGCATGATATCCTCAAACTATCTAGCATAGTTGGCTGGATTGCATAGTAATAGATTTGTAGGTTATTCTAGTAGTTGATTTTATTATTTTGAAGCAAACTTTTGCTAAGCTTCATCTAGATTGATCTAGTAAGATGCATACATGTGTATAGAATGAATGTTGTAAGTATGGATAAGTTTGTAATTATACACGGGGATAGTAGATGCAAATTAGATAGGGATACTCAACTTTATTATAATAGATATTCTTTTTGAGAATTTTGGAATTTGAATTGTCTAAAGTTTAGAAATGATAGGGGTAATACCTTGGATTTCATCTAAGGGTTATTATTGGATGGCCTTTTTGTGTCCATTGATTAGATCTTGATAGTTTTGTGTTCTATTTTTTGACTCATCAAATTTGTTTGCCTTGCTTTTGGATTACTGGTATTTATGAATATCTTAGGAGGTTGTTATAAGCACTAGTTTGAAAACTCAAGTTAGGGAACAAAGCAAATGAGAAATGTCTAGTCCAAAAAAAGGCAACCATTGTATAGGGCATATAAATATATTCAAAACAAGGCAAGAAAGCAGGCAATCAAAGCACAAATTACAATGACTAATGATTTTGTAGAAATGGGGTGGATTATTAAGAGTATGATGAGATCAAATGTCAATCTATAAAACAAAACTTCAACTCGCCTTTGTAATGCTGGGAAGGAGACTCTTCAACATTTCCAGCTATTATTTAATCCTTTCACACCACCTTCTTTCTGAAATCTCTTTCAATGGATCAACTTTGAAGCATTCACGAGCTCTCCTTTGCTACAATCAAGCACCAAAGAACCCAAGATGTCAAACCCTATTGGCGCTGATGCTATAAAACCCTTTTGGCACATACTCCTAGCCACAAAATGTAGTGTAGAAAATGGTTCAGTGCATGAGCTATCTTCTAGGTCGTGTAACAATAAGATTAGGGCGACAAAAAACACTTTTTTCAATTTTTACATAGTGTGATCCCATGTTGGTCAAAATTTCAACCAACACAGGATCATCATTTAACAAAAGTCATCACATTTTGACCAAATTGACCCCAATTTATCAGATGGTTGAAAGTTTTGGTAAAAAATTGGGGCCAAATGTACTAGTGTTAAATGCTTGAAAATAGATAATGTAGGTAAATTTTGTTCATTGGAGTTTGATAAGTATTGTATAGATAATGACATTAAAAGGGTGAAAGTTGTCCCCTACACCCCTCAAGAAAATGAGGCAACAAAAAGACTAAATAAAAGTATTCTTGAGAAAGCACAGAGTATGCTTTTAAATGTTGGCCTATACAAGGAGTTCTAGGCTAAAGCTTGTAATAGAACAGTATATTTCATCAATCAAAGTCCCTCATCAAGGTTGAATTTCAAAATTCTAGAAGAGGCATGGAAGGGTAAGAGGATTTCATACTCACATATTTGTGTATTTGGGTGTGAAGCCTATGTACATGTTCCCTCAAAAAAGAGAACTAAGCTAGATTTTAAATCATAAAAGATAATTTTCATTGGATATTGTTGAAATATTAAACTATTATTTTTCCCCTTGAGCCAACTGCTTACCTACTCAACAGAGCATTTATCTCGATAGGTAAACTCAAATTCAAAATGAGAGGGAAAACATTTTTGAGGAGACAAATAGAAGGAACTTTCATTTTCAGAGAGAGAGACCTTACAAGTCAAAGAGAGTAGAAGAAGGAAGTTGTAGAGTAGCAGTAGTAGAGGAATATCAAAGTGCACAACAACACATTGGATCTCTCTCTCTCTCTCTCTCTCTCTCTCTCTCTCTCTCTCTCTCTCTCTCTCTCTCTCTCTCTCTCTCTCTCTCTCTCTCTCTCTGTGGTTTTTAAGTGAATGTTTGTCCCATTGAAGTAGTGATCTCTCCAAGTTTATTGTATTAAGCCCTCTATAGCTGCAAGTTTAGTTTCATCATCAGGACTAGTAGTAAGTTGTTTAAGTTTTATGGACTTGTAGTTTACACCTTGATTTGTACTGTTTTGATTTAGTTTAATAGAAAGAAGAAAGTTTGTAATTTTTTCCATCTTCTGTTATTGCATTGTTGTTGTCTTCTTTCATATCTTCTTTGGCGTGTATTGTTGGTAGTTTAGCAAAACAAAGTAGCAAGTCTCTGTTCTTGCCTTCATGTTTTGATGGTGGATAAACCATACTATTAGTCAATTGTCATCAAGCTTGGTACCCTTGTTAACCGAGTCCTTTGTCCTAGCTCAGTTCATTTTTTTGTTCCTATTCTAACCAAGTTATCTTCCACCTTGTAGTGTTGACCAAGTTCACTTGGTCACTATGTTATCAAAGCTATTTTGGTCCTTGCTTGACTGAGTTCTCTGAGCTCACATGGATTCCTTTGTTAATCAAATTAGGTTGGCTTATTTTCGACCAAGTTTTCTTCGTGTGCTAACTGAGTGTCAATTTTTCTAATGTCAACCAAACATACTCAAATTTTTTTCTTTCCAAGCTCATTGCCCCTGTTGGTAAGTCATCTCCCTAAGTTGGCAGACATTTTTGAATTTTTTTACATGGTATCAAAGCTATAAGGCCCCACATCCTCATGAGTTTGGTCATAGTTTTTCTAGGTGTTTGACATGGTAGGAGATGTAGGAAAGACATGGTAGTAGCCACCATCCTTTAATGGAAAAAATTATGACACTTGGGAAAAGTAAATGAGAACCATTATGGTTTCAAATGACTTGTGGGAGTTTGTGGTGAATGGGTGTAATGATGTAACTGATCCAACATAGTATGATGCCCTCACCAACCATCAAAAGACTCAGCTGAAGGAGTCAAGAAGAAAGGATGCAAAATATTTAAGCTTGATTGAGGCAACCATGATTGAAAAATTCTTTCCTAAGATAGCAACAATTAAATATTCAAAGGAAGCATAGGATATCCTTAAGAAAAACTTCAAAGGAACTGATAAAGTTTGAGTAGTGAAACTACAAATGATAGAAGGGAGTTTGAGAATCTTCAATGAAGGATAATGGACCTATTGCAGATTTTGGCTCAAGAATCTCTAGTTTGATAAACAAGCTCAAATCAAATAGAGAAGTGTAGGAAGAGAATAGAATAGTAGAGAAGATAATGAGGAGTCTACCTCAAAAGTATGGCAGTATTGTAATTACCATTGAGGAAGCAAAAGACCTCACCACATTGACAATGGATGAGTTGATGGGTACTCTTCAAACCCATGAGCACCAGATTAACAAATCAACAAAATCTTCCCAAGAGAAATATTTAAAAGCTCATTCAAATTCAAGAAGTAGGGGGAGAGGTAGAAATGGCTTTGGTAGAGGCTCTAGAGGTAGAGTTCATGGAAACTCTAGACAAAGGAATGCTGGAGAAGAAAGCTCAAGACAAGAAGGAAATCAAGAGGGAGCAAAAAGCTATCAAAAAAACTCTAGAGGAGATAAGAAGAACTACAACTCTAACAAGAGTAATATAGAATGTTATTACTATTATATAGTTGGGCATTATGTAAGTGAATACTAGAAGAAGCAAGGTGATTAGTCAAGGAAGAATGCAAATGTGGTTGATTTGAATGTGAGTGAAGTAAACAATCCCAAAACATTCATCTTGTGCAACATTGGTGAAGAAGGTAGTCTTGAGGTATGGTATTTGGATAGTGGTTTCAACAACTACATGAGTAGTAATGAAAGATTATCCTCATTAATTGATAGAAATTTCAAGTCTGAAATTGAAATGGGAAATAATGGAACCATTCCATTGTGCACAAAGGATCTATCATGGTGTGCACCAAGAAAGGTGAGAAGAAGGAGATACAAAATGTTTATATTGCCCCATGTATGAAGCACAATTTGATGAGTGTTGGACAACTTAGTCAAAATGGTTACAAGGTGTTAATGGAAAATGACAATTGTGTCATTCATGAAAAGGATGAGAGTAGGAAGATACTTGCAATAGTATAAATGAAAAAGAACCTGATGTTCCTGTTGAAGATAGAGACATGTTTCTCTTCTCAAGTCATTGTTGCACCTCCCAAGCATGCATATACAACAGTACATCAGCAATCTACCCTAAAGAGTGCGATTGAAGACCCCTCCAAGGTATGGCATCTCAGCTATGGACATCTTGGCTTGCTAGTTTAAATTTATTATCCGAGAAAAGAATGGTAGAAGGTTTTCCAAATATTGTAAATTCATGTGACAAGTGTGAGGCTTGTAATTTGGGTAGCAACATAGGCTCCTCTTTAATTCTGGTAATTCTAGAAGGGCAAGGACACCATTAGAGTTGGTGCATTATGATTTAGTTGACCCTCTGCAAACCACTTCTATTGGTGGAAGTACTTATTTATGACATTCATAGAATATTTTAGTCATAGGACATGGGTGTATTTTTTGAAAATAAAATCTAAAGCATTTGATAAATTTGTCAAATTTAAAGCTTGGGCTGAAAAATAATGTGGACATTTTTGTCAAATTCCTAAGGTTAGATAGAGGATGGGAGTATACCTCCAATTCAATTGTAATTTTTTGCAAGAAAAATGATATCAAGAAGGAGCTTACAACTAGTTATACTTCACAACAAAATGGAGTGTTTGAGAGGAAGAATAGGACCATTATTGAGATGGCAAGGAGCATGATGAAAGCAAAGGGACTCCAAACTAGATATTGGGGAGAGGTTGTAGCAAAAAAAATATACTTAAAAAAAAAAATGTCCTACAATGGCAGTCTATGACAAGATTCATCTTGAGGCATGGACAAGACATAAATGGATAGTTGAGCACTTAAGAGTATTTGGATGTGTAGCATATGTACATGTACCAAAAGGAACAAAGACAAATGTTTGATGATAAAAGTGTGAAGTACATGTTCATAGGTTATAGTTCAGAATCAAAGGCCTATAGATTGTATGACCCAATCACCAAGAAGATCATCATTTTATGAGATATAGAGTTTCTTGAAAATCAATCATGGGATGGCTTAGTAGATGAATCTTTGAGAACTTCAAGAAAAGTGTCAATTATTGATGAGGAAGATAAAGTTGGTGATTAGAAAGATGAAGGAGCAACAAATATAGATAGTTGCAAATAGTGGCAAAGAGGCAAGTAGTCTCAAACATGTAAAGAATCAGTTCCTAGCAGTTCAAGATAGCTTTGAGTTGGTATGAAAAATAGTAGCAAAAATACTACTAAAAATTCCAATCCCACTCTCGCCTCCTTATTACCAAGAAAGACTAAGAGTCTAAGGGAGATATACCAAAATGAAAGGTATGATGAAGACTATGATGAGAGTGTTAAATTTACATTATTTTCTCATAGTGATCCTATCTATTTTTAAGAAGCTATGAAAAAGAAGAAATGGTGTAATGCCATGGATGAGGAAATAGATGCTATAGAAATAAATGAAACATGGGAGTTAGCTAATCTACCTCCCAAGAAACAAGGTATTGGAGTTAAATGGGTTTACAAGACCAAGTGCAATGCTGAAGGAAAAATATATAGGCATAAGGCATGACAAGTGGTCAATGGGGTACAAACAATAGTATGGAAGAGATTATGATGAGACTTATGCCCCAATTGTAAGAATGGAAACTGTGCATGCTGTCGTAGCAATTACAACCCAACACAAATGGAAGGTATATCAAATGGATGTGAAGTCTTCCTTCTTGAATGGGGTGTTGAAATAAGAGGTATATGTGGAGTAGCTACTTGGTTTTGAAGTTGTAGGTGAGGAACACAAGATGTATAGGTTGAACATAGCTATTTAGGGCTCAAGAAAGCTCCACAAGCATGGTATAGATAGACAGACTCATATTTGATGAGCAATGGATTTAGAAAAAATGATGGAGAGCCCACTCTCTACATCAAGGCATCAAATAGTAAGGTTTTGATTATTGTCTTATATGTAGATGACTTAATCTTCATTGGAAATGATAATTTCCTAATTGGTGAATTCAAGGAGGCCATGAAGAGTGAATTTGAGATGACAAACTTGGGTCTTTTGAAGTACTTTCTAGGAATAGAAGCAAAACAACTGCATGGTGACATTTTTATCTCTCAAGAGAAATATGCAAATTAGATCCTATAGAGATTCAAAATGAAAAATAGTAAGGAAAACCCCACACCAACAACAGTACATCTAAAGTTGAGCAAGGAAAATTGCAAAAAAAATGTGAATCCAACATTATTCAAAAGAATGGTTGGAAGTTTGATGTATTTGACAACTTAGCCTAACATGATGCATGTAGTAAGTCAGATTTCTAGATTCGTGGAAACTCCATAGAATTTCCATTAGCAAGTGGGAAAGAGGATCCTAAGGTATGTGAATGGTACCAAGGGATTTGGCATTTTGTATACTATTGAAAATGATTTTAGTCTGATTGGTTACACTAATAGTGATTGGGCTGGAAGTCTAGATGATAGGAAGAGAACTTCTTGTTATTTGTTTCATATGGGCTCAAGTGCAATTTTATGGGCATCCAAGAAGCAATCGATTATTTCCCAATCTATAACAACAATTGAATACATAGCAGGGAATACAACATCATGTCAAGCTATTTGGCTAAGAAGAATCTTGATAGATTTGAATAAAAAATGAGAGGATATAACCACAATCTTTTGTGACAACATTTCCTCAATTGTATTGACAAAGAATTCAATCTTCCATGGGAGAAGCAAACACATTGAGATCAAATATCATTTCATCAAAGAGTTAGTGGAGAATAGAGAAATCAATATGGAATATTGTAAGTTTGAGCAATAGCTAGCAAACATTTTCACTAAGCCATTGGACATAACAAGTTATGAGTTCCTACGAAGGACCCTTGGTGTAGTTGACTTGGATCAGTAGTGATCCTTGTTTGTTTGGCTCAGGACAAAAGGGGAGCGTTGAAATACTAAACTATTATTTTTCCCCTTGAGTGAACTGCTCACCTACTCAACAAAGCATTTATCTCGGTATGTAAGTTCAAATTCAAAATGAGAGGGAAAATGTTTGTGAGGAGACAAATAGAAGGAATGTCTTCCATTTTTGAATAGAGAGACGTTCGAAGCCAGAGAGAGTAGAAGAAGGAAGTTATAGAGTAGTAACAGCAATAGAGTAATATTAGAGTGTGCAACAACACATTAGATCTCTCTCTCTCTCTCTCTATGGTTTGTAAGTGAATATTTTTCCTATTGAAGTAGTGATTTCTCTAGGCTTATTGTATGAAGCCCTTTATAGCTACAAGTTTAGTTTCATCGTAGTGAGTAGTAGTAAGTTGTTTAAGTTTTCTGGGTTTGTAGTTTACATTCTGATTTGTAATGTGTTGATTCAGTTTAATAGAAAGAAGAAAGAAATGATTTTTTTCCATCTTCTATTATTGCATTGTTGTTTTCTTCTTTCATATCTACTTCAGTGTGTATCATTGGTAGTTGAGAAAAATAGAGTTTAAATTCTTTGTTCTTGCCTTCATGTTTTAATGGTGGATAAAGAAAATCATTAGTTGATTATCATCAAGCTCAGTCCTCTTGTTAATTGAGTCCCTTTTCCTAGCCTAGTTCATGCTTTTGTTCCTGTTCTAATCGAGTTATCTTTCACCTTGTAGTGTTGATCGAGTTCACTTAGTCACTATGTTAACTAAGCTATCTCTGTCCTTGCCTAACTAAGTTCTCTGAGCTCACTTGATTTCCTTTGTTAACTAAGCTAGGTCAGCTTAGTGTTGTCTAATTTGTCTTCATGTGCTGATTGAGTGTAAATTTTTCCATTGTCAACTAAGCATACTCAGTTTCTATTCTTACTAAGCTCGTTGCCCTTGTTAGTTGGTCATCTCCCCAAGTTGGTAGAATTTTTTGAACATTTGTACAATAGAGAGGACCAATTTGGCTCATAATTTTTATTGGATATAGAGAGGACCAATTTGGGTTTAGAATTTGGGATCTAGTGGAAAAAAAATGTTATTTGAAGTAGAGACATCATTTTCAATGAAAAAAATATTTCCATCTTTGCAAACACAAGAAATATTAGGAAAAGAATATGTGCCAATTTGTGCAATTATCAATTAGTCAACATAGAGGAATCTTGGAACAAACCTACAGGCAGTTCCTGATATAGTTTCATATAGTCCCACCTCTATTTTAGCTCCCCTCCCACCAATTTATCATCATCCATTGTGACTAGTAATGAGCAACTAGAGACTCTGCAATAAACACATCACACATGATTCATGGGCTTTATCTTCAACAATGATGGACAACAGGCCCACCATTATGATTGTAACAATTCACTTGAGTCATAGAGACTCTTAGTAGTGTAGCACCACACGATGTAGACAAAATTGTAGGTGTTAGGCCACATATTGATGTTTCCTTGGACCACATAGAACCTTCTCACCTATGGTTTTTTCACACTCACATTGCATCTAACATTGCAAAACCACCTCCTTCTGCAAAGTCAAATCTATACTAGTGTCCAAGCAATAAAAGCTCCCAAAATAGTGCTGAAATGTATGGCCAACTATTGAAATCTATTGGTTTCCTCTTGATCCAACTGCCCACCTACCTATCTAAAAAATTAGGTGAGTTCAAATCCGAAATTGATAGGGAAATTTTTTGAGATAAATCAAAAGGAAAGTATACTCATTCATTCAATAAGCAAAAGAAAAAAAGTAGCAGCAGGAAGGAAAGAGAATATCATAGTAGAGAACATTGTGTTCAGAGAATGGAAGGAACATGAAGAGAATCAAAGTTGCAATAGCACAAAATCAATTCTTTTATTCTCTATAAGTCTATTTTGTTTTTCCTATGAAGCAATGATTGTTCTAGGCATTATTGTACGCAACCTTGTAGTGTTGTAAGTTTATATTGCAAATAGAAGTTGTAGGTTAAAGTATTTTGATTATGGTTGAAGCCATATGCTCCTAGATTTGTAATAGTTGAATCAATTTTTTATTAGAAAGAAAGCAAGTAGGCATATTAGTAAATCTCTAGGTATTTGGCTTGTTGTGATCTTCAATTCTATCTTCTCCATATTGGGTTTAGTATTCATGCAACTCTGTGTTATTATCTCTGTGTTTTAATGGTGGAAAAGACCAGGCAACAACTCTGTGATTAACTCATTTGGTTCCTTTGTTAATTGAGCTCTCCTTGTGCTAACTCGATCAGTATATGTGTGTGTTGTGTCTACTAAGCTACAACTAAGTCCACCAAGTCCCTTCCCTATACTTATTGAGCTCACTTAGTTTCTACTATTGTTGAGTTCACTCGATCCCTTCCTAACCGAGTAGACCAAGATCAATCGATTCTTGTGTCAACTAAGTTCACTCAGTGAATTGTTGGCTGAGTTTTTTTTATTAAGCTTTTCTGGTTGTGACTGAGTCACTCAGGTTCCATTTTTTTCAAGTGACTTGACATTTCCTATCACTTGATTACTTAAGGTGTCGAGCAACTTGACACTCATTATTGTTTTTTTTGTTTGCTAAGAAAATTTTGTTGTGAAGATTTTCACATGGTATTAGAGCTTTGAGGCCCCAAATCCTTATGAGTTTGGGCTTTTTTTTCTTGGTATTTGACATGGCAAGAGATGTAGGAAAGACATGATAGCAACCACTATCCTTTAATGGACAAAATTATGACACTCGGGCAAAGAAAATGAGAACCATCATGGTTGCTAATTATTTATGAGAGTTTGTGATAAATGGATTTAATAATAGAATTGACCCAACACAATATGTTGCCCTTAAAAACCCTCAAAAGACTCAGTTGAAGGAGTCAAGAAGAAAGGATGCAAAAGGTCAGTCTTATTGAGGCAACCATGATAGAGACAATATTCCTAAAGATAACAACAACTATTCAAAGGAAGCTTGGTATATTCTTGAGACAAACTTCAAAGGGACTGATAAAGTTTGAGTTGCAAAGCTATAGATGATCAAAAAGGGAGTTTGAGAACCTTTGAATGAAGGATAGTGAACCTCTTATAGATTTCAGCTCAAGAATCTCTACTTTGATAAATAAGCTCAAATCAAATGGAGAAGAGTATGAATAAAAAAGGATTGTGGAGAAGATATTGAGTAGTTTACCTTAGAAATATGACAATCTTGTGATGACCATTGAGGAAGAAAAGGACCACACCATATTGACAATGGATGAGTTGATGCAAATTCTTCAAACCCATGAGCATTGGATTAATAGGTCAACTGCAACTTCCCAATAACAATCTTTCAAGGCTCAAGAAAATTCAAGATTCATGGGGAAAGGAAGAAATGACTCTAATAGAGGCTCAAGAAGTAGATCTTGTGGAAGAAATGGTTAAAGGAATGCTAGTGTAGAAAACTCAGGATGAGAAAATAATCAAGAGGGAGAAAATGGCTCTCAAAACAACTCTAGAGAAGGTAACAAGAATTACAACACCAATAAGAGCAATGTAGAATGCTACTACTATCATAAGTTTGGGCAATATGCAAGTGAATGTTGGAAGAAGAAAAGTGATCAATCAAGATATAATGCAAATGTGGCTGATGTGAACATGGGAAATGCAAATAATCCTACTAGCCTTCATCATGTGTAACATTGGTGAAGAAGGCAACCTTGAGGTATGGAACTTGGACAGTGGCTACAACAACCATATGAGTAGTAATGAAAGTTTATTTTCTTTCATTGATAGATATTTCAAGTCTAAAATTAAGATTGGAAATAATGGAACCATTCCCATTATGGGCAAAGGATCTATTATGGTCTGCACCAAGCAAGGTGAGAAGAAGGAGATACAAAATATATATTTTTCCCTAGGTATGAAGCACAATTTGATGAGTGTTGGACAACTCATTCAAAATGGTTACAAGGTGATGATGGAAAATAACAAGTGTGTCATTCATGAAAAGGATGAGAATAAGAAGATGCTTGTAGTAGTCCAAATGACAAAGAACCAGATGTAGCCGTTAAGGATAGAGACATCTCTTCTCAAGTCATTGCTACACCTCCCAAACATGCATGTACACCAGTACATCAAAAATAAACTCTTAGGATCATGATTGAAGACCCTCCAGGCTATGGCATCTTAGGTATAAACATCCTGGCTTTTCTAGTTTAAATTTATTGTCCAAGAAAACAATGGTAGATGGTTTGCCAAGTATTGTAGATTCATGTGACAATTGTGATGCTTGTATTTTGGGTAAGAAATATAGGCTTCCCTTTAATTCTAGTAATTCTAGAAGGGCAAGGGCACCATTAGAATTGGTGCATTCTAATTTAGTTGGCCCTATGCAAACCACTTCTACTAGGGGGAGTACTTATTTATGACATTCATAGATGATTTTAATCATAGGACATGGGTGTATTTTTTGAAAAGAAAATCTAAAGAATTTGATAAATTTGTTGAATTTAAAGCTTGGGCTGAAAAAGAATGTGGACATTTTGTCAAAGTCCTAAGGTTAGATAGAGGAGGGGAGTATACCTCCAATTTATTTATAAATTTTTGCAAGAAAAATAACATCAAGAAGGAGCTTATAGCCAATTATACTTCATATAAAAATGAAGTGGTTGAGAGGAAGAATAAGACCATTGTTGAGATGGCAAGGAGCATGATTAAAGCAAAGGGACTCCAAACTAAATATTGATGAGAAGTTGTAGCAACAACAATATACTTGATAAACAGGTGTCCTATAATGCTAGTTTGTGAGAATATTCCTCTTGAGGCATGGGCAACACATAAATGGATAGCTGAGCACTTAAGAGTACTTGGATGTGTAGCATATGCACATGTGCCAAAGGAACAAAGATAAAAGCTGGTTGATAAAAGTGTGAAGTGCATGTTCATAGGTTATAGTTCAAAATCAAAGGCCTATAGATTGTATGACCCAATCACCAAGAAGATCATCATTTCAAGAGATGTGGAGTTTCTTGAAAGTCAATCATGGGATGGGTTGGTGGATGAATCTTCAAGAACTTCAAGTAAAGTGTTGACTATTGATGAAGAAGATGAAGTTGGTGATTAACAAGATGAAGGAGGAACAAATATAGATAGTTGTAGATAGTGGAAAATAGGTAAGTAGTCATAGACATGCAAAGAATCAGCTCCTAGTAGTTCAAGACAGCTCTTAGTGCAAAATAGTAGCAACAACAATACTGAAAATTAAAATCCCACTCTCACCTCCGTATTGCTGAGAAAGACTAAGAGTCTAAGCAAGATATACCAAGAAGAAACATATGATGAAGATTATGATGAGAGTGTTAATTTTTCACTATTTTCTCATAGTGATCCAATATATTTTGAAGAAGCTATGAAAGAAGAGAAACAACGCAATGTCATGGATGAGGAAATAAATGCTATTGAAAGAAATGAAACAAGTAATTGGAGTTAAATGGGTTTACAAGACCAAGTGCAATGCTAAAGGAAAAATAGATAAGCATAAGGCACGATTAATGGACATGGGGTACAAGCGATAGTCTAACAAAGATTATGATTAGACATATACCCCAGTTACAAGAATTGAAACCATGTGTATTGTCATAGAAATTGCAGCCCAACAAAAATGGATGGTAGATCAAATAGATGTGAAGTATTCCTTCTTGAATGGTGTATTGAAAGAAGAAGTATATGTGCAGCAACCACTTCACTATGAAGTTGCAGGTGAAGAACACAAGGTATATAGATTGAAGAAAGCTCTTTATGGGCTCAAGCAAGCTCCACAAGTATGGAACAACAGGATTGACTCGTACTTGATGAGAAGTGGTTTTAGCAAAAGTGATGGTGAGCCCACACTCTACATTAAGGAAAAAATTTGTAAGATATTGATTGTTGTATTATATGCAGATGACTTAATCTTCATTGGAAATGATAATTTCCTAATTGGTGAGTTCAAAGAGGCCATGAAGAATAAATTTGAGATGACAGACCTAGGTCTCTTGAAGTATTTTCTAGGCATAGAAGGAAAAAAAGAAGTATGATGGCATCTGCATTTCTTAAAAAAAATATGCAAATCAGATCTTGGAGAGATTTAAAAGCAAAATAGTAAGGCAACCCCAACACCAACAATAGTAGGTCTCAAGTTGATCAAGGAAGATTGCAACAAAAGTGTGAATCCAACATTATAAAAGATTATGGTTGGATGTTTAATGTATTTGACAACAACTCAACCTGACATGATGCATGCAATAAGTTTGATTTCTAGATTTATGGAAACACCAAAGGATTCCCATTGGCAAGTAGATAAGAGGATACTTAGGTATGTGAATGGTACCAAGGGATTTGGTATTTTGTACACTATTGATAATGATTTTAAGTTGATTGGGTATACTGATAGTTATTGGCTAGAAACCTAGATGATATGAAGAGCACTTATGGATACATGTTTCATATGTGCTCAGGTGCAATTTCATGGGCATCCAAGAAGCAACCTATTGTTACTCAATCTATAGCAAAGATTGAATACATAGTAACAAATGCAATAACATGTCAAGCTATTTGGTTAAGGAGAATCTTGATAGATTTGAATGAAAAGAAAGAGGATAGAACCACAATTTTTTGTGACAACATTTCCTCAATTGCACTGTTAAAGAATCTAGTCTTCCATGGGAGAGACAAGCAAATTGAGATTAGATATCACTTTATTAGAGAGCTAGTGAAGAATGGAGAAATTAAGGTAGAATTTTGTAAGTTTGAGCAGTAGCTAGCAAACATATTTACTAAGCCACTGAGCATAGAAAATTATGTATGCCTAAGAAGATCTCTTGGGATAGTTGATTTGGGTTAGAAGTGATTGTAGTGCCTCTCCCATTTGACTTTTGTAAGTCGTCCCGATGGATGCACCCTTGCTGATCTTTTGTTGTGATGGATCATGATTGTGACCTTGAGTGGTCTACACCGTTGAGGTGTTTGGATTTATGTTTCTTTATCAGTTGCATTGATTATGCTTTTGACTAATCTTTGAGATTATGATGTGACTTTTGGTTCATTGAGGTTTGTGCCAGTGGTTACCAGGATTGATGTGGTATCATGAGGTTGTTCCGTGATTACCCTGAGATGTATGCAGAGATTGCACTATGTTCTTTTACCATGCTACACTGAACTAGGTTCCTGTAGCAGTGGTTAGTCATGTTTATGACTGTGTTTGTTTATGTGTTTTAAATGCCTTTTTAATGTAGAGTAATCAATCATTATTAAATGCTTAAGTAATTAGAATGGATTGTTTTTGTTGGATTATTTGGTTATGTGCTGCGGACATTTACCTTGTTTTATTTTGATCTGAGAGATATCTGTTCTTATGTGATGTTTTACATTTGACATGACCTAAGGGTCAAATGTTACTCTTTGATTCCAATATCATAGATATTAGACTACTATGCTGTTCAGTTAATCATATTGCATGATGATGCCATTTTGAGATGACAATTTGTTTTATGATGATATTTGGTTATCTGGTATTTGGACATACCTCTAATTATGTTATGTGATGGATTTAATACTATGGTTATTTACTTCATTCCTACGTTGTTATGCTTTATGGGAACGTGAGTGATGTAAATAGATTATTTTAATATAATTAATTAAATGGCTAAATTAGGCGATTTAATGCATTTATTGCTTCAGCTATGTTATTATATACAATTGCACTTGATCGTGTTGTTTAGTGTGCAGGATTTATATCCCTAGCAGTGGCACATGGAGTTAGTGATTTAGCTTTTCATATTTTACCAATGTCGTCCTTGTATGGTCAACGTATCTTTTATTAAAATGTTTAATTTAAACCTTTCGGTGATTATTAAATCTGAACTCATTGCATTATGTGATTAGGCCAGTAAGCGTGTTCGTGCATTTAGAGGTTCGCATTGTCGCGAAAGTTGTTTAAGGAGATTTATGTGTTTTTGGGTTTTTGGGGTTTTTAATTGATTTATTTTAATTTCTGGCAGCTTTGCCATAGATGAATTCCTATTTATAGGAATAGCCTATTTTCGTTTGGGTGAATTCGGGGTTTAACTAGATTGGCTGGTTAAATTCCCTAATCGATTATTCACTCAAAAAGTGAATAAGTATCCAAAGAGGAATTTAATTCCTCACTTCTCACTTTCAAATTGGAAAGTTGGAGAGTAAAACCCAAAATTCTCTTTATGAGGATTTACTGTTTTGTTCGTTTTGGGAGCTATGGGCATGGGATCATCGCGAGGTTGAGCTTATTGGATCCAGCTTGGGGAAACCTTGGATTGCCGTAATTTTCAGCCACTTCTGCGGCCATTTTATTTTATGGTTCAGATTTTTGTTTTGCCCTTTTGGCTGTGAGGTAGGGCTTTCCTGTATTATTGTTTCTACTCCGTTTCTGCTTCTGTTTTTGGTAGCCATTTGTTTGGAGGCTGAGAACTAGTGTTCCCCTTCGTTTTTGTATGCTAGTTCTGCTCGGTTGGGCAGGTATGAACATTTCCCTATTTTTTGGGATGAGGGTTTGGAATTTTACGCCGTTATGCTGGCCGTTTTTGCATATGGTGTCCGATTCCATTGATTTTTGGATTTTTGAGGTTTTTGAACCCAAAGCCCAAATGGGTTTTAATTTTGAAGTTTTCCAAATTTTTGGGGTTTTTACCTCGTTTTGCATGCTACCTTATTTTCTCGAGTTTTCTTGTCACAATGTGGGTCGTGGACCTTGATGATCTGTTTGGATATCAGTCAGACCACTTTTGCACTTTTATGTTCCATTGGGATGCTTGTTGCATCCATACTCCCGACGTTGTGTTCGGTTGAGTGATTTTATACTTGTTATGGTTTTTGTTGGACCTTTGTTTTTTTTTCATGAACGCTAAGATTTGTGTAGAATCCATACTCTCGGATTGAGGCCGGTAGAGTGAGTTCACGATGTTTGGTCTTGTTACATCATTGGGATTCGTGTAGAATCCATACTCTCGGATTGAGGCTGGTTGAGTGATTTCATGATGTATGATTTTATTGGCTTTGGGATTCGTGTAAAATCTGTCCTTCCTGTGTTGCTTTCAGTTGGGTGTTTTCTTTGCATTGTGCTCTCATTCCTATCCTTGTGTTATGATCTTTGTGATGGTGGTGCGCCACACACGAGTACGTGCACGTACATTTGTTGGGTGACTTGCGAGGCCCGATCTTCCATGGATTTGCCAGAAGTTATGATCATTGGGGTTGGGATGGGAGTATGCATGCCCACGGGCACTTTTCATAGGATGAGCATGGGTAGGGTAGGGTAGCATATGGAGGGGGCTTCTATCTCGCAGCCCAGCGATCATGATGCCATGGGTATGGCTGAGAGGAGCTTGTTTAAGTGATAACTAAAGAAAATGTGTGACTGGTAATAAAACTTAAGATAATAAAATATTTGGGGTGTGAGAGCCTTTCCATTGAGGGATGTTGAATCTGTGCAAGTCCTAGCTTGGGCTTTTTGATGCCAAGCAACTCTCCATGATGTTAGTCCCTACATAGTAGCCTATTGAGTGTTTGACCAGGACCTTTACTCCTTGCATTGTCTTAGGTTCTTGGTTCAGCCATCATACTGTCTGGCATGAGTGTTAGCCATGGATGTTGTGATTTTTGTATGTTTTTGGTTGGATCTTTATCTCCATCAGCATGGAAGGTGTGGACCTATGGGTGCCACATGGTTGGGAGGCGTAGCTACCTTCACCACTACTAGGAATCGGTGTACAGAGATGATCTTTTGTCCTAGCGTGACCGTTGCTGGATATCTTCACTTGGTACTTCGGGTTTCAGAGTATGCTTTCTTGTGATTTATGCTTTCATTAGGATGCTTGTATATCATGTTTAGATGATGTTATTTTATTTGGTGCATTCCCTTATTATGATGTTTAGCATATGATTAGATGATGTGATTTGCTTTAGTAGTATATCTGTTGCTTACTGCTGTTTAGCATGTGATAGGTGATGTTATCTACTATAGGATTATCTTATGCATTATCACTAGCATGTTAGATTTTCTTATGATGTTATTGTTGCATGTTTTTAGTAGTGATGTCCCTATTACAACAGTACTGACAATTTGGTCAGTGGCTTGGAATGTTAAACATAGGGGATGGCTAGGACCCATGATGGTCTTATGATGCTATTGATGGTTGGGAGGAACCGTGCACTTAGTTTGGTTTCTTAGTTCACTGCGATGTTTATTTCAGTGTGTTCTTTGCTGCTATAGTTTAGATGGATAGATGTTCTTCTTTCTGTGTTGTCCTTGCACTCGAGTGTTCATTCCTCGAGCCTTTGTGGATCTGGTACTCCCTGGTGTGGAGGTTCTTTGCTCTAATTTTGGTCCTTTTTGCTTCTGGGAGTGTTTTCATATTTCTATGGGCGACATTTGTTCAGCATGGTGTGACACTTTAAAAAGTATCGCATGCCCATGCAAACTATGTCGTACGACACTGTAAAGTATCACACGCCTTCTTGAGAAATGTTGTACGACATTCGAAGAGTGTCGCACGCCTTCTTGATAAATATTGTACGATGCTGAAAAGTATCGCATGCCTTCTTGAGAAATGTCGTACGACACTAGAAGAGTGTCGCATGCCTTAAGGAGAAGTATTGCCCTCCCTTAGTAAAAAGTGTCGCACAATTTTTGTGAAAAACCTACGCGTGCCATCAGCGGGCACTTTTCTTCATGATCCGATCTTTTTGAGAGTGGTTTTGGATACCCTTTTGGGCATTCTTCGACCCTATGCTATTGCATTTTGAATTCTGTTGGTTTCTCTTGAAATCGAGCTTTTGTGTTTCTGTTTTAGTCTCATGGGTTTTAAAATATATCGTTAAAGGATAAGTTGACATATGTTTAATTTCTTATACTTAAGATATATTTTAATATATGTGACAAATCGTTTGAGATAGGTTTCAGACCTCTCGGAGATAAGTTATGGATTCTAGGAAATTTCAGGGCTTCAGAAATCCAGACTTAGCCAATTTTTAGGGCTTCAGGATTTCAGGCTTAGCCAAATTTTGGGATTCTGCATTTTACCCCAGCTTGGTGTTTTGTTGATGAGTGTTCTTTTCTTGTGCCCTCATCTTGTTGTGGTGGTTGTTGACCTTTTTTTGGGTGTGTCAGTTGGGTAGTGGCGTTCAGAGATTTTTTGGTTGCTAGAATTGTGTTGAAGTCTTCCGTTGCGATCTTTGTGATCCCTATATGATGTTTTCTTGTGCATTCATACTTGAAAAAATAAATATCTTGGCTTGATTTGAATCCTTGTTTCTAAGGATCTTTGAGCGAGGCATTACATCTGGTATCAGAGCCCATGTTCAAACATTGGGATCTCTGTGTTTATGTTGCCCACGTAGTTGTTGCTGCGTTCGTTGAGTGCAAGTGTCTTGGTGAGAACTCGTGATCTTTGTTGCTTTGGTATCTACTCGTGATGGACTTGCTTGTCCAGTAGATGCAACTAGAGCAGTGTCTGGAGAAGGAAGTGAGTCTTCCTGGCCTTGTAGGTGGGATCGATGTGCCTTGTTTGGTTGGTTGTGTGCGTGACCCTTTTTGGATGGAGCCACTGATTGGTTTCCATGTGTTGGCTTGTGTGCCTCTTCTTATTTCTCCTTGTGGGGCTAGGTGCATTGTTTCCCTATTTTCTCCTGATTGTAAGTTGATGAATGAATCTTATTTGTGATTCTTTATTTTGTTGTTATAATGATGAAATGGTTCCTTTCATTGAAAATGAGTGTTTATTGTGAATCATTGAAAAGTTGTAGTTTTGCATTATATATTTGGGTTAATGACTTAAGTCCCCAATCTAATTTTTTCTTAAGCTTATGTAAAACTGTATTAATTTTATGGATATCTAAATGTTGCATTGCATGGAAATTTTTGTTTTTTGCATATGCATGAGATTACTGATGGTATACTATTTGATGTGTGTGAGTGTGTTCTCTAACATTTCTAGGATGATGTATTCCTTAGCATTGTGTGGTGATTTATCCCTCTTGTGTGACTGTACTCAGTCATCACCTGTAATGTGATTTGTTCGATGCTTTATTTTATTGGACTGGAGGTACTTTCCTCATGTTGTTGGGCTAGCATTGGTTTTTAGTATTTTCCTCTCTTGGAGTAGTCATCAAATTTTATCTATCGCTCTCTTTGTGGCAGTTGTCACATTTGACTTATTGTTGAAATGAGCTCTTTTTGGTACTTACTGTTGGAATCGGCAATTTTCCCATTTGGGCTTTTTATTTTGTTTCATGATGACTATTATGGATGTGTTTTACTATTGCCCAGTTGTGTGTTGTGACTCTATCATGTTCATCTCAAACCTCTGGTAGTACGTTCAAGGGATAATATCATGGAGAACATGCTAGTGTGTCTTTGTTAGATCTAAAGTTGTTATTGTAACTAAATGGTTTAAATGGTGATTAAACTTAATGTTATTTTTGAAATAAATTGAAAGGTATGTACTTGTTCTATAGTGACTCTTGGACCCTTGCTTGAAAATCTTTCAATTCATTATGCATTAGTGCTTATGTTATGCTTAATTAATAAATTTATGAAAGAAAAGTAATGATGGTTTCAATGTGTGATTTACCTTTCATTCCATGCCTTATGTTGTTTTGGGCATGTGTGCTCTTGTGTGGATTTGGACATTTCGTCCGTTGCTTGTCTTGGTGACTGAGGCTGTTGGTTTTGTCTTTGTTGTTTTGATTTGAGTGGTGGCTCAAATCGTAGCTCTTGGTCTCTCTTAGCTTCTTCATGTTGTAGTCCTTGTCGATATCTTTTTGACGCTTTTCAAATGGATTCAATCCAAGTCTGACAGTGAGGCTATGGCTTTTAGAGTTGTTGATTGATGTTCCGAGTACCTTTTTGAGTAGAGGCCAATTCAATCATGACATATCATATTTATGGCCATTGGAGAAGTTTAACTCCTCATGTTATTCATAATAGAAGAGTTATCTTGTCTTCATAATCTACTAGGTACCTGTTGGGGTTTGTGCTTGGGTTTTTTTTGTGTTTCCTATTGCACTGAACCATCCTTGTGAGGTGTAGTGTGGTTTGTGAGCGTTCCTTGCTTAGGGTTGATGTTGCCTTGTCTTTTGGGAGTGACTCAGTTCTTTGATGAGTCTAGATTCTCCTTCTTGGACGTTGTCTTGGGTGCACCTCTGTATCCTTTTCTCTCTTGTGAGAGTAGGCTAGTATGGTTATGCCACTAGCTCAGTTAGTGTTTTTAGGTGAGTATGTTGATGGTTGGTGAAATTGTGAGTTTCCTAATGCATCATGGACTGGTTAGTGTAGAGGTTGAGAGAGAGACTCCCTCTCAGTCCTAATACTCTGTAGTATCCTTTTCCCTAAGCTTCTATCTTCATGTGGATTGTCTCAGTCAAGTTTTCTCTTCAATTGTTGACTTGAGGCTAGAGATTGAGTTTAGCGGTAGATTGGGTGTAGTTTTCCTAGCATGGTGCTAGAGGGACATGGTATCGTTGGACACATGTTACCATCTCGTGAGTTGGTATGCAGACATTTGATGATTGTGTTCACTGATGAAAGTCTGTGCAACCTTATGGAAAGTTGATATCTTGTCTGGTTGGGTTATGTTACCCTAGTTTCCAGTGGTAGTTGAGTTTTTGTGCCTTGGTAAAATGTCTTGCTCCTACGCTTGGTGGTGAGTAGTCCTTTGGAGTGTGTCCTTTTGTTGGAAAACTCTCATCCTCTTTGTTCTAAGGGTGAGTTTACGTGGATTCCAGAATGATCATTCTTGGGAGTTTTGGATGGTTATTCCCCATGATTCCAACTTTTTTTGGAAGTTCTTAGTGTTTTGACCTAGTTTTGTGGTCATGTGGTTGGTGCATGTTGTAGTTGGGCACCTATTGACAAGGTACAAAGGGATTTTCCTTACCTTGTATTGTTGACTCTATGGCTAGTTGGGTTCTTCCTAGCACATAGTAGGTTCCTTGTTGGAGGACCTTGTGTCTGTGTGACACCCATTCTCTCATGGTTAACCTATTTGGGGGTTAACATGATGTTTTGAGAATGTTGGGGTGATTTGGGTTTGACTTGTACAGAGTTGTTGAGTCATTCCTATTGCTCGCTTTTGATTTTGGTTCTTGTGTGTTTTGGGTTCTATTCTTGGATTGCAAGCTTCCAGGAGTAAGCCTAGTCTTTGGGGGGGATGATGTAGTGCCTCTCCCATTTGACTTTTGTAAGTCATCTTGATGGATGCACCCTTGCTGATCTTTTTTTGTGATGGATCATGATTGTGACCCTGAGTGGTCTACACCGTTGAGGTGTTTGGATTTATGTTTCTTTATCAGTTGCGTTGATTATGCTTTTGACTGATCTTTGAGATTATGATGTGATTTTTGGTTCACTAAGGTTTGTGCCAGTGGTTACCAGGATCGATGTGGTATCATGAGGTTGTTCCGTGATTACCCTGAGATGTGTGCAGAGATTGCACTATGTTCTTTTACCATGCTACACTGGACTAGGTTCCTGTAGCAGTGGTTAGTCATGTTTATGACTGTGTTTTCTTATGTGTTTTAAATGCCTTTTTAATATAGAGTAATCAATCATTATTAAATGCTTAAGTAATTAGAATGGATTGTTCTTGTTGGATTATTTGGTTATGTGCTGCAGACATTTACCTTGTTTTATTTTGATCTAAGAGATATCTGTTGTTATGTGATATTTTACATTTGAGATGACCTGAGGGTCAAATGTTACTCTTTGATTCTAGTATCATAGATATTAGACTAATATGCTGTTCAGTTAATCATATTGCATGATGATGCCATTTTGAGATGACAGTGTGTTTTATGATGATATCTGATTATCTGGTATTTGGACATACCTCTGATTATGTTATGTGATGGATTTAATACTATGGTTATTTACTTCATTCCTACATTGTTATGCTTTATGCGAACGTGAGTGATGTAAATAGATTATTTTAATATAATTAATTAAATGGCTAAATTAGGTGATTTAATGCATTTATTGCTTCGGCTATGTTATTATATGCAATTTCACTTGATCGTGTTGTTTAGTGTGCAAGATTTATATCCTTGGCAGTGGCACATGGAGTTAGTGATTCAGCCTTTCATATTTTACCAATGTCGTCTTTGTATGGTCGACGTATCTTTTATTAAAATGTTTAATTTAAACCTTTCAGTGATTATTAAATCTGAACTCATTGCATTATGTGATTAGACTAGTAAGTGTGTTTGTGCATTTAGAGGTTCGCATTGTCGCAAAAGTTGTTTAAGGAGATTTATGTGTTTTTGGGTTTTCGAGCTTTTTAATTGATTTATTTAAATTTTTGGCAGCTTTGCCATAGATGAATTTCTATTTATAGGAATAGCCTATTTTCGTTTGGGTGGATTCGGGGTTTAACTAGATTGACTGGTTAAATGCCCTAATCAATTATTCACCTGAAAAGTGAATAAGTATCCAAAGAGGAATTTAATTCGTCACTTCTCACTTTCAAATTGGAAAGTTGGCGAGTAAAACCCAAAATCCTCTTCATGAGGATTTATTATTTTTTTCGTTGTGGGAGCTACGGGCGTGGGATCGTCGCGAGGTTGAGCTTGTTGGATCTAGCTCGGGGAAACCTTGGATTGCCGCAATTTTCAGCCACTTCTATGAGCGTTTTATTTTATGGTTCATATTTCCGTTTTGCCCTTTTGGTTGTGAGGTAGGGCTTTCCTGTTTTATTGTTTCTGCTCTATTTCTGCTTCTCTTTTTGGTAGCCATTTGTTTGGAGGCTGAGAACTAGTGTTCCCCTCCGTTTCTATGTGCTAGTTCTACCCATTTGGGCAGGTATGAACATTTCCCTATTTTTTGGGATGAGGGTTTGGAATTTTATGCCATTATGCTGGCCATTTTTGCATATGATGTTCGATTCCATTGATTTTTGGATTTTTGGGGGTTTTGAACCCAAAGACCAAATGGGTTTTAATTTTGAAGTTTTCCAAATTTTTGGGATTTTTACCTCGTTTTGTGTGCTGCCCTATTTTCTCAAGTTTTCTTGGCACAATGTGGGTCATGGACCTTGATGATCCATTTGGATATTAGTCAGACCACTTTTGCACTTTTATGTTGCATTGGGATGTGTGTTGCATCCGTACTCCCGATGTTGTGTTCGGATGAGTGATTTTATACTTGTTATGGTTTTTGTTGCACCTTTGCTTTTGTTTCATGAACGCTAGGATTTGTGTAGAATCCATAGTCTCGGATTGAGGTCGATTGAGTGAGTTTACGATGTTTGGTCTTGTTACATCATTAGGATTTGTGTAGAATCCATACTCTAGGATTGAGGCCGGTTGAGTGATTTCATGATGTATGATTTTATTGGCTTTGGGATTCATGTAGAATCTGTCCTTCCCGTGTTGCTTTTAGTTGGGTGTTTTCTTTGCATTGTGTTCTCATTCTTATCCTTGTGTTATGATCTTTTTGATGGTAGTGCGCCACACACGAGTACGTGCACGTATATTTTTTGGGTGACTTGCGAGGCTCGATCTTTCGTGGATTTTCCAGAAGTTATGATTGTTGGGGTTGGGATGGGAGTATGCATGCCCACGGGTACTTGTCATAGGATGAGCATGGGTAGGGTAGGGTAGCATATGGAGGGGGCTTCTATCTCGTAGCCTGATGATCATGACGCCATGGGTATGGCTGAGAGGAGCTTGTTTAAGTGATAACTAAAGAAAATGTGTGATTGGTAATAAAACTTAAGATAATAAAATATTTGGGGTGCAAGAGCCTTTCTATTGAGGGATGTTGAATCTACGCAAGTCCTAGCTTGGGCTTTTTGATGCCAAGTGACTCTCCATGATGTTAGTCCCTACATAGTAGCCTATTGAGTGTCTGACCAGGACCTGTACTCTTTGCATTGTCTTAGGTTCTTGGTTCAGCCATCATACTATCTGGCGTGAGTGTTAGCCATGGATGTTGTGATTTTTGTGTGTTTGTGGTTGGATCTTTATCTCCATCAGCACGGCAGGTGTGGACCTATGGGTGCCACATGGTTGGGAGGCGTAGCTACCTTCACCACTACTAGGGATTGGTGTATAGAGACGATCTTTTGTCCTAGTACGACCGTTGCTAGATGTCTTCACTTGGTACTTCGGGTTCCGGAGTATGCTTTCTTGTGATGTATGCTTTCATTGGGATGCTTGTATATCATGTTTAGATGATGTTATTTTATTTGGCGCATTCCCTTATTATGATGTTTAGCATATGATTAGATGATGTGATTTTCTTTAGTAGTATATCTGTTGCTTACTGATGTTTAGCATGTGATAGGTGATGTTATATACTATAGGATTATCTTATGCGTTATCACTAGCATGTTAGATTTTCTTATGCTATTCTTGTTGCATGTTTTTAGTAGTGACATCCCTATTACGACAGTACCGATGATCTGGTCGGTGGCTTGGAATGTTACGCGCGGGGGATGGCTAGGACCCACGATGGTCTTATGATGCTATTGATGGTTGGGAGGAACCGCGCACTTAGTTTGGTTGTTTAGTTCACTGCAATGTTTATTTCAGTGTGTTCTTTGCTACTATAGTTTAGATGGATAGATGTTCTTCTTTTTGTGTTGTCCTTGCACTCGAGTGTTCATTCCTCGAGCCTTTGTGGATTCGATACTCCCTGGTGTGGAGGTTCTTTTCTCTAATTTTGGTCCTTTTTTCTTTTGGGAGTTTTTTCGTGTTTCTATGGGTGACATTTGTTCAACATGGTGCGACACTTTAAAAAGTATCGCACGCCCATGCAAACTATGTCGTACAACACTGTAAAGTATCGCACGCCTTCTTGAGAAATGTCGTATGAAACTGGAAGAGTGTCGCACACCTTCTTGAGAAATGTCGTACGATGCTGAAAAGTGTCGCATGCCTTCTTGAGAAATATCATAGGACACTAGAAGAGTGTCACACGCCTTAAGGAGAAGTATCGCCCTCCCTTAGTAAAAAGTGTCGCACGATTTTTGTGAAAAACCTGCACATGCCATCAGCGAGCACTTTTGTTCATGATCCAATCTTTTTGAGAGTGGTTTTGGATACCCTTTTGGGTCTTCTTCGACCCTATGCTATTGCATTTTGAATTCTGTCAGTTTCTCTTGAAATCGAGTTTTTGTGTTTTTGTTTTAATCTCTTGGGGTTTAAAATATATCATTAAAGTATAAGTTGACGTATATTTAATTTCTTATACTTAAGATATATTTCAATATATGCGACAAATCATTTGAGATAGGTTTCAGACCTCTCGAAGATAAGTTATGGATTCTAGGAAATTTCAAGGCTTTAGAAATCCAAACTTAGCCAATTTTTAGGGCTTTAGGATTTCAGTCTTAGGCAAATTTTGGGATTCTGCATTTTACCCCAGCTTGGTGTTTTGTTGATGAGTGGCCTTTTCTTGTGCCCTCATCTTGTTGTGGTGGTTGTTGGCTTTTTTTTGGGTGTGTCAGTTGGGTAGTGGCATTCGGAGATTCGTTGGTTGCCGGGATTGTGTTGAAGTCTTCCGTTGCAATCTTTGTGATCCCTGTATGATGTTGTCTTGTGCATTCATACTTGAAAAAAAAAAATCTTGGCTTGATTTGAATCCTTGTTTCCAAGGATCTTCGGGTAGGGCATTACAGTGATCCTTGTTCTTTGTCAGCTTGGGACAAAGTGGGAGTGTTGAAATCTATCGATTTCCCCTTGAGTCAACCACCCACCTACCTGTCTGACACATTAAACTTGGTAGGTGAGGTCAAATTCAAAAATGAGAGGGAAGGGTTTTAAGATAAGTCAAAAGGAAAATATGCTCATTTATTCGATAAGAAGAAGCAACAGAGTAGAATTAGGAATTACAGATTATATCAGAGAAAAGAACATTGCATTCAAAGAGTAGAAGGAACGAGAAGAGAATCAGAGCTACAACAACACAAGATTAGTTCTTTTGTTCTCTATAAGTCTATTTTGTTTATTGTGTGAAGAAGTGATTGCTCTAGGTGTTATTGTATGTAGCCTTGTAGTGCCGTAAGTTTACATTGCAAATAGAAGTTGTATGTTAAAGTATTTTGATTCTGGCTAAAGCCATATGCTCCCAAATTTGTAAAAGTTGAATCAATTTTTGAATAGAAAGTAAGAAAGTAGGCATATAAGTAAATCTCTAGGTATTTGGCTTGTTGTGGACTTCATTTTTATCTTCTCCATATTGGGTTTAGTATTCATGCAACTCTATTTTATTAACTCTATGTTTTAATGGTGGAAAAGACTAGATAGCAACTTTGTGATTAACTCACTCGGTTGCTTTGTTAACCGAGCTCTCCTTGTGCTAAATTGGTCAATATATGTGTGTGTTGTTTCTGCTGAGCTACAACTGAGTCTATCAAGTCCCTTCCCTATGCTTACCGAGCTGACTCAATCGCTTCCTAGTTGAGTAGACTAAGCTCACTCAGTTCTAGTGTCAACCAAGTTTACTCAGTGCAGTCTTGGTTGAGTTTGTTTGCCGAGCTCTTTCTATTGGTGATCGAGTCACTCAGGTCCCATTTCTACCAAAAAGCTTGATATTTCCTATTACTCGATTACTTAAGGTACCGAGTAACTTGATAGTCTGTGGTTTTTTGTTTGTCGATCAAATTTTATTATGAAGTTTTTCACACCAACAACACATCACAATTCCAATTCCAAATACAAATGATGGTAATAGTGAGCACAATAGAAATTTTGGTTATAATTGCATAGACCAAACAAGAGATTTGGTTTTTGATCAATGACAGTAAAAATTAGACCATGATTTGGAGGTTGACACACTTGGGAATGTACAACCTATGACAAGCAAAGATCACTTTGTTTGGTCACATAACAAGCAATGTCCAAACATAATTAACTCCCATAACAATTTGGGTATAACATTGTGAATTTCCCAAAATTCAATCTTCTAAATTTGTACAGATTCAATTAAATATCAAAATTATAATATAGATCTTCCATTCTTCGCTCCTACCTTTTATTATTATTAAAATTTGGTATTTTTATATTATTATTTTGAATTGATGTGTCATTTGGAACCAAAAGGCTTGTGATTTTTGGATTATTAACTATATTCATTTTTACCTATAATATTTCTATAATAGATTTATTTTTATTTATCTCCTAGTGTTGTATAGCATATGATTATTTTAATTTGTAAATTATTTTAATAATATATTGAATGAACAATACTTAATTATTATTTGATATTTTGTACAGTATCAAACAACCATTTAATGCATAGATTTTGATATAGGTAATATATTGGTTATATTATGATATTTAATCAATATAGCTTTAAATATATTTTATTTATCACTGCATTGGATTATCATTCTATTATTGATTTATTTTGATACTTTAGTATTATTATCATAAGATAATAAATGAAATGATATTATAACATGATTAAATATTATGCTTTATTTTTATCACTAATTATATGTTTTTTAATTAATTATATAAATTTATTTTGGCGTAAATATCACAAACATTCCCAAATCATGGGTGTATTGAAATAGAGAGGCAATGAACTATGAATCCCAATCACACTAGTAAAGAGGGAATTAAACATTTGAATGGAAGAACTTTAATCTCTAGTTCTCTATTTGAATTAGTTCAAGATCAAACAACGAATGTAGAGCCCTAATTAAGAAGATCCACTAGAGAAAGATGAATGCCTACAAAATACTATAATTATGAGCTTATCTTTGCTAAAGAGGTAGAGCCTTCATTATTGGTTTCAAAATTCTTAGAATCAATGACCTATAAAGCTTCTCTCAAGGATTCAAATAGTGATTAATAGAAAGTCACAATGCACAAAGAAATGGATTCTTTAATAAAGAATTGAACTTGGGATTTGGTTACTCTTCCACTAAATTAAAGACCACTAAAAAACAAGTGGGTATACGAATTGAAAAAAGAAAAGGGAGGAAGAAGATGCCACAAGGCTAGGTTAGTAGTAAGGGGTTTGATGAAGAAAAGGAGATTGATTTTAATGTAATCTTCTCACTAGTTTTTAAGATGACAACTATCCAAATAATTTTGGGATTAGAAGCTATATGGGATCTTGAGTAGGAGCAACTTTATGTCAAGACCACATTCTTAAATGGTGATGTAGAAGAGGATTTGTATATGGATCAACCTCAAGGATTCAAGAAGGGATAAGAGCATCTTTATTGAAAACTAAATCATAGCTTGCATGGGCTCAGGCAACCCCCAAGATAATGGTAATTGAAATTTGATCACTTCATGATTGAAAAAAAATTCACAAGGTGTGAATCAGATCCATGTGTCTACTTCAAGAAACTTCCTAATGGTGAGTTCATCATTCTTCTTCTTTATGTTGACAACATTTTGGTGGCTAGCACAAGTAAACAAATTTTTCATGAACTAAAGGAGAAATTGGCAAGAAATTTTGCAATGAAAGACTTAGGAGCAGCTAAGAAGATTCTTGGCATGACAATCACTACAAATAGAAGGAAGAAAGAAATCACGTTATTTCAAAACAATGCATTGATAAATTTTTTGAAAGGTTTGGAATGGATGATGCCAAGGTTTCTCATATTCCACTTGTTGGTCATTTCCATTTAAGTTCTAAATTGTGTCAAAAAAAGAAGAAAAAAAGGAATTTATGGATAAAATTCCTTATAAATTCATAATTGGTAGCATTATGTATGTCATGGTTTCCACTCGCCCCAACATCATTCATGCAATGTGAGTAGTGAGAAGATTAACAAGAAATCTTAGAAGGCTCATTGGGAAGTAGTTAGATGGATACTAAGATATCTAAAAGGAATTTCAAATTATGTGTTATATTTTAAAGGTAATAATGTTCAGTAGCAAGGCTTCATTAATTTTGATCTTGCCAGAGATTTAGATAAATGAAGGTCTACCACTATTTATACTTTCATGTTTGATAGAGATACTATTAGTTAGGATTCAAGGTTGCAACATTCTAATTCTCTTTCTTCATCTGAGAGCAAGTATTTGACTCTTTCTAAAGGTGCAAGGGAAATGATTTGGCTTCAACGATTGCTCAGTGATTTGAAGTTTCAACAAAGTGACTATGATTTTTTTGTGATAGTTGCAACACCATTTTTATGGATCATAATCATTCATCTCAATGTCACTCTAATCATGTTGACATACATTCTCACTTTGTTTGTCACATAGTTGAAGAAGACAAATTGAAAGTTGTTAAGATTGACACAAAGGTTAATTTGATATATATCTTCACAAAGATTGTAGCCAAAGAGAAGTTAAAATGTGCTAGGACTTTGCTTGGGCCTATGAAGTAAAGATGATTGAAGCTTTTATTAAGTAGGGTATTTGATGATCACTTGCAGCATTATTTGATCTTAAGGGGGGAGATTGTTAATGTGAAGGCCAACAATCACAATTGGTTTCCCTCCAATTGTGTGACTCTTCATTTCAAAGACTCTTCAATATGATTATGTAATTGGCATCAATAAATATAGCATTGTTTCATAATTGTAATTAACTTTGTTTTATCAATACAATAATCTTCTTAGTCTGGACATAGCCATAAGTTGTGTTGAACCACAATAAATTTGGTGTTGTATTTGATTGTGTTTTCTCTTGTCTAATTCATTATTCATCTGTTGGTTTTATTTTTGCATTTAAATCCTTTCAAAAAGAAAAATTAATTCATCACAGGGATGGATATTATAATTAGTATTATTTTGACCTTGGAGACCTTGCAATGCATGAAGTCAGAGCATACTAGAAGCATGACCATAAGATTGGTTGTCAACAAAGCATATGAGAAATTATGTTGCCAATTTCCTTTTTTTGTTTTAGGAAGATTTGTCTTTTCTCAATAATGGATTGAAATGATTTATGCATGCATCATATCATGAAGATGCTTTATCCAATTTAATGGTGTGTTATTTGGGTTCTTCTAGATCAACAATGGCATTCAAAAAGGGGACCCATTATCCATTTATCTTTTCATGTTGATTGTTGAATCACTTAACAATGAATAGGCTAATGAAAAATAGAGAGATATCATTTCTTGATAGGACATTTCTATACCAAAGAGTTTTTTATTCAATTACTCATTCCCATCTTATAGATAACACCATCATGTTTGGAGTTACATCCATAGCAGAAGATGATATCATAAAATCCACTATTTAAGCATATTCAACTATATCTAAGAAATACATGAATATGGTAAAATCTAAATTTTTGTTTTTGAATTCTAAAAATATCTTGCAAAAAAGGATTGTGATTCTTTTGGGGATTCAAATATCCATTCTTCCAACTAAATATATGGGGGTTCCTTTGTTCACAAGAGTTAGTAAATCAATGTATTGGGGAGAGTTGATAAAAAAGAGCAAAGGAAATTTGTTCTTGTGATAAAATAAGTGGCTATTACAAGTTGGGAGGATTGTGATGATTAAGGCAGTTTTATCAGCTATTCCCATATATATGATGTCTTTCTTCAAACTTAATCATAAAATCAAATCTAATTTGGAAGCTATATTAAAAATTTCCTTTGGATAGGGGCTAGTAGGAAAAATAAAATCCCTCTTGTCAAAGGAGAAGGCACATGCTTATCTAGAAAAGGAGGGGTAGGTTTAAGGAGCCTTGGACTTCAGACTATGGCATTGGGAGCTAAACTGTCTTAAAAAATGATCAAGCATCTAGATAAATCATGGTGTAAAATAATGAGATAGATTATTGGACAATTATCATCTATCTACAATCTTTACTTTAATAAAGATTTAGTGTTGATGAATCTTGATTCTAGTTGTTAGCATTTCATATAATTTTCATTTTGAATTATTTGAGGGCTATGCCTCCACGATGGTAGAACTTATTAATAAAACTAACTATTCAAAAATTTACAAATTAAATTAGAATTTTGTATTTCATGAAATTAGTTCATCTATATCATAATTAACTTTTTAATATCAATTTTTAAAACTACATAATAAATAAGTACATGTTTATAAGAAAAACATAAATACTATTTATTTTAAAACTACTTTGTTTTAGATAGAACCTTAAATGCTTAAGATCTGACAAAGGTGGCTTGAGCAAACTTCTTGGAAATTTGTTGATTATTGAGATAGGAATGAAATCAAGAGATAAATGTTAGCTTTGAGGACTCCTCAATGAAATGGTATAGTAGAAAGGAGGAATGGGACAATTATTGATGCTACAAGAATAATGTTGTTGCAAGGAAATGTTACAAAGAATTATTGGAGAGAAGCCATAAGCACCATAATTTATACATTAAACTAGGGAAAAGTTAAGAAAGGAATTGGTAAGACACCCTATAACCTATGGTATAGTCATACTCCTTTTCTAAATTATTTCAAAGTTTTTGGAAGAAATTGTTATATCAAGAGAGGATTTCACCATAAAGTTTTATGAAAAGAGTGATGAAGGAATATTCCTAGGATACTGTATCAAGAGTAAAGCATACACGCATTAGAGCAAAATAACTAACAATTTTTCTGAAAGTGCTAATGTGAAGGTAGATGAATTTACAAACATATCTAAAATGAATGATGATTTAAGTAAGCAAGAAATAGAGAAAGACTAGGAAATGATATTTTTACAAGTGCAAGAATTGTTTTACAAAATAATGAAGAAAATATAGAGCTTGAATTAGTAAATGAAGAAGAAAAACAACTGCATGAGCTATTAATACCAAGGTATGTGAGATTGAATCATTCTTATAATCAAATTACTTGAGACAAGAATGTAGGAGTGCAGACAAGAAGACTGATTACATTAAGTACCTCTTTGATTTCTAAAATGGAACCTAGAATTGTGAATGAATTCTTAAAATGTGATGAGTGGTTTAGAGCAATGGAAGAGGAACTTGATCAAATCAACCAAATTGATACCTGGCCTTTTGTGCATAGACTAGAGAACAAGAATTTGATTGGTACAAAGTAAGTCTTCATGAAAAAATTGAACGAAGATAATAAAGCTTTTAATAACAAAGCAAGATTGGTATGCAAAGGCTACACTCAATAGGAAGGTTTGGATTATGGTAATAAATTTTCTCCAATATCTATACTTGAAGGTGTGAGAATTTTATCAACTTATGAAAGTTATAATAAGTTCAATATTTTTTAGATGGATGTTAAAATCTAATTTTCTAAATGGTGTGTTGGAAGAAGAGGTATATATTGAGAAGCCATATGAGTTTTCCTTATTAGAAGATGATGATATTTTTTCCAAATTGAAGAAATATTTTTATGGCTTGAAGAAATCTTAGGGAGCATGGTATGAAAGGTTATACTCATATTTAGTTAAGATTGGTTTTAAAAGGACAAGTGAAGATATCAATGTATACTTAAAATTGGAAGGTGATAGATTGTTGATTGCTAAAGTTAATGTGGATGCGATTATCTTTGGAGGTGATTATAACATGAGTAAGGATATTGATGAAGAGATGAAGAAAGATTTTGAAATATTAATGATTGATGAGATTACATTCTTTATTAGGTTACATGTAATGAAAATGAAAGATGGAGTTTTTATTTGTCAACCTAAATTTGTAAAGCAAGTGTTGAAGACTTTTAGAATGGAAGATTCAAAACTAATAGGTATACCTATGGTCATAGGTTGTAAATTGTATAAGGAGTAGTTAATGAGACTCTATACAAATTAATGATTAGAAAGTTGCATTACATTGTTCACAGTAGATTTAATATTGGTCATGCAATTGGAATAGTTGTGAGATTTCAGTCAAATCCAAAGGAATAACATATGGTGGAAGTGAAGAGGATGTTCATATATCTAAAATGAATAATTTAGTATGATCTTTGGTATTCTCAAAATGGTGTTTTTTTTTAAAGGTGTCTACAGATATAGATTGGGTAGGAATTGTTGATGATAGGAAGAACACAAGTGGTGGAGCATTCTTTCTAGGTGGAATAATTATTTCTTGGATCAATGAAAAATAAAATTGCATATATCAGTCAAAAAATAAATCTTAATATGTTGCTACATTAATTAGTTGTTCATAATAATTTTGGATCAAGCAAGTGTTGGAAGGTATAAATGCGAAGGTAACTAGACTATATAGTGATAACACAAGTGTTATTAATATATCAAAGAATCTAGTCAAACATCCCAAGACAAAGAATACAACAAAAAAGTATAATTTTCTAAGGAAAATGGTATAGGAGAACTAAGTGAGGATGAAATATGTGATATCAAAGGAATAGTTTATAGAAATATTCACCAAGCCATTACCTAAGTATTATTTTGAGTATTTGAAAGGTAAACTAAGGGTCATTCCCATACTTGGTTAGAGTTAAGATGTTATTACTACATCAATCCACTAAACATAATGTTTATATTTCTATAGGTTGATCTAATGAGGAGTGATTCTGAAGAAAGAGTAAGTAGTTTGTTTGTTTATCAATTCGGTTGCTACTCATATTATTGAATATTTAAAGTATGAAGGTGAACTTAGAAATGAGTGAATAACCTTTCTCATTTTTGTCAAAGGGGGAGAACAGCTAAAGAAAAATAAAATTATTAGGGAGAAGAGCTACAAAGGGAGAAGATCAAGAAAATAGAAGGGAGAAGAACCGAGAAGTGTGAGAAGTACTAATTAGAGGATAGATCAACTTAGGGGGATAAATCTGTAGTATCAGTTGTTGGTATTGATGATGGTTGGTGATCTTGATATTCTCTTATCATGATATTTTTATTGGTTGATTTCTATTTGGTATTTCCTTCAACTCTAAAGTGGGGTATTATTGGTATAACTGATTTAGATGTCTTGAAATACATGCTTGATGATGATTGAATCATTTATTATATTTTCATTGATGTAAACTTGATAGTTGGTGATGAAATTTTTATTGGAAAGCCAAGAGAATTACTATCTAGGTTGATTTGTGTGATGAGTTAGAGTGCACAATTGGTATGGGAGACTCATAGATGTCTCTAGTTCTTATATATGTAGCTTCATGTACTCTACAACATTATTAAGTGAGTCATGATTGATTTAAGTGAGATACTATAATCAATTTGATCATCTTATGATAGACAGTGAATGATTTGATTGGTTTAATCTATGGTGTTTCAAGAGATGAAACCCATAATTTATGATGGTTACTAAGTTGTTGGATAATGGTAAGATTTTTTTTTTATTTGGTTTATATGAAGACATGGTTTTGGATTGATTGAAGAGGGATCATGAAGAATAATAAAGAACATCTTGAATGTTTGTGTTTGATCTTGAACTAGTAACATGTAGACTATTTTTGATAAATATTTCATAATGGTGAGTTGGTTTATGATGAGGAATCATTGAGTTTTAAAGGATCTATTATACATTGGGAATTGTGATTGAATTTATACGTAATTGGAATAAGGGAAAATGTTATAAGTTCTGCGTTAGATTACTGTGCGATTGAAGTGGTTGACAATGTGGTACCATATAATGATGAATTAGGATTTGGTAATACATTTTAGTCAAACATTGATTTATCTCATGATATAACACATTTAGGGTTTGGACACATAAGATTGAGAAGTATATGTATATGTTAGAATGTTATTTTGTAAGTATTAGTAGAAGTGGTTGTGATTGACAAGGGTTGTGCAATCAAGAGGGTAGTTGAATGCCTAATATGAGATGAGCATGGTGAATTAAAAAAGATTTGTTCAAGCATTATTGAAATGATATTTCTAAAATCATTATACTTGGTTAATATTAATAGGTTTTCAAGTTACAATCATCTAACAAGGTCACTTCTAATAGGGTAAGTAGGATTTGTAATTAATTCCTTTAACTAGTGGCTCATTAATTTGGGCTAGAAAATAATTAAACAAGGTTGCTCCCTATAGAGTAAATATCTTAACAAATTTAAGAAAAATCCCTTAACTAAGTGACTCCTAGTAGTGTCTTCTCTTAACTAAGAATCATTGTAAACTTCTAAGACAACTAAGCCTTAACATGTCACATTTCAGAAGAGTGCAAAATGTAAGGTCCCTCCTCACATGTACTTATTAAATATGAATTTCTCTGTCAAATCTGTTGTAGGAGATTTGAATGGATATGGGTAATGTTGTAGGTTTTTAGATGTCCTAAGGAACATTGAGAACAACAGATATATCCATGCTTTAATACTCAAAGATTAGAGAACGACTATGTTGTCTTGACTGTTTAAACATTAATTTGCACTAACAATAATACAAGGCATTTCACTTAATGATGATGTTATTGACTTTGTTACCTCAGTGATTTGGATTTTATGCATTTAGATAGTTCAATACTCACTATTGGTGATGTTATGATGTTTAGGTACATGCATGCCTAACAATGATTATTCTTGTATTTAATCTGAATTAATAAATAAGTTATATGTCATATCGAGTATGTAATGACTAATGATTAAATGTGAGTAGAAATGAATTAAATAGTTAAATAATTGAAGCATTATGTTCTGAGTTTACCCCGATCCATTGTAGCATAGTGATACATTACTATTATTTGGATACTCACAACTTGAAATGTAGAGACATTATCTGATGCTTGAACATATTTTATTATTTCATGTTGTGTGATGTTACTTTCAGATATTTGATATTCGTCATTTAAGGTTTTATGTATATGTATGTTGATGAATTAAGTAAAATGCAGGATTAACTTATTGATTTTGGAATCTTTATGATTAAGGATATAAGTAGGATGAAAGAAACCCTAATTGATGTATGTTTCAATTTATGTAAATTTTTGATACGTATATACATATGTACATGTGATTTTACGGGACTACTTATGTGTGCAATGAGTTTGCAGGTATTTTAGCTGAGAAACTCGACGGAGGAACATAACTGATCCCTATGTGCTCATTGTGGAAACCTTGTTGTTCATAATTAAAGTATTTTATTGTGAGATGTGTGAATGTATCTTTCTGTGATCAATAAATGTTAATGTTTGTAACTATATTTTTTTTAGTGTCGCTTGACACTCGTGAATTTGTTTGGGATCTTTAGCGTGCTTATTAGGGTTAGCTGTGTAACCCGTGGACCTAAGTCGATTTAAGTTAGTGTCTTTTTGCTAATTGGGTTCTTAATTGAGTTTAGCCACCCTTAATCCGGATTAGTGTTTAATCTGCAATGATAGAGTAGTTAGAAGGTCCTATTTTATTTCTAGATTTTGTTTGGCTCTAAACCTTTTTCCTAGGCTTAAAACATGATATAATTATACCCAAAGGGTATGGGTATGGGTATGGGTTAGGGGTATTTTCCAACCCCTAAGCCCCTTTTATTGACTTTTGAGGTCACTCAAAAAGTCTCTTTTTGCCTTTGTGCGAAAATTGACCATGGTTATCTTGAGTCACCTCACCTCATCTCCACTTAGGGTTTAACCATAGTGTAGGTTGACTTAGGAGTTTCTAGAATTGCTAGTGGGTGGAAGTAGTTATTGCTCCTTTTTGGTGGTTGAGTTGGAGGCTTATTTAGAGGCCTTCATTGGACTAGTAGGGGTTGTTACCAAATCTCTACATTTAGAGAGGAGTTCTTGAAGATTGAAGCAAGGAGAAGGAAACTCTACTCAAACTTGTTCATTTCCATTACCTCTTTGTGAAGGTTGGAATTCTCATCTCCCTTGTTCAGATTTCATTCTTGTTTCATGCTTATGCTACCTTGTTGTTGTTCCAATGTTTGTATGTTTGTGGGTATGTTGGGAAGCTTTGAAAACCAGGTTTTTTTTGGATGATTTCTTTTCATGTTTATGTTTGAAATTTTGAGATGTTTCTTGTATGGGTGTTTTGGTATTACTCACCCTTGAAGAGGGCAGAAGTGACCAATTTTGGGAAAGGTCTGTTTAGTCGGACTCCAACTAGTGTAGAGTCTCTTCTCAAGATGAGAAGAGGGAGAAAGGGTAGGGTGTTATGGGCCCCTACCTGTTAGCACAAACCTTGTATGATTATGGTATGTTGAAATGGAAGAACAGAAGTTCTTGGTATATAGCCCCAATTGGGCATCTGTTTGGTGTTGTGCTTGATTTCTCTTAGTTGGAAGAATCCACCTTTCCCTAGTTTTGATTCATTGTGAATCCTATTGTGTAAACCATGTATGATTATGCTTGTTTGATTGTCTCTTGGTTATGCTTGGTTGTCACCCGATCAGATATTTGTTTCCTCCTCGGTTTGTATAAATGTGTTGCAAAATTTGAAATGAATCCCTTGATGAGGGACATGAAGAAAATTCAATTATATTGTTAAAATTTGGGATTGATATCCTATTGTAAATTGTATTTTAAATTTTGTTGTAAATGGAAACAAAGCCGAGTTTTCTTCCTGGTTCTTTCCCGACTGAGCCTTTGAATCAGGTTTGCCAATAAAATTGGTGGTTGAGTATAATTGGTTATCATGTGATTAAATCATGATTTAAATTTAGATGGATGTATCTCAAAAATAGGATGGAATTGATGATGTTCAATTTGGTAAAATTTCAAGTTTTCTTTCATGTTGAAAATGAAAATTATGATCATGGATGTAGATTCAGGTTGCATGATTATTTGAATCAAACAATTCTTGCATTATTGATTTAAAACGGATAATTCATATTCTTGTATGTTAAGGTTGTAATTAGGCTTTATGGATTTTCATTTAAAATAAATTATTGGCAAAGGTCAAATTATTCCAATTAGATCTATTCAAAAAAAAAATTGTGTTTTGCCCATGTAGTTTGGGCATGACACAAAAATACTTGTTAGTACCAATTCCTTTCATGGTTTTTTCCTCTAACCAATATTTTCCACAATAAACATATCTGTTTTTATTATGTTACTTGTGTGGATGATTTTATATGAGTTGTTTTATAGTTAGTTCACAAGATAAGATGGAATGAATGGATGAATGATTATGTGTTAGATCTAGTATTGGTTAATTAATTTTGCAAAGTTGTAATCAAACTTTGGAACTTTAGTAGATATTGGTTCACCCATGCCTCTCGATAGTATTTTCCATTGAATATATTAACATAATCAACACCAAGAGCATTCTATGATTAGTACCTCGTACATGTAAGTTATGAAAATAAGATAAGGTACAAGAAGTAGCATGCTTTAAAAAATAAAGATAAATTCATGAGAGCATTTTTTAGAACAAATTTCCAACCAAGGAATTAAAGGAGATTATTTGAAGGTTCACACAAAGAGAAAATTTAAATCACTAGAACTAGCATTAGATTTGTGTCACATTAGAATGAAACTACAATTAAATTACAAAGATGATAAGATACTAACTTCCAAAAGTGGTTTTTCCAATTATAAAGACACAATCCGCATTTTGGTTAAATGACATGATGTGTTGTATATTTCATCAAGCAAATTTCTTCAAAGAAAACCTAATGAGTATGACGTTTATTCTAGAAAACCAACATCAAATGCAAGTTTTATCAATGAAAGAAAACCTGGCTCAAGTCAAACTTTACCATACAATTTTTTGCATTTAATGTTATCATTTTTAAACCATGACATATGTAGAATACAAATATTAGAATATAAAACACCCTCAAACATTCAAGTGATACAATAGAAAATTTGTTCCTCGACTACAAGGTTCTTCACACAAGACAATAATGAACAATTTATTTTTATGATTTCCTTTACATTTGATGTTTCATATCTATAAAGGCCCTTTGCATTAGTTACACTTCAATTACATATAGTTGAGTTCCTAATTTTGAGGGATTTATTCCTACATAAAACCACAAAGTTTCACATGAATTTAAGAGATATTCCTTTTTATATTTGAGGAGTTTATGATCAATTCTAGATCAACTTTTAGGGCCACATGCATGAAGATTGAGTTTAGAAGAGTTTTAGGAGGTCAACTACATGTTTTAGGTAGTTTGACCCCTCTTCTTTGTTATTTTTCTCATATATCTAAACCTCCTAGGTTTTGGGCTTATATCTTGTATTTTCACCTCATTTTTTTATTGCTGTTTACTTTTAGCGATTATTTTGTAGCTTACAAATTTTGGCAGATTATATTGGATACCTGATGGTTTGTAGAAAATTTCTTGGTTATTTATATGTAGAGATTGATTCCTTCTCAATTATGTTTCTACATTCAACATTTGTTGTGAGTTATTTGATCCAAATATTATGTTCAATACTTTTTTTAATCAATATATTTTTAGTTTTGAATGAAAATTATGATATCCCATGCTTTATATATGTGACTGTGTCTAACTTTTTAAAATTTGAATCTAGAAAAACATTACTATTTTTGTCCTCAGATATTAGAATACCAAGACTTTTCATAAGATTTAATTTTTCAGGGTTTATTTTTTTGAGTTGTGAGGTTTGAGTATTTTTTTATGACTAATTATGTAAGATATTGAGGTGCAAGTCACATTATTATTTTAGTGTGTCACCCTTTAGTTCTAGATTTCTATTTTAACAAGTACATCTTTCTATCCATTTTGTTTTTCAAGTTTAATATAGGTGAGTACTAGAAGGATCTGACCTTTTAATCCTAGAGATTCACTCTCTCCATAAGATACCTATAGTCTAAGAGCATTATTATGTTCCAAAAGGATAGCTAAATTAGACATATTTCTATAGGTGCAATCTTGATAGACAACAATATTTGGCATGCTCAGTGGGATCTGGACTACTTCTCAATTTATTTGAGCTATAATTTTTTTGTTTCTTTGGCATGAAAAATAAGCATATAACCTTCAAGAAGGTAATTTTCTAGCACCTTGTGAATTTATTTTTACTAGTTTAGCATAGTTAGTATTTTTAGTAGATTTGATTTCTAATGGCTCATTAATAACCCAAAATCTATCTTTTGTGGCATTCAATTTGGGAATT
The DNA here is from genome assembly GCA_028749045.1 of Cupressus sempervirens. Lineage (NCBI taxonomy): Eukaryota > Viridiplantae > Streptophyta > Pinopsida > Cupressales > Cupressaceae > Cupressus > Cupressus sempervirens. The sequence continues at coordinate 542,533,890 of CM053790.1, forward strand.
CCTTTACATATTAAAAATTATCGCACTATTCTTAGAGTAGCTCAAAAAGGTCTTCTACTTTTCATAGGTCAAGATCAAGTTTTAGCTCTTGAGCACACTAAGGATGTGGGTTCATTATGCGACATGCATCAGGTAACTCATCAGACATTGCATTGAAGATTTTAGAAGCTTCATTAAAGGGAAATATTTATATTGGTTTAGAGGGTTACCTATTAATTCAATAGATATATGGTATAATTTTGAGCATTGTTGGATCAATAATTTGAAGACAAATTAGATTGTTTACCACTAGTTATGCAATTGACTATCATAAAGAGACAAAATAATGAGTTGATTTTAGATTCAAGAATTGGTTCAAAAGGACATGGGATAGAATACAACTTTTGGTAAAACATTATAATGATTATGAGTTCTTGTTTTACTTAAAATCATTTAATTATGATGTTTCATTGCAGATTCAATCTATGAGAGGTAATGCATTACCAATAATGTTTGATATTTCCATGAAAGAAGAGAACAATCTAATACAAACTAGTAAGATTTCATGAAGGCCTGTAATTCCTTATTTTGTAAAAATATAGCCAAGAACACAAGTTTACTACCTATTATAGTTACAACTCCAGAAGTTACAACCCCATATCAAGAGCTTAAGGACCAAAATTAGATGCTTAAAGAGTAAAATGAAAGCATGTTGACAACTTTACATACCCATGGAACCAAGATCACAAGCCTAAAGAGGAAAAAAAGAGTCTTACCAATAGAAAAAACCTAATTATCAAGTTGGTAATAAGACATAAGGTATAGGTTTCATGCAAAGGTATAATCATCCCTATAACCCTATTGTCTCAAGAGAGATGGTACTAGAAAAAAACTATATATTATAGGAAGTTCAACACTAATAGGGTTATCAATATGATCAAGGTATACCTGATGTGGTCTTGATGATTTTCAACTAGGAAAGTATGTTGTTAATAATGATCAAGACCAAGAAAGGACTTCCAATGTGGAAAAGGTTCAAATTTTTCCAAGGGGACAATTGATTCTAAAAAAAAGAACCATGTAAAGGGAAAATGATTTTTTTAATTCTTAGAAGTCAACAAAAGGTTAGTCATACTTGTTTCAATATTGTGGACCACATTAAGACAATTCCTATTAATATCAATGTTAGATGCTTTGTACATATCTAGTAAAAAAGAGTTAATGATGGAATAATTATCCAAGGTATCATTGATAGATGAGCCTTCAAAATATAAGTCAAGTGTCATGACTCCATTGGAATAAATTTTAGTGAATAACCATTCAATCAAATGGATGTAGTTGGGATGAGTAATTACTTTCTACATGATCAAGTGGACATTGTTCCAAACATGACAAAAGATGAAGAGAAATAATAGATTAACTTGGAGAACTCTTTCTTGAATATCAATATGGGTTGGCACTTTCAATGGAATAATTGTCAAATTATGAACATGAAATGATATAGATATATTTAGATAGGAGAGTCCATAGGTCAAAGTTCCAAGTTCTATATGAGGTGAGTGACTTAAGTCTTCTAATTTTTAGATTTTGAGATATAGTAGTGCATTATCAAGCCATAATAAATCTATTATTGAGAAATGTATACCCTATGAATGGCTTGTTGACGACTCTACACCTCAAGATCAAATCCATTGTAAATTTGGTAGAGCCTTAGGAATTGAATGAAAATATGATTTCTCAAGTTACAAAATAAGTAAAGAAAGTATATAGTAAAAAAATAGATGCTTCAATTAATGTGGATAAAGCATATGATACTCAATATGGAAGGAAAACTTGATGATGCATATCAATTTTATGATGGTAACTATCCTATTTCTATAATGTTTCTAGAGTTACTTGGTTATATTGAGAAGGAGAATGGAATTGCATCTATTCTTTTACTAAACTTACAAGTTTTATTGATCAAAGATTTATAAGTACATGTCAAAAATAGAAAAGTAAGAGTTTATTTTTTATATTTATAAGTGAAGCCAACAAATACTCAAGATGAATTATCTAAATGCCAGCACAAGAAATAAGTAGTAATTTAACAAAATCAATAAGTACATAATGCTGAATTATAGATGAGAAGTTGTTGTCCCAAAATTGGTAAAAGACATGAAGAAGTTTTCTATGAACAAAAAATTGAAGAACATTAACATATTGGTCAAGGTATGGTTCTACATATTCTCTTTGACTTTCAAGAACCTACTCATGCTATTGAAGATATACATAAAAAAGACTAGTGAATAAATTCATGAATTTTATTTTCCAGTATTATAGATGAATTTGGTTCTCATCTTGATGATGGAAACAAACTTATAGAATGAGAATATCATGTCCAAAATGATTAAAATAAGGAATACATTAACATTTTTTTATCTTCTTGGGATAAACATATTGAAACAACAAGTTGATGTTAATTAAATGGTCAAAAAAGGGGTGAAGATTCATCCTAATCAAAACAAAGATGTCAAAAATATAGTCTACTAGAAAAAGGTTAGTGTTGCATCATCAATTTTTAAGCATTCAATGGATTGTCTTATCAGGTATATAAATAGGTCAAAGGATAATAGAGCATTGGATTTATCACTTGAACCTCACCAAAAATTTCAACTAAAGAACTAGTGTATGAGTGTGTTGGTTTGTTTTATTTCTTTCATCATAAGCCATTACAATATTTTTCCAACAAAAAAATCATACTTTAGATTCCAATAGTTTTTGGTGAAAGATTTAAGTTTTCGAGAATAAATAAGTTAGGTAGCTTCTCTAACTAGCCTTGGAATAGTTTCATCTAAACTAGAGATCAAAATCTCATAGTTTAGAGTAGGTTAGATTTGTTTTTCATTTTGGTGTGGTAGTTTACTTTCAAATTTAAACAAGTACAAGTAAGCACAAGTAGTTGGTTTTGAGTTTTAGTTAGTTGTTTTAGTGTATTAGGAGAAATAACCTTATATTTTTTGTCATTGAAAATTATGACTTGAATGAATATAATCACATAAAGGTATGAGTTATAATATCCTACCCTACAACATACATACTAATTTAGGTTTGTTAGAAACAATAGTTACCCCTATAACTGAGAGGGGTGTGGGGGGGTTAATAAGTTATATGATAATTTAAACATTTATCCTCTTAAACAATCTTGACCAATCAACCAATGTAAACAACAACCATAAAGAGATGCTCATAGATAATTACACCATATATGTTGACTAGGGAAACCCCAGTGAGAATGATGCCCAAAAAATGATGTACTAATATGAATATTCCTTGTTAGAGGATGGACCCTATTAGGAGTCTATTACAACATTTAGTACAAAGAGTCCCTTTTAGGAGATTCCAACCCTGTTAGGAGTTGTGGAAGACAGTTATACCATTCTCTAAACTACTCCAGAATCATATCAATGAACCCATTGTCCAATTGATCTCAATACTATTCCTTTCATAATAACAAAAATGTAACAGGATTTTACTTCTTCCTCTATCCAGTAATTTAGAATCCTCTACCTTTAGATCATGCAATCAAATTTGGAACTCTGAACTTAGTAACAATAACCCTTAAGGTCACTTACGTGCATTAGTAAGTCACTCTGCTCTGCTACTTAGCAATTCACAAGTCTTCTCTTTTCTTACACTTATAAAACATGGAAAACATCTTTCCTTTATACCACACTCAATAATAAATCCTTGAGTCAACTTCACACTTCATTATTATACATTAATTAAATGAAATGCACATTTAATTAATATTGTCAGCTCACAGTTGAACACAAACTTTCACATGTGCAACTTCCATACATGCACACTCTCTGATGTCATCAACAGTTAGTATAATATCTCCATTTGACCATGCAACCCTTTACTATAATTGTAATGAATTGTCGCAATCATACAATAGGAACTTCTTTACTAATACTCTATTTCCATATAGTTCTCTATAGATCAACCATATCTTCTATACACTATCAATTTAGGTTTTGTACACTTATCCTTATAACAAACACACACTGTAGTATGCACTGGTAACCGTGCATCATCAGATAAGTAATATAATGCTCTCAATATAGAAATCATAGTCTACTACTATGTCAGTCTTTTACAAACTTATTACTATGTTGTCATCAATGACAAACACAATTATAAATACATCATAACAATGTTTTGCAATGCTCCCCCATAGCATCAACATTCATGCTAATAATCTCCCCCTTTGGCATTGATGAAAACATAGATGAAAAAAATCTAGTTCCAAGAATACCAGCAAGTCTTCTCAAATCCTTTTCATCAATAAAATCTTGCTTTATGCAAATCCTTTAATGTAATACTTCTCCCCCATAGTACAATGTTTTTTATGCCATACTTCTCCCCCATTGACATCAATGTCAAAGGTTTCAACAACCAACATCTCTACATCAAACTCTATAATAGCTTACTAGCTTAAGTGTCAAAAGACACTGCAACAATATCAACAAGAGTATTAGATTACTCTATCCATCATGGATACTCACCTATATAAGAAGCATCAACATTCAGTCCAGTCTATCATTGGTGCTCCATTTCTTGGATTGATGCACTTTTTCATCTTTTATTCTGAAATAAACAAGGGCATAACCCCAAGCATACCTCTTAGATACTCAAATATATCCTTTGGTAAGGCCTTTGTGAAAATGTCTACAATCTATCTCTTAGTGTTAATGTACTCTGGTATGATTTATTTTTCTACAACTTTCTCTTTCAACACATGATACTTTATAGAGATGTGCTTGGTCTTAAGATACAAAACAAGATTCTTAGACATGTTAACCATACTTGTGTTGCCATAGTAAATGATAACAGGTTCTTTGAATGTAATTCCAATATCCTTCATCATTTTCTTCATTCATATAACTTGATTACAATTGTTTGCTACTACAACATATTTTTCCTCTGCAATACTTTGTGAAGTGCAATCTTCTTTCTTTCTTAGCCAAGAAACCAATCTTCCACCAAGAAAGAATGCTCCTCTACTGGTGCTTTTTCTATCACCCATGTTTCTCGTCCAATCAACATCAGTATAAGTGCAAAGAGTAAATTCATTACTTCTGTCATACCAAATTCCATAATCAAATGTCCCTTTCAGATACCTAAATATCCTTTTTATAGTTGCATAGTGATATTCTTTAGGATCAGCCTAAAATCTTGCCACAATCCCAACTGCATTAGCTATATCTAGTCTACTATGATTTAGATACTGCAATCCTCTAATCATAGATCTATACGTCTTTTGTTCAAAAATAGGTGTCTCATCCTTTCTTGATAACTTGTGGCCAATTACCATAGGAATTCCAATAGGTTTACAATTTTCTGGACCAAATCTTTTTAGCAAATCTTCCAAATACTTTGTCTGAGAAATAAAGATTCCTTCTTTGTTTTGAAAAGTTTGTAATCCTAAGAAAAATTTCATTTCTCCTCTCATGCTTATCCCAAATTCATTCTTCATATCTTTTGATAATTTGTTATTGGCTTCATCATTTCCTCCAAAAATGATATGATTAACAAATAGAATGATTATTAACAAACCATTCTCTATCTCTTTAAAGTACAAGTTGCTATCTGCTATTCCTTTAGCAAATCCAAGCTTTGCTAAGTATTTATCTAACCTTGCATAGTAGGTTCTAGGTGCTTGCTTTAATCCATACAAGGCTTTCTTTAATCTACAAACTGTATCCTTCTCTTCTGTCAAAGGAAAACCTTATGGTTGCTCAAGATAAACTTCTTCTTCAAGTTCTCCATTAAGAATGCTAACTTAACATCCATTTGATATACCTTGAAATTTTTATTTGTTGCATATGCTAAGAACATTCTAACTACTTCCATTCTTGCTCTAGGTACATATGTTTCCTCATAGTCAATTCCTTCTTGTTGAGAATAGCCTTTGCATACTAGTCTTGCTTTATTTTTGAATACCCATTTTGTGCCAATCACATTTTGGTCCTTAGGTCTAGGGGCTAAATCCCATGTGTCATTGTTTATTATCAGTTGAAGTTCTTTCATTTCTTTCATCCAATGATCATCCTTGAATGCTCCATCTGCACTTTTTGGTTCTACTTGAGATATTAGACATAGTTCTTCATTGATTTTTCTTCTTGTCATTACTCCTTTTTCTTTACTTTCTATTATCTGATCAGTAGGATGATTTCTCATCACATTCTTATTTGGGGTGGGAGGTTGCTTCAACTTTTATTTTAGGTACTATGCTCTATTCTTCTCTTATTGCACCTTATTTTACAAGTCATTATTAGTCTTGAGAAATAATTCATTACATTTTTTGATCATCCCAGAATAATCATCTCCATCAAAGTTATAAGCCATCATATTTTCTTTAGTGCCAAAATTTTCATCTATTCTCACATTTGCACACTTTACTATAATTTTTGTTCTATAGTTGAAACATCTATAAGATTTATTTTTTAATGATTAGCCAAGAAACATACCTTCATCGCTCCTTGGATCAAACTTACCGATATCATCATCTCTTTTGATGTAGCATTTTCTTCCAAATATTTTGAAATATTTTACTAATGGTGAGTGACCAAACCATAACTCATAAGGTGTTTTCTCCATTCCTTTCCTAATTTGTACTCTGTTCAGTGTGTATACTGTCATGTTGACTTCTTCTCTCCAAAAGGTCTTTGGTACATCATTCTCAAATAACATAGCTCTTGTTGCTTCAACAATTGATATGTTTCTTCTTTTAGCAATCCCATTCTTCTTAGGTGAATGAGGTGAAGATAGTCGTCTCCTAATTCCATGTTCTTCATAGTAAATATTGAATTCTTTAGAAGTGAACTCTCCTCCTCTATCAAATCTTAAGCTCTTGATTTTAACTATAGATTCATTATCTACTTTATTCTTGAATATACTAAATTTCTCAAATGCATCTAATTTTTCTTTAAGAAAAGCTACCCACATCATTCAAGTAAAATCATCAAAAAAAATCATAAAATACCTCTCTCTACAGAATCCTTTTTTCTCTTATAGGACCACTCAAATCTGTATGGACCAATTCCAAATTTTGTGTAGTACCAAACTGCTTGCTAGGAAATGAAAATTTCTTTTTCTTAGCAAAGATACATTCCTTACAAATAATGTTAGTGGGCTTAATGATCTTGGGTAAATCTCTCACAAAAAGCCTATTACTAACTTTCACAATGTTATCAAATTTAATGTGGAAAAATCTTCTGTGCCATAACCAACTATTGTCAACTTTAGCTACTAATGTTATTTCAGGGGATTTTAACTAAAATACATTACCTCTGGTTCTTGTGCTAGTACCAAGTATTTTTCCTTCATTGTTCTTGATGATGCATGTGTCATTACCAAATTGTAATTGGTAACCTTTGTCCATAAGATGTCCAACACTTAACAAGTTATGTTTCAGTCCATCAACAAAATAAATATTATCAATATTTCTTTTACCATCTAGTGTGATAGATCCAATTCTTGTAATGTGATAGGCTACATTGTTCCCTACTCTAATAATTCCTCCATCATGGCTTTTGAATTTGAAAAATTTTCTCATATCACTAGTTATGTGATGTGAACAACCACTATTAATGATCCAATATTTCCTTTCAACTTGTGAGATCAGTGCACTTTTTTCTCTGATTTCTTTGTCAAGATCATCCTCCTTTATAGCTATGAATCCTAATTCATCTTCACTTTTTTTTGGATCAAATTCTTCTTCTTCTTCTTCATTAAACAATTTCTAGGTCTTCTAGATTTGAGTCTTCCCTTATAATTTCTTTCTCTTTTAGGACACTTAGATCTACATAATGAACATATTCATTACTTCTTGGATCTTTTCCTCAATAGACTTGTTGCTAGCAATGTCTCCTTGTGCTTTTGTGTTCCTTGCTAGACTAGGTTTAATATTAAATACACTAAATATTCTCTCAACTTTTGCTAATTCTCCAAATTGTTTCAAATCAAATTCTTCACACTAGTACATTAGGCCCCCATTTTTTACCAAAATTTTTGACCAAAGGCCTATTTGGGTTGTTAAATTCATTTTTTTTGAAAAAATGGGCCCGATATGGTTGAAATCTTGACCAAATTTTGACTATGGTAAAATTGTTTAAATTTTGACCTTCAGAACATAAGAAAAAAGGTCACGACAATGTTAATTTTGTTTTGGGGCGCACCGTGACTGCAATGGGTGGGAATTAGGTGCAGGTTCAATAGGAGAGGAGAAAGGAGGTAAGAATATGGTCATTAGATATCATTCCAAGTTTTTTATCTATCAGAAAGTTGCAGAGGCAGATTCCAAATCTATTCAATGCTTTTACATTTTCTCTTTCTCTTCTACTCATCGCAATTTAAAAAATAGAGCCATTGTTAATTCTTTTAGGTCACAAAGTTATTTTATAGATGATGTTTAGGTTTAGGGTTAGCATATATTTAAGTGAAAGGATAAAGCTGTCGAAAATTTATATTTCTGATATAATGCACTATTCATTTTTTGTATTTCTTTTGCATGCAGGGAATCTCGAGATGTCTTGGTGTTGGAAAACTCTAGATCGGAAACAAAGAATGTAATATGCCATAGCTGCTCCCATTTGCTTTTTCACTCAAATTAGCAGCATTACCTCTGATAGAATTTGATCCAGACCCATTCACACAGGTTTGTGGCCATTTTATTGTACATTTCTTTGCAAGACATTAAACAAGAACTCAATCTTTGGGAGGATTGATATATTGTAGAACATTTGTATCTGCATTCCTTTCCTCTTCATTCCAGTAGTTTATTTTAATCTTTCTGTATGGCTTGCATCCACAACATGACCTTGTTGAGTTAGGAGACTTTTTTACTACTTTATTTAAAGAAGAAAGGAAGCTTAGCTTGCAAGTTTTCAAAAGAACTTCATTATAGAGTTTGGAGCCCCACCAATGCAAATACTATGAGGAAACTATACGAAATGCATTGTTATAAGTTATACAAGCTTTCCTGGTGCAATCTAGAAGTACCACTTTAAGGAACTATTTCTCCAAAATAGAAAATGTAATGTAGTGATTCTAGCAGATGACGTGTAGATGGGTATGCTTGTGTGGGAGAAAAAAGAAGAAGAAAAGAAGCAATTTGCTTTATCATCTCTGGCTAAAGACACAGCTCATACTCTTGAAGCTATATTATATTCTCTCATAGACAGTCTTGTTATAAATAATTATTCATTTTTTTCCTTAGGCTTGTGCTTTGAATGATTAGGAGTAGCATGTATCTTGTTGGTGTTTCAAACTTCTGAAACTATCAAGCAACAAAATGCTTAATATCACAGTGAAATGACTCACACAATCTAGGGATTAGCCAATTACCAATATCAACTATATGAATGAATCACTATAACCCAACTTCAACAAAACAAAATGATGGTTTCCTACTCTTTTGGCTTTGCTAAACCAAGGCAGGTATACCTAGGGATAATTCTAATGCAGTTGTGTATGAAATTATCTTAGTTTCATTCTGATTCTCATCTATTACCTTTACATACATACACAGCTCACTTCAATTCTTCAATGCTCTCAAAATTATACACATCCCTTATCAACAGATCTGGTCATAATTCTCCTAAAATTTACAAATATTCTTGGAAATAGCAACTACCTAAGGCTCAAGAATTAGATATAAATGAGTTGAGACTAGTATTTATAATTCTTGAATAGGATTGAAATAATTTTGATTTTATAAGATGACTTGATACGCAGTAGCAGAATTCATCCTTGTTTACTTCTGATTTATAGTACTAGTGCCTTATCCATTGGGTAAGAAATTGACTATTGGTGGGAGATCTAATTCGAATAACTTGTATAAGAATTAATCAACTCCAATCACCTATCTCCATTCTTATGCAATATCCCTTTTATGAACTCATAAACCCTACTAATTTACTGAAGCATTTATATAATCGCTTGAATTAAAGGCAACAATAAAACTAGCATACAACCCATCTAGAATGCATTCAGCCAAATAAACCTTACTTAAATGACTTCAAAGTAAACAAAACCATAAACTAGAGATAGAAATTGATGACACAAATATAGTGCAAATACCCTGTTGTATTATCCTTTTCATATGACTAATACAATAACCAATAGAAAACCAATTGAATGCCTAGAATAGATTGCCATTTCTGTCATTTCAATTTTCTTATTAGAAAGTACAATGGAAGCAAACTTAAAACCCCTGCATACTATTCGATCGACTGTATATGTACTCTTCTTGAAAGAAAAAAAAAATTACACAAGTCTCAGACCATCACAATGCCTTGAAAACTCATTTATATAGATATGAGTTCCAACAAGCAAAGGGAAAATGTGATTAACAGGTGTCCAAGGAACAAAACATTACACAAAAGACAAAAAGGTCATAACAGAATGCCAAGTGTATCAAATATTCTTTTAAGTAGGCCCATTCCTATTACTACTATACTTATCAACTTCTGATTTGTCTCTCATTGTTTCGGATCCTCAGAATATGTGGCTGCCAGGCTAGCCAATGAGGGCTGATCTTGTGATGCCTTTAGATCAGTTTGTTCCTGTGGATTTTCACTACTTTCACCTTGAGCAGGCACTATTTCCTTTTCACTTTCTTCTTCCTTCAATTCTGGTGTTGATGTGTTAATGACCTGCATCTCATCTTTCGGTTCCCTATCATTATCTGAACTACCTTCCTCCAACTGTTGGTCTGAAGGAATATCTACCATCCATGTGTTAAACTGTATGTTATCCAGCCAGCTGAACCGCAGGATATCATCAACCTCCTTTTCAAAACCAAAAAATTCTTGCCTCAAAGAATCAAAAAATAACTAGACTTTAACCAATTCCTTTGTCATGGTGGCCCACCAGGCATGCCCCTTTTCATAAACAACTTTATTTATCCTTATGCAGAAAAGGTCATCCAGTTTTTTACTCCATTCATCCTTATTTTTCAATTGGTTCTTTCTATCCAAAGCACAAGGAAACAGATCAAATTTTTGATTCTTGTATTTATTCAAATAAGAAACAATTTTTAGTTGCAAATAAACCTTCACATACATACACAGCTCACTTCAATTCTTCAATGCTCTCAAAATTATACACATCCCTTATCAGTAGATCTGGTCATAATTCTCCTAAAATTTACAAATATTCCTAGAAATAGCAGCTACCTAAGACTCAAGAATTAGATATAAATGAGTTGAGACCAATATTTATAATTCTTGAATAGGATTGAAATAATTTTGATTTTATAAGATGACTTGATATGCAGCAGTAGAATTCATCCTTGTTTACTTCTGATTTATAGGACCAGTGCCTTATCCATTGGGCAAGAAATGGACTATTGGCGAGAGATCTAATTCGAATAACTTGTATAAGAATTAATCAACTGCAATCACCTATCTCCATTCTTATGCAATATCCCTTTTATGAACTCATAAACCCTACTGATTTACTGAAGCATTTATATAATTGCTTGAATTAAAAGCAACAATAAAACTAGCATATAACCCATCTAGAATGCATTCAGCCAAATAAACCTTATTTAAATGACTTCAAAGTAAACAAAACCATAAACTAGAGATAGAAATTGATGACACAAATATAGTGTAAATACCCTATTGTATTATCCTTTTCATATGACTAATACAATACCCAATAGAAAACAATTTGAATGCCCATAATAGATTGCCATTTTTGTCATTTCAATTTGCTTATTAGAAAGTACAATGGAAGCAAACTTAAAACCCCTACATACTATTGGACCGACTGTATATGTACTCTTCTTGAAAGAAAACAAAAAATTACACAAGTCTCAGACCATCACAATGCCTTGAAAACTCATTTATATAGATATGAGTTGCAACAAGCAAAGGAAAAATGTGATTAACAGGTGTCCAAGGAACAAAACATTACACAAAAGACAAACAAGTCACAACAAAATTCCAAGTGTATCAAATATTCTTTTAGGTAGGCCCATTCCTATTACTACTATACTTATCAACTTCTGATTTATCTCTCATTGTTTCGGATCCTCAGAATACATGGCTACCAGGCTAGCCAATGAGGGCTGATCTTGTGATGCCTTTAGATCAGTTTGTTCCTGTGGGTTTTCACTACTTTCACCTTGAGCAGGCACTATTTCCTTTTCACTTTCTTCTTCCTTCAATTCTGGTGTTGATGTGTTAATGACCTGCACCTCATCTTCCGGTTCCCTATCATTATCTGAACTACCTTCCTCCAACTACTGGTCCGAAGGAATATCTGCCATCCATGTGTTAAACTATATGTCATTCGGCCAACTGAACTGCAAGATATCATCAACCTCCTTTTCAAAACCAACAAATTCTTGCCTCAAAGAATCAAAAAATAACTAGACTTTAACCAATTCCTTTGTCATGGTGGCCCACCAGGCATGCCCCTTTTCATAAACAACTTTATTTGTCCTTATGCAAAAAAGGTCATCCAATTTTTTACCCCATTCATCCTTATTTTTCAATTGGTTCTTTCTATCCAAAGCACAAGGAAACAGATCAAATTTTTGATTCTTGTATTTATTCAAATAAGAAACAATTTTTAGTTGCAAAGCAACTCTCCTATTATCAAAACCTGTCAAGTCATTAGCAATATCATATAATTTTTCAATATGGTCATTTGAAGACCTTATAACTGAATAACATAAAAGGGTGATTTCTTTTTCCCTTTTTCCCCACTTGTTAACAATAGGCTTGAGGATTTTATCATGGTTTTTCAGTTGCTCCCATATACTTATTACTCTTGCCAACTTATCAAAAAACAAGGGCCATTCAATATTATCTACCAAATACATTAGGGCCTTTCTAAGTTTATCCTCATATTGCGTATTTAACTCTACATGTAAAGCCCATAGCTTATTTTTTTCTTCTTCAAAATCATCAACTGTATAATATTCTAGCCTTTGAGGTGTGTCTAGTAGTTCTACAAGGGGGGTGGATTTAAAAGGTTCCACTGGAGGACGGGGATATGTTATTCTTGGCCTTGTGGACTTTCCCATTACCTTGTTTTCAAGTTCAATTCTCCTTTTTACCTCCCTATTATAGGCCTCAAGAAGTGTTTCATATTTACCCTGTAACTCAGACATGGCCTGTTACTCCTTCTTTGTAGTATCCAAAAGAAACTTGGAAGATTCCACATTCCAAGATGTTGCCTGCACATGTGAGGTATCAGCAACTCTTCTCACAATTAAGCTTCCCATCAAGCCAGAGTCATCTAACTGTGATGATGTGGCTCTGGATCCTCTTCTCAATGACCAATTGACCAATGCAACTTGATCTTCAATGAATGCAGTGCCTTGAAAGTTCTCTTTATTTTGGTCTTGCAAAGTCAATTTAATTGAAATAGAACTAAAAATTAAAGCATCAACAATATCCCAATTTGGCAACAATAAAATGTTAGAAGCCTTGACCATTTTCCTCCCTTCCTCAAGGCTTATATTCTATAATTCTTTTATCATTTCTTCTTTAGTTTGGTTCTGAATGGAAGTTTCATCCATTTCTAGATGCTCTGTTTTCATCTTTTTACATTTCTCCTCAAAAATGTTTATGTTTTCCCTCCATGCAAACTACTGAAAAGCCCTAGATATAAGAAAATTGTCATCAGTCAAAAATTTATGACTTGCTTGCTCTAACATAGGGTCCAATTCCCTACCACTATAATCTACTACAGTTAGATCCAAACTTGGGAGGGAAGGTTCTAGAGGGTTACCCTCATCTAATTCTTCTTGAGTAATAAAAATACCTCCCTATGATCTCATATGTTCGATCTGTTCACCAGTGAGATGTTCTTCTCCAAACCTTAGAGGGGACTGAGTGGGAAAATATTCCTCAACTTGAGGCCTTTCTTCTATTATTACCTTCTGCCTCTTAGGACTAGGATCATCAGGTCTCTCCTCTTGGGCTATACTAGTGGATCCTTTTATGTGTTTGCCCTTATCTATAGGAACCCTTTTATTCTGAATTATAGTATACCCAGGCCTCTTTTGTACAATTATTTTACTAGCTCCCACATTTGGGGTGAAAGCCAATCTCCTTATGACCTCTCTGGCCTTATCAGGATAGGAATCAATAAAAAATTGTTTCTTTTCATTCATGACTTCCATTATTTTAGGGAAGGTATTCATGAGTTTACTTATTTTGTCAGCCTCTATAACAACATTATCTAAAGGATCATATTTATTATCAAAACAATGAATGAATTCTAAGACTTGGGAATAAACTCTCCACTTTTCCTTTTTAGTTTCCTGCTCCTGCAATGAGAATACATTCCTTATAATGTCCTCTAGATAATAAGAATCATGCTTGACTGGTCCCAACTTGATTCTATGCCTCAACATTTGATTGAAAAATCCCTCAGAATCACAAAAATAGGAATGAGAGACAGCCATCATATACTGCTCCAAAATTTTATGCAAAAAGAGCCATCCTCCTTTTGTAATAACAAATTGATGGGCCACTATGTAGGTAGGGAAAATTGACCCTAATTGCCTTTTCAACAAAAACATTTCTTCAATTCCCCCTTACTACCACAAAACTTCAGCCACTCCTACCTTCAAAGGTACTTCGTAAGGCAAAACATGAGGACTCCCTTTAAAACCATATATTCTAAAAATAGTAGAAATAGAGTAAGGGATGATATCTCCCCAATTATGTGAAACTTTCAAGTCATGGGGATTATCCATAGGCCTAATGAGACTCATTAGTGCTTTAGGGATTCTAGGATTGTCACTCAATATAAGGCACCTCAGCTTAGAAGCAAAATATCTATCAAATCTGACAAAACTAGCATTAATTGCATCCCAGGTCATATCTGCACTCCACAACTAGACTGGCAGTATTTCCCCATTCTCCTCTATGTTTAGTTCCATCTCTTACCAAAATATGTCACTCCTTTGAACAAAAACATATGCATTAATAAAGAGTAGTGACCAAAAGTTTTTTCCACCTTGCCCTTTGCAATCCCAACTAAACCAATGTGAATTTCTTTAGCCAAAAAGGAAGCAAAATCAAAAATAACATATGCACCAAAGGAAGCAATCTAAACCATCATGTACATGAAACCAATGGGCATAAGTTCTTGCTCATCTTCACCAAAAACTCGGCATAAGGTCCTGTATATCTCTATAGCCTGGGAAGTAAAAAGACTCTTCTTAAAAGGCTCTCTAGAGTTTGTAGTAATTACTGGGAAAGTTCCTATTATACCAATATGTTCCCTCAATGCACCTCCCCTGATTACATCCTTCTTTGCTTTATATTCATCCTCTAATTCTAGCAGATTGATTTGCACATGGTAGTTTGATAATGGTTCTAGGTGAAAAACCTCTCTAATTTCTTCAGGAGTAATCAAGACTAGAGGCACACCATCCTTTCTTCTTACAACCCTAATGGCTTGGTCATAATTCTTAGCAATGGCTTGAAGCAAATCATAATCCATGTAAACCCTTGGGACTACTAACTTTGCCAAATCAAAATTCCAAACATTAGCATGTGGGGCAAACAACTTCCTTTCTAAAAACCACTTTTTAAATAGGATAAGACCAGTTTGAGTAGTTGTTGCATCCCTTATCCAATTGCCCTTGTTATACAGGCCATCCGCAATTTTAAGCCTAGGGTTTAAGGAAATCAAATTTTTAACCTTTACAGGCTCTACAGTAGACTCTGGGAGTAATTCTAATAAATATCATCATGGACATTCCTATCCATATAGTTAATTTGCCCAGAAAATGGCTTCTTAGGAGGCATTTTGACAGTATTGAAAGAACTGAAATGCCACAGAGGTTATAGTATGAGTACTTACTTGACTTGCTGAACTTGTTCTTCTCTAAACCTCTGTAATTGATCTTGAACAACTGAGGAATAGTTTTCACGTTCTTACCAAGCTTAACATGACGAAATCAATAGGCTCTTGTGCTCAGAAAATTTGCAATCTTTGTTCGTGTGGGATTGGAATTAATGAAAATCTCCTGTATTATACTCTATTTTTTCCACACGCGAAGCTTTCATTTATCATAAATGCACAGGAAAGAAAAATAGAGTGGCATCGCATTTTCTTTTTTAAACTTGCACCGTTGATCCATGAAAAATCTTACGACCTGAGAATGACAACTAGGCTGACTTAGCTTTCTTCTTAACACATTGGCAGTCAAACCAATGAAATACCTCCATTTGTACCTTTCCTTCAAGGCTGGTGCTTCAAACTAGGCCCACGGATGACCATGAACACATATCATCAACTTGCTAACTCGTTATACATAACTCTAGAGCACCTTTCCACAACGAGCTAGCGATAACCACTGATCTTACTTTAATTGTGTGGCAGATAATTGAAACAACCTTTAAGAACACAATGGTGGGTCCCTTTCTCGTTAACTCTCTATACTTATTTATTGCACATCTCCTCATAGTGAGTTAACAAGCGTCATCGATCTAGATTTGATCTTGTAGTCAACAATTTACTGCAATAGTGGTGTGCCACCACTTGCCAACTCACTATACATAACTTCCAAGCACTTCCTCATAGCGAGCTAATGATGGCCTTTGATCCTGGCTCAATCTCATGATAAAAAATCTTTGTACTTTATACACGGGAAGTGGGTCCATGATACCACCGTCACTGAGTTGGCTCAACATGCTGGCACATATATATATTTTTAAATCTCTTGATGACATCACATGTCTTGGGCCTCATTGTGTTTATGACTTTCAAGTGTGTCGCTATGTCACTACTAGCAAAAAAACCAACAATCTAGCTAGTGACATGGCGAGCTCCGATGAATCAAAGTTTTTCAGCTCAAAGATGTTTCAACAGGACACCACCATGTAATTTGATGTACACATCCAACCTTATCACATCACTCATTCGGGGCCCACCTTTGAGGATTTTTAGTTACATTACCATTTTTTGAGCAATCACTACATCGCTACCAGCATAAAAACCACAAATTTGGCTAGCGATATGGCGAGTTCTAGTAAGCACTTTAAAAACAACGCCCAAAAAAAGAAACTACAAAAGACAATAACTTGCAGAGGGACAAAAGTGAAATGTGCACCATATCATCCTCGAGATCCTCAAAATTACTTCTGATCTCAGAAAGACACTGTCTTTGGAAAATTTGAGGATTCGCTATATCGCCACCAACAAGTCGCAAGTGTTTTTAGTTAGCGACTTGGCGAATTGCCAGATAAAATTAAACTTCGGTGACACCACTTGCAAATATTTCCATGTGCCTTTCTTATTGAAACTAACTGGTCTGGGACATAGTACATGGTCAATAGATCTTCCTACCAACACATTTCATGGCACCAAACTCCACTTTTTAGTATCACACATAATTCTCTGATGGTCACTACCTCGCTATGTGTAACATACGAGCATCTTGCCATAGCGAACATGCAACAACCATATATTCAAATCAGATCAGACGGCAAGATTAAAACCCCTTTTTCAAAAGACTTAACAATGGCGATCAAGCAGGCGGGAATAGAATATTCACTCCTTGTTGTTCTTTTTTTTTTTTTTTTTTT
Source organism: Cupressus sempervirens (assembly GCA_028749045.1). Classification (NCBI taxonomy): domain Eukaryota; kingdom Viridiplantae; phylum Streptophyta; class Pinopsida; order Cupressales; family Cupressaceae; genus Cupressus; species Cupressus sempervirens. The sequence continues at coordinate 542,551,481 of CM053790.1, forward strand.
TTTTAAATTTCGCCAGGAAAAACTTTAAAGGACAAACCTAAGGCTTTTCACAGATTTTTCAAAGGTATCAAAATATACTATGCCAAAACCTAAAGCCCTATGACTTATCAGAAACTTCTCATCTGATTTTTTTTATGATCCTAAGAAAATTTGATTCGCAAAAAATTAGACCAACATAACTGATGTACTCATTAAAAGATACTTTGTCCTCAATTGAGGGATCATTTTTGTACAATTTAATGTGAATAGCACACAAATTGTATTGCACATTTATTTGCTAGATGTTGGGTACGTTGATTTGACATAATAAATTAGTAGCTGCTAGTTCTGACAGATTCAAACATGTGAAAAAAATTCTAGAAAACATTTTTACTATCCAACATAGTTAACCTGAGAAACCAGCAACTCCATGGATATATCCACACAACCTCTGTAAGTTTTTTATATGCATAGCTATGGATATTCTATTTAAATATTCAAACTTAGTGCCATCAACTTAAGTAGTCCTTGATATGTTCTACTAATAAGTCAGTGAGTCACTATTGATATGTAAGACATGGAAACAAATAGATTCTTATTATGGGTTGGCATATTTATTGCTTTTGGGCACTAACATACTGCAGATCTTTACTTTTGCATTAGAAACCTTATGACTGTTAAGTAGTACAAACTTAATAATTTTACTACCTTGATCAGTGGGATCAAGAATTCTTTTGAGCACAGATCTAGGTCATTTCTTGATTTCCAACTCTTCAACTATTTTTTGTCAAATTTTCACATAACTCTTGTATCACTTCTAGTCCTCCAAGAAAATTCCTGTTTACTTTGTGTTCTTGTGCTGTAACTTTTTAAGCTAATCCAAAGCTTTTTGATGTCTAGGTTTTAGGCTTGCATGCTTATTTTTTCAATGAGATACATTATATGATCTTTTTCTTGTTGACATGATGAATTTTGAAGAATGCACTAGTTTAGGTCTAGCCCTTTTTCGTACTTCATTCCTGCATTTGTAGAAATGTTTCTTTCATACTGTTACTTGAATTTGTAATAGTAGCTTGGATAGTTATGGGCATTTTAATCTATAAAATATACACCCCCACTTGGCTCTACTCACCATTTCATCATTCTAGAGAGTTAATTTATAGCAAGGTAGTGCATTGTAACATTGTGAGGCCTTAGTTTTATTTGTTGTTTTAATATAGAATTGCAAATAGACAATAGCTTGGGAATAGTAAATAGTTTCTAGCTATTGCTTCCAAGTTCAATGACCCTTCTCATGTTTGTAGTTGTATCTAATTCCAAGAACTGCCCCATAAACTTATGAGTCAATAAAAAAAAACTCATCAAATCAAGCTCAGTGTTATTCTCAATCATAACAACAACCATTTAGGCCAACTGTTCGTAAACTACATACTGATATTTGGTTCAAACTCAATAGTTTGGATGGTGAATCTGATAATGTTTTTATGGTTGTAGAAGAAGAACTCATTTTTAGCATATCCTTGCTCAAAATAGTTTCCACAAAAATTAAGATCCACCAAATATTCTACACCTCAAAATAGAAAACAATCAAATGATGCTAGTTGTGCACACCATGTTTACTTTGGTTCTAATTATCTTCCTACCAAATAATAGTATAGGGCTTTTCTATAAAACAATGCTACTAGCTGCCACATTTCTAAAATGATCAACTACATGCCACTATCAACTATACTCTTGCACCTATGCTTGGTGCAAGCACTAGTATATAGTACTTAAGATACCACTGAATATCTAAATCATTGTTTTTCAAAGAAGTTTTAAGGCATAATTTGAGTGAATTTAAATACTCAAGGCAATTCTTGAGTGCGGATGTTTCAATTCCTTAGTGTCAAAACTTGAATATATTTCATGCTTATCATTTCCTCTAGCAATTCTTACGTAAAACATTATTAAAATAATTTTTCCCTTTGACAGCGTCAAAGAGTGTATATATACAATATTTTTGAAGTTGTTTTGTGCTAAATGAACCTTTTGTGATCAAGTCTTGTAAATATCTTGGTTGGTACAATTCCAGATTTCTTACTGGCTTTGTACTAATACCCAAGATTAACATTGATGACATTAGTAGAATTCCAAGTTTTTCTCTTGTATTCCTATTAATTGTACTTGATTGTTGAATATGTTAAAGAAGAAACAAATGCCAGTTAATTTACAGATTGGAACTGACTGGAATTGCTTGATGTATTTTTTAAATGTTGAGATGCATATACTAAGAATTTTTTGTTGTTGCAGGCCAAGCCACAGCTAACAGACAGGTCAAAGCTTCCAACTATTGTGGATCCTGTGATTAAAGAGTTGCTGAACTTGAAATATCTTCAGCAATTAAGTTGCATGCAAAATATTTCATTTGAAGGGAATTGACATTATTTTTAAAAATACATTCAATTTATACAATTTTACTCATGTTTTGGTGGATAAAAACTTAATGTTCTTCCACATTTCTTGCCCATTTTATTTCATATCTGAAATAAGAAATAATCTTGCCATTTTCCAATAGCTAAATGTCTTTAACTGTGATTGGAATTTGGCATAAAATGTATTTTTAAGGTTAGATTGTTAGCTAGTTCTGGTTGATCACCATTTGAAAATTAGAGGTGCTAATCTTTTCATTGAAGAGAAAATTTATAGTGCACTACATATCATTTGTTTGATGCTATGCATATTGGAAAGAATGTAACAGAGACACTATGGAAAATGTTGGATGGAAGGCATGATAGAGAACAAATTGCTAAAATTTGTACTGACATTCATGAATCTAATCATGCACTAAAAGTTTTCATTGAATCAAATAGGAATGGAGATCACATAAATACAAGTGCCCTTGCTTGGTTATTAACAGAGCAACAAAGTAATGCATTAAAAGAAGTCATAAAAAAAAAAAAAAAAATCCAATAGGATTTGCTGCAAATATAAGCACTCTTCTATCAAAGAAAGGTGATTTTGGGCTAGGGTTAAAGACACATGATTGGCATACCTTCCTCAAGGTAAGTCATGTTTTTTATTTATAGTATATTTCTAAGATTGAATGTAGTACCAATTGCATTATTTAATAATATATTGAAATGATAATTTTTTAATGATTACAGTTCGTCCTACCTCTATCCCTTCCACAACAATTTGACAACAGTATTAAACAAGTTATATATGATTTTGGAAAATACATGACGTTAGAAGAGTATTTTTTCTTAGATTTGTAGCTTTTTATTTGAAATCTATTGTATAATTTTATTTGAAATCTCCTCTATGTGTTTTTGTGTGTTGAATCTCTTTTAGGTGGTTATCATCTAAAGAAATTGATAAAAAAGATATAAAATATTGGAAGAGAAAATTCCACAGCTTATGTGTGAAATGCTAAAGTGTTTACCTCCAACATTTTTCAATGCTCAAGAACACTACCTCATACATCAAGTTGAGGAGATTGAATTGTGTGGACTTGTACAAGCTAGACCAATCTGGATGGTTGAGAGGCACTTGAAATTTATGAAGGGCTTGGTTCAAAAAAGAGCATGTCCTGAGGGTTCTATGATAGAGGGATATATGATATACCAGATCATGGTGTATATCAGTGAATATCTTCCAAAGTTTGTAGCAGGTATCCATGTAGATAGCATTTGGGATCCCAACTGTAATGACAAATTCAAAGGGGAGTACCTGATGGGGAAAGGTAGATTGAGGAGGGTGAGAGGTAATTATAAGTTTTTTTTAATAATTTAACAATTCTTATCCATCATCAATATATATATAAGTTGTTTCTAACTGGTGTAATTATCTTCTTTATAGTTGGTCGTGAGTGGGATGCACTACACTTGTACATTGCAAATAATCTTGATTGGATGACATTATGGATTAAACAATCTCAAAAAAATGGTCGCTCATTAACATGGGATGGTGTTGCATCGTTGGTTAAAGAAGCTCATCATAATGGAGATCTCAACGTTAGGCCAATGGTACCTGATCTAATATATGGCTTAAGAGATACAAAGGTATGCATAATATTACTAATCATGAGACATAAGTTTAATAGCAACTCACAGATCAATGAGAAGATTCTTGACATGTTTGAATAATTTTAGGTCAAACACTACAAAGCTATGTACTACCATGGCTATAAATTTTGCACAAAAAAGTTAGATGAAATGAAGAAAACGTGTGATTCTGGGATAAGAGCTATCTTTGCAGTCACCAATATTTCATCTAGAACTGACATACATCCTCAACAATCTAAAAATTGATACTATGGCATTTTGGATGATATACTTGAGTGTGACTTTAATTCATTCAAAATAGTTCTATTTGTCATCAAATGGTTTAGGTTACGACTGAATCAAAATGTTCCCGATAGGACTGTTATTGAACACCACAGTGGATTTACTATGATTAATACAAGGTCATTTGAGCCATTCAGAGATGAGCCCTATGTTCTTCTAAGTCAATGCGAGCAAGTGTTTTACTTTTGTGTTCTAGACAAACCAGGTTGGTCATTTGTTGTTAGACATGACCCAAGAGGAAGGCCAGTAAAGTATAATGTGATTGAAGAAGAAGATATTGAAGAAGCACAAGAGGAAGTAAATGATTATCAGGAACGACAGTTACCCAGTGATGAAGACGAAGAAGATGGTGATGATTTTGGTCATGCTAACGATAATGGCGATAATGATGATGATGATGCTGATGATGATCATGATCATGGTGATGATGGTCATGATGATGATAGTGATCAAGAAGATGATGATGGTGATGAAGATGGTGGTGGTGACGACGACAATCAAAGTGACAAGTTTGATGATGATGATGATGATGATGACATGGATGAAGATCATGATGATCAATGAAATCTTTAGATATGATCAATGTCAACTAATGCAGGAGCATCCAGAGGTATAAGGGCAATCCTGTGTCACCCAAAAAAATATACTTAGACTTAGTTTTTATTTCATGTGTTTTCATTTTTGGATACCCATTTGGGTCAAATAAAGGTTCCAACTCTCACAGTTCCACTATCAGTGTTCGTGTAAATCTCAAAAAAAATAAGAATATGTAATTGAGCCATCATTTTGGTGAACTAGGAGGTGCAAATTGGCTAGATGAATGTAATTGTAATTTAGAGCATTCCAAAAAAAGAATCAGGTCAAAAGACCCCACGGTTTGAGAGTTATTGCAATTTTTCAGGTTGTGGAGACCTCCTAAGAATGCTTCAAAGTTAGGTTAGGGGCATTAAATGACCTTAAAAAGGGTCAAAAAAAGGAGGATGAGCAAAGCTGGTCCATAGGGCTATAGAGCACTTCAAGATCTTTTCAAAAATGTAAATGGTTCGTCAATCGGAGCTACGGTTCAAAAGTTATGCCTCCCGAAAGTTTGGTTACCATTTTTTGAATCTTCTAGATTTGCGTCAACTTCTAATGTAGCTTTTGGAACCTTCTATTTGGTTGGTCAATGCCTACTATCACTTTCTAGAATGTACTCCTAGTCCTTAAGCCTCTAGGGTCTATTTAAGGAGATTTCTGGCATTGTAAAAGGCAATTTGGAGTGGAGTTTGAGAGGAGGTACTGAAAGGAGAAATTATCTCACATTTATGCTATTGTAAGCCTTAGGGCATGTTTTGAAGTTTATTTTCTCTGTACTGAATGTACTAGCTTATTTTTTAGTTAATACAATTTTCCTTTTCTGTTGTGTCCATTTTGTTCTTGGGTTGTGTCCCCATCAAGTGGTATCAGAGCTGGTTTTCCTGAGTGTGTAGATAGAACGCCGACCGTGAGGCAGTTTGCACCAGGACTGTGTGGTTGTGGGTTTGAGTTAAGAAGATGCCTCCACAAAGAGAGCATGGCGAAAGAGCCAGAGCTATTAATCCTGAGGAGGTTAGAGCCCTCCAAAGGCAGGTACAAGCATTGCAGGAGGAGCTCTGTAGAGGAGCAACTATGGCCGCAGGTGATGAAAGTGAAGATGACAACGAAGAAGATGAAATTGGACCAGAAGGGGAATTTGATGGGGAAGTTCTGAATCATGCAGAGGAAAGGATTTTTAGGGCCATTACTAAGTTTGGGAAAAGACCTACAATTGAAGTGGGGGTATTTTTAGGAAATCTGAAACTAGATGAGTTGATCGATTGGATCAATGAACTGGAAGAATACTTTGAGTATGAGGATATTAGAGACCTAGATAGGGTTAAGTTTGCAAAGGCAAAACTCAAAGGCCATGCCAAAATATGGTGGCAAGAGGTCCAATTGGAAAGAAATAGAAGAGGAAAGGAGAAGATCACAAGATGGGATCACATGGTGGACAAATTGAATAAGCAGTTCATTCTTATGGACTATGAGCTTGATTTGTTTAAGAAGATGCATGGGTTAAAGCAAGCAGGAAGATCAGTCCAAGAATATATAGAGGAATTTTATCGACTCTTGATTAGAGCAGGGCATGTAGAAGCAAATAAGGAGAAGGTTGCTCATTATATCAGTGGGTTGCGACCTAGCATCCAGGAGGAATTAAGTCTGGTAAGAATGACCAGCGTTGAAGAGGCATACCAGTTTTCCCTATGAGTTGAAGAGAAGCTGAATAAAAGGTTTGAAGGAAGACAAAGAGGGTAAGGTCAAGGAGGAAGGGGAAGTGGTAGATCATCTGGAGGCCGCAATGAAACCCAAAAGAAAAATGAAGATGTGGGTACTAGCAGGAACTAGAGGAATGAGGGTTCCAACCGCTCCCATGATCAAGACTTTGGAAATCAGAGAGGAAAAGGTAGAGGACATGGAAAAGGAAGAGGAGGCTTCCTAGTACCTATTTCCATTGCAATGAAGAAGGTCATCATGCCTTTGAATGCCCTCAACAACAAGGAAGGACATATAGGAGAGCTGAGGGCCAAGCTAGGGTTGCTCATATGGATGAGGATGCACAATCATCACATTGAGAGGATGCAGAAAGAGGAGAGACCTTGGTAAATGAAAGAGTCCTACTAAATGGTGAGATTGAACTAGGACAATGGAGGAGTTTGCTCCGTACCAGATGCAAGTGTGAGGATAAATGTTGTGATGTGATCATTGATGGTGGTAGAACTGATAACTTGGTATTAGAAGAGATGGTCTCTAAGCTGAAGCGCAAGAGGGAGAAACATCCCTAGCCCTATCAAATTGCTTGGGTAAAAGATGATCATTAGGTCCTAGTAAGTGAACAATGTTTAGTGAAATTCAAAATTGGGAGTTACCATGATGAAGTTCTCTATGATGTTATTTCGATGGATGTTTGCCATCTATTGTTGGGTAGACCATGGCAGTTTGATAGACATGCAGTACATGATGGGCATGCAAACACATACTCTCTGAAAAATGATGGAGTTTGCCACAAATTGAAGCCCATGAAAAAGGAAGGTGAAAAGGTATGTAGCAGTGCTAGGATTTGTCTTGTTGATAGAAGGATGTTTTTAGATGGCATGAAACATCAGCATATGTGCTATGCTTTGATTCCTAGGAAAGATAAAGAAGGTAGTAGTGAAATACCACTTGAAGTTTCAGATTTACTAGGGGAATTTGGAGATATTATCTCTAATAATGTTCTAGATGGATTGCCACCAGTAAGCCAAATCAGTCATCAGATAGATCTGATTCCAAGAGCTAGTTTTCCTAATAAGGTTTCTTACAGGATGACTCCTACTGAAACAGAGGAGCTAAATAGACAGGTTTAGGAGCTGTTGAGGAAGGGCTTGATTCAAGAGAGCCGGAGTCCATGTGCATTACCTGCAGTACTCACACCAAAGAAGGATGGAGAGTGGAGGATGTGTACAGATTCTCAAGCTATAAATAGGATAACCATCAAGTACCAATTTCATTTGCCAAGGATGGATGATCTTATGGACTGCTTGAGTGGAGCTCAATACTTCACAAAGATAGATCTGAAGAGTGGTTATCACCAGATATGGATTCAAGAAGGAGATGAGTGGAAAATAGCCTTCAAGACCAAGGAGGGTCTTTATGAGTGGTTAGTCATGCCCTTTAGATTGATGAACGCCCCAAGCACCTTCATGCGGCTCATGAATGAGGTACTTAAGAAGTTCTTGGGAAAATTTGTTATTGTTTATTTGGATGATATTTTAATTTTTAGCAAGACTTCGAAAGAACATTTATTGCATATTCATAGTGTCCTTGAAAGGCTAAGGGAAGAGAAACTGTTAATTAACCTGAAGAAGTGTATCTTTGCAAAAAGGGAGTTAGTCTATTTGGGGTTTGTTATATCACGTGAAGGTCTCAAAATGGATCTAGAGAAGTTAAAAGCCATCTTGGAATGGCCTACTCCAAGGTCTACTACTGAGGTAAGATCATTTCATGGTCTGGTTAGTTTTTACAAGAAGTTTATTAAGAATTCCAGTGGCATATGTGGACCCCTAACTGACTCAATAAGAGGGGATAGAAAAGAGTTCAAATGGACTGCAGCAGCTGCGAGAAGTTTTGAATTGCTGAAGAAGAAGGTGACAGAATAGCTTGTGTTGGCACTTCCATATTTTAGAAAGGTTTTCCAGGTGGATTGTGATTTTAGTGGCAGTGCTATCAGGGCTGTATTAAGTCAAGAAGGTAAGCCTATTGCATATTTTATTGAAAAATTGAATGATGCAAAGAAGAAGTATTCTATTTATGATCAAGAGTTCTATGCAATAGTTCAACCCTTAAAGAAATGGAGGCATTATTTATTGCCAAAATAATTTGTTTTGTATACTAATAATCAGGCATTATAGTACCTAAATAGCCAAGGTAAATTAAATCAGAGGCATATGAAGTGGGTAGAGTTCTTGCAGAGCTATACATTTGTGTTGAAGCATAGAAGTGGAAAATCTAACAGGGTTGTAGCTGCACTAAGTAGGAGACAGTTGTTGCTTATAGTAATGCAGGTTGAAGTAGTTGGGTTTGATGATCTCAAGAAATTGTACCCCAAGGATCCTGATTTTGCTGAAGCATGGAAAGCTTGTAAAGAACCTGTTGCTGTAGATAGAACCAAGTGGTTAGACTATTTGATTTAGGATGGCATGTTGTTCAAAGGTAGTCAATTGTGCATTCCAAGGAGTTCCATGAGGGAAAATCTGATTAAGGAGAAACACAGTGGAGGGATGGCAAGACATTTTGGTCGAGATAAGACCATTGCCATTCTTAGAGAACATTATTTTTGGCCTCAAATTTAATAGGATGTGAAGAAGTTTGTATAGAGTTGCCAAGTTTGTCAAGTTGCCAAGGGGTTTAGTCACAATACTGGCCTATATCAGCCATTGCCTATTCCATCAAGGCCATGGGAGGACATAAGTATGGATTTTGTTCTTGGATTGCCAAGGACACAAAGGAGTAATGACTTAGTATTTGTGGTGGTTGATAGGTTCTCCAAAATGGCACATTTCATTCCATGCCACAAAACTCATGATGTTGTCCATATTGCAGACTTGTTTTTCAAAGAGGTGGTAAGACTACATGGTCTTCCAAGGAGTATAGTTTTTGACAAAGATACTAAATTTGTGGGGTATTTCTAGAGTACATTGTGGAAGAAGTTGAGAACAGACCTTAAATTCAGTTCCACGCATCACCCGCAGACTGACGGCCAAATAGAAGTGGTAAATAGAAGTCTAGGCAATTTGCTGAGATGTTTAGTTGGGGATAAGCCTAAGGGATGGGATTTGATTCTACCACAAGTAGAGTTTTCTTACAATAACTCTATAAATAGGAGTATTGGAAAATCACCATTCCAAATTGTATATGGGAATAGCCCAAGGACTGCACCAGAATTGAGGAAGATGGAGCAAAGGGAGAGGACAAGTGCAGAAGCAGAAGAATTTGCTGAACATATCAAGCGTCTACATGAGGAAGTTCAAGCACACATTACCAAGATGAATCAAGAGTATAAAGCTAGGGCTGATCAAAGGAGAAGACATAAGGAATTCCAAGTAGGGGATCTAGTCATGGTGCACTTATGAAAAGAAAGATTTCTAGCCAGTACTTACAACAAGCTAAAAATGAAGAAATTTGGGCCCTACAAAATTTTGAAGAAACATGACTTAGGAAATGCATATGAAGTGGAGCTGCCAGATGGTATTCACATTTCTCCCATTTTCAAGATTGCAGATTTAACAGAGTATCATGATGATGGTGCAGATGAGGAGCTGGTGTTAGAGCCATGTCCAATTCCTGCTTCTAAGAAGGAGGAGATAGAAGACATTCTAGATCATCGTGTGGGTAGGAGTACCAAAAACAGGTAGTATGAAGAGTATTTGGTCAAATGGAAAGGACGACCGATCGAGGACTCGACTTGGATTTCAGCAGCTGAGGTTTCCCATTTGGGATTTCCTCTACCATTCATAAAGTGATAGGATCACTTTTCAATCTACCTTGGGTGTCTGATGCAGGAGCATCCAGAGGTATAAGGGCAATCCTGTGTCACCAAAAAAAATATACTTAGACTTAGTTTCTATTTCATGTGTTTTCATTTTTGGATACCCATTTGGGTCAAATAAAGGTTCCAACTCTCATAGTTCCACTATCAGTGTTCATGTAAATCCCAAAAAAATAGGAGTATGTAATTGAGCCATCATTTTGGTGAACTAGGAGGTTTAAATTGGCTAGATGAATGTAATTATAATTTAGATCATTCCAAAAAAAGAATCAAGTCAAAAGGCCCCACGGTTTGAGAGTTATTGCAGTTTTTCAGGTTGTGGAGACCTCCTAAGAATGCTTCAAAGTCAGGTTAGGGGCATTAAATGAACTTGAAAAATGCCAAAAAGTGGGGGATGAGTGAAGTTGGTCCATAGGGCTATAGAGAACTTCAAGAGATTTTTGAAAATGTAAACGGTTCGTCAATCGGAGCTACAGTTCAAAAGTTATGCCTCCCGGAAGTTCGGTTACCATTTTTGGATTCTTATAGATTTGCATTGACTTCTAACGCAGCTTTTGGAACCTTCTATTTGGTTGGTGGATGCCTACTAGCACTTTCTAGAATGTACTCCTAGTCCTTAACCCTCTAGGGTCTATTTAAGGAGATTTTTGGTATTGTAAAAGGCAGTTCAGAGTGGAGTTTGAGAGGAGGTACTGAAAGGAGAAATTATCTCCACATTTATGCTATTGTAAGCCTTAGGGCATGTTTTGAAGTTTATTTTCTCTGTACTGAATGTACTAGCTTATTTTTCATTTAATACAATTTCCCTTTTCTATTGTGTCCATTTTCTTCTTGGGTTGTGTCCCCATCATCAACTATGATAGGGTCTTGTATGACCAAATATTTCTTTCCAAACCATATGTGCACATATAAACATTAAGTAGAATGTGTCAAATATTTTTTTAGATATAAACATTAGTTATGCTAAATTTTTAACTTAAGACAAATGATTTACATATACAATCTACTTTATTATTATTTTTTTTTGGTAAGTCTATTACTTTAATTTCGCTGATGATTTCTAAGACTTACTAATTTTTTTCACAGGGTGATATGGATGCACCATCTCAGACACCTTCAATAGAGGTAAACATTAATTATTGTAAATTTTAATATTAATATAGAAACAAATGTCCTATTATTATGTTCTTTTCTTTATGCCTTTGGAGTTATTTTGATGAAAGTATATGAATATTTAATGTCACAAATGATAGGAAAAAGCTACAATGATCGCTGATAAAATGCAATTTGAAATACGGGCATCATATCTACATGACATTGGCCTTAGTACTAACCCTGTATTCATCACCCAACAAATTAAGCAAAGATACATTGATGAGCTTGTTAAAATTATCATCAGGGGTGATAGAAGTGAGGAGAAAGAGGCACTGAGAACAGAATTGGACAGTAGAATCCAATCTTTGAAAGTAAGCAGTAATAGAAGTTCAATAGATATTAATCTTTTATAGTATCTTATGGATCGTGATCTCTAATTTTATGTGTTCTTGTATAGACATATGTGCCAGTTGTGAGGTCACATGGTGAACATGGTTAGGATTGTTGCGCAGTACCTTCATGTAAGTAACACTTTGTTTGTTTTGATCAACATTATAACACTTACATTTTTTTGTGTGGATGTTTCTCTCTAGTATCCCATTTGATATTTATCCATTGCAAATTTCTTTGCTAATAATATTCTATTCTTTAGCTCATGATGAAGTGTAGACTCCTCCTTTAGTTGGCAGACCACTATTGTCTGCTGCATTGTCCGCAACAAGGACCATGCAAACATCATCATCTATGCTCGATAGAACTGGTAAAACCTTGTTTTGCTATATTTTGTAATGTGTTATATTTTGTAATGTCTTTCTACAAGTTGATGAACAATGAAGTAGCATATTAGTGCTTAAATAATGTCTACAGAAGCTTGCATACACATAAACACATGCATACACACACCATGCATACATACATACATACATACATATATAGCCACACATAGAGAGACATGGACATAGGCAAGGAGGTAGACCAACAGAGAGCAGTACTAAAATTGTCATTTAATTGTATGATGTTTTAGTTGATAGAGCAATAGAGAGCAGTACTACTAAAGTTGATCCATTTCCTGGAGCAGTTCATGTGATTAGTACTGGTTCGTATGGAGGGACATTGTTGCTAAATAAGAAAACTATGTTTCCATTAAAAGAACGAAAGCTTCTAGGTGCTTTAAAATTGATATTATTTAAAGTGTAAATTTAGTTTACTTTTACATTACTCATTTTGGACTGATAAATCCTGTCATGCCCAAACTACGAGGGCAAAAACACAAATTTTTTTGAATAAAAATCAATAATTAAACATGCTCTAAGTTTGAAATGATTGTGATAATAGTTTTAGTACAGGTTCTCTACATTACATCTTAAGATTATAAACATGAGGACGATTACATCGTTAAGATTTTGAAACTTTTGTTATAAGATTGATATCAATAAACTTATGTTCTTATATGTCTTATACAACATTATAGTAAAAGTTATTTAAATAATGATGTAGATGACTACAAAATTAGTTTAATGAAACAACTAAGCAAATAACGTGACATTAAAACTTATTTTAAATAGACAATAACCTTAAATCTAAAACCAATTAGTACTCAAAATTTTAGACTTACTTCAATACCAAAACTAAATACATTTAAAAATTAATTAAAAGAAATGAAATCTAAATTAGCGATTATATCCATAATATCTAACAATTGAATGAATCGAAATCGAAACTAACTTACATTTATAATTTTAAATTAAGACTAATTGATTTCTTATTATAATCATTACTTAATTAACATTATACCTACTATTGATTTAAATTATTAAAAGAAACTTTCTAAATTTAATACTTTTTATAAGCAACCAAACTAATCTATTAACTAACACTAACAAAATACAAGCAACTAAACTAAACTAATTTTAAACTAAAACTCTTTTTGAATTAACATATATCTTTAAAACAATTATCAAATAAACAAACATAATATAACTTAATTTTTTTTTAAAAAAAAATCTTTAAATAGTAAACAATTTTAATAGACTAAGCTAAATTTACAATTAACTAATTAAAAACTTTAAAAAAATTACAATGAATACTAATGGATTAAATTATATTTGAAACTTACTAATTAAAAGTGTTAACAATAACAAAAGCAACCATCTATAATAACATATCTAACACAACTATAAAACTACTAACTAAAATTATTAACAAAAAGCTAAAAGTAACTACAAACATATAACTAACATCTAACACTAGCCTATACTAACCCGAGGCTAACCTACTCTCTAACCACACCCTAAACTCACTTCCACATACACCCCTCAAAACTAGCGCCTACCTATCTTAGACCAAAGGGGGAAATGAAAATAGTTAAATTTAAGTCAGACAACACATCATACCCATTAAAGCATATTTTCCACTTGGCCACTTGCCAAGTTGCCCCCACATCCCTATTGGACGCTCCTAAGGCTCGGCACTCTAATCAAGGAAATTGAGCACTTCCTATGGCTCCCTGCCCGATACATGCACTAACCCAAGAGTAAAGGGTGCTAACGCGAGCCTAACCAGGGATGGGACGATTTGGAAAATAAAAAAAATGGAAGTTGGGGGCTTAACTCTATGAGTGCTTTTATCATGAAGGTTAAGTCACTACGCAAGATAAGACGGGGGAAATGATATAGGGGATAGGTGACATCATCCCTAATGACTTTGCACATGAACCTTTTTAAAATCATTTCAAATCTGACGTCTACCAAGGGGGAGGAAAAAGCATTAATGTTATAAATTTTTATAGGTAGCAAAGATAGATATTTAGGGTATTTTATTAAGTTTTTAAATTTCTTTCTTTATATTGATTTTATTATTGTGCTTCTTTATTCTTTTTAAATACAATATTCAATAAGGTAAAAAGAATAATTAGAGAATCTTTTTGATTCTCTATTACTAGAGACATTTAAATGTTGCCCCCATACAAAAGGCAGAGAGTTTTTACTCTCTTGGACCACGTTTTTTTTTGAAATATTTTCTAAGTATAAAATTACAAGGCAAAGTATATATTTTTCCAAGGTATATTTTTTTGATAGATTTAAAACATAAGTTTAAACATTGTGACACAATAATACAACATTAATTGATTTCTCAAACAACTTGAATTGAACTATAAATCATAATTATTTTTCTTTCCTCAACATAGTTTTTTTTTTATATTTAACATATAAGGAAAGCTTAAAATTTTTGCTCAATTAAACTAAATCTACACCCATGATATAATTTTCGTTTCCAACATAGAAGTAAACTTGAAATTTGCCTAATTAAATCAACATCATTTCCATCCTATTTTGATGTGCATCCATCCAATTTAAAATTTATGATTAAATCACATGACAAGCAATTATACCCAAACACCAATTTTATTGCAAACCTGATTCAAAGGCTCAGCTGGGAAAGAATCAGAAAGAAAAATCGGCTTCATTGCCGATCCAAAAAAGTTTGAAATACCAATTTACATAGGATATAAATCCAAAATTTCAACAATATAAATGAATTTTCTTCATGACCCTCATCAAGGGATTCATAACAATTTCTGCAACACATTTCTAGAACCATGGATGGAACAAAATTTTGAACAGGTGACAACAAGCATGACCAAGAACAATACAACCATGCATATTCACACAAGGTTATCACTATATGATTCACAATGAATCAACACTAGGGAAAGGTGGATTCTTCCAACTAGGAGAAGTCAAGCACAACACCAAACAGATGCCCAATCGGGGCTATAAACCAAGAACTTCCGTTCTTCCATTTCAACATACCATAATCATACAAGGTTTGTGCTGACAGGTAGGGGCCCATAACACCCTACCCTTTCTCCCTCTTCTCATCTTGAGAAGAGACTCTACACTGGTTGGAGTCCAACTAAACAGACCTTTCCCAAAATTGGTCACTTCTTCCCTCTCCAAGGGTGAGTAATACCAAAACACCCATGCAAGAAAAATTTCAAAATTGCAAACATAAACATAAAAAGGAAATCATCCAAAATAACATGGATTTAAAATCTTCCCAACATACCCACAAAAATACAAACATTCAAACAACAACAAGGTAGCATAAGCATGAAACAAACATGTAATCTGAACAAGGAAAATGAGAAATTCCTACCTTCACAAAGAGGTAATGGCAATGAACAAGTTTGAGTACAGTTTCCCCTTCCTTTCTTCAATCTTCAAAACTCCTCTCTAAATGTAGAGATTGGGTAACAACCTCAACTAGTCCAAGAAGGGCCTCTAAATAAGCCTCAAACTCAACCACCAAAAGGATCAATAACTTCTCCCACCCACTTGCAATTCTAGAAACTCCTAACTCAACCCACACTATGGTTAAACACTAAGTGGAGGTGGAGTAATGAAACTCATGGTAGCCATAGTCAATTTTCGCACAAAGGCAAAAAGAGACTTTTTGAGTGGCCTCAAAAGTCAAAAAAAGGGGCTTAGGGTTTGGAAAAGACCCCTAACCCAAACCCATACCCCTTGGGTACAAAAATTTCATGTTTTAAAGCCTTAGGAATAGGTTTAGAGCCAAACAAAAGTTAGAAATCAAAAAATACCAACTAACAACTCTAACAATGCAGATTAAGCACTAATCCAAATTAAGGATGACTAAACTCGATTAAGAACCAAATTAGAAAACTGACACTAACTTAAACTAACTTAGGTCCATGGGTTACATAGCTAATCTTAACTAGCACGCTAAAGAGCACAAACAATTCACGGGTGTCAAACGACACTAAAAGAACATAGTTACGAACATTAACATTTACTAATCACATAAGGATACATACATACATCTCAATTTAAAATACTTGAACTCCAAACAACAAGGTTTCCAAAATTAGCACATAGAGATCTGTTATGTTCCTCCGTCAGTTTTCTTGGCTAAAATATCTGCACACTCATTGCACACATCAGTAGTCCCATAAAATCACATGTACATATGTATATACGTATCAAAAATTCACATAAATTGAAACATACATTAATCAAGGTTTCTTTCATCCTACTTAATTCTTAACCATTTAAAATCTCTTAAATCAAAGTTTCAATCCTACATTTACTGATTTCATCAACATACATATACATAAAACATTAAATGACAAACATCAAATATCTAAACATAGCATCACACATCATAAGATAATATAATATGTTCAAGTATCTGATAATGTCTCGACATCTCGAGTCGTGAGTATCAAAATGATAGAGTAACAACTAAGGCTACAAAGGGTCGGGGCGAAGCCTCACAAATCCTTTATGTTTTTGTAGGTAATAATGCTTTCTTTGAACATCTTTTTCATATGATATTGAGACTATTTAGACCCACCATACGTAAAAGGTATGTAGTTTCATATCATTGCTACATAATTTTTTTTTTCTTCTATTTATTTTAATATATTAAAGTTATTAATCGAACAATCTATCTTTTTTTTAAAAGGTGGAATTTACAAGTTGTGGAATTAAAAAATTAGCTGATTACATCCATTGAGGAGAAATTTGGGAAAAACATTTTTGACACTGGCCTACTTTTGAAAAGAGCAGCAAAGAATATAAAGACTGTGAGGGATCAAGATAGAAGGGCTCTTAAGGATAACCCAAAGTATGACCATCTTCCTATGATTCCATCATTGGAGTGGAATGAAATAATAGAAGATGCAAAGGAGAAAAGGCTATGTGAAGATAGAGATAATGAAGCAGCATAGGGAAAAAAGAGGTATATCATTATAGTATGAAGTACATTGTAATCATGCACTAATTATTGATATTTGTAAATATATAATCTAAGATGTTTGAAATTGTTCATAGATTGTAGGACACATCCATGGCTACAAAAGTGAGAATAGAAAAGGTTGGCCAACACAAACTTGGCTTTGGTGGCTATATGAATCTGCAGTCTCAATTTGTAAGTAGAGCAATGAATTTTGTATTTTTTTTAAAATATAATGTTGCAAATAGTTTTGTTTAATGAAACCATTCATGGAAAACTGACGTTATCAAGCAAAAAACATAGAGCACAAATTTCAATGTGGAGGTCACAGATGAAGATAGAAAAATTGCCTTGAAGGAAGGCTATAAAGTTGTGGTTGCACACCTATGTGAAGAATCTGTAAGCCTTGCCCAAGAATCCAGTGCACCAAATGATATCTCACAGGTAAATTGGTCAGATGAAAAGTAAATGAAATTAAATAGTTGAAAAGATTCTTTTTTGGTATTAGTTTTAAACGTAAATTGACTACATAACAATGTGCATAACATTTTACCGCAGCCTTCATATCCTACCACAGAACCTACTCCTGATGAAGGCCATGATGTGCATTATAGTGGTGGAGATATTAATTTTCTATCGGAAATTAATTATACAATTATGAATACAATTTAACATCTTCAATTGGAATTTGACATGTATCCTTTTTTTGAATATTTCAGAGCATGTTGAACATCATGCTGAAGCAGTGGACCATGTTCCAAGTGTTCAACATGTTGACGCGGTGGCAGATCAAAATGTTAATGTAGATGATGTGGCATTTTCAGGTAAGAAAAATACATTTTATGTTGTACTCATACTTAATTACAAACTTGTAATAGTTAGAAAAAGAAAAAGAGTATGCCAATTTATCGCATTCACTTGTTCTTGCAACATAGCCCCCTTTAGTGCAGCAACCTCCTACTCCTCCAAAAAGAAAGATCCATCATAATTTGACATTACACATGCCAAAAGAGGAGGAGAATGAAGCATATATGGATGCTCCTATGAGTGCTTTTCTTAAGAGAGCTCAGAAAAACAATAAAAAGAAATGATGTTTTAAAAATCTTCTTTGATAAACCTTGTTGGATAATGAAAGAACTTTGCTTTAAGTAATTTTGTATGAATGATGCATATTAATAGCGATTTTTAGTTTATGTTAATAAATATTGTTATGTGTTAATGAAGTTTTGATTAGTATTGTGTATTAATTAATTTATATCATATTAATGAATGTTATGTGATTGTATTGATTGAATGTTATAGTTCATAAATGGATGAATGAATGAATGAAGTATGTAATTAAATGATAATGGGTACTTTAGATTGGTGTTAGGGGGAGAGGGGTGAGGCCAGATGAGCTTCCACCTTCACGTGGTTGGCCTTGTTAAGTAGAGAATATTATAGTATTCTTGAAACCAAGTGAAGCTCAAATTTGTTAAGTCTTCAAACACACAACCCAATTCTATTTAATGAGACTAAAGTTTTTTCGCTTGTAATAGTCTCATTGCAGTCATCTTTTGGTTCCTTGAACATATATTTCTTGCTTAGTTTAAATCCCAATTATTAGATATTTGTCCACATTGGAGTTAGTTTGGCATAGAAACCTGCATATTTTATTATATATATTTAGTCAACTGAAAGCAATGTAGAAAGCATTCACATAGTTGATGTCTAACAAAAGAAGACAAGATGCATATACTATTTAGCATGGAAATCCTTATAGGTGAATTGTGTGTGTATTTACACACACACAAATATATGTATGTATGTATATAACTTCAAACAAATGTGTAGACTCAATTAGCAAGAGACATCAACCTCAAATCCTGCAATGCAGAAGGAACTGACCTTTGAAATGAGAAGTGTTTATAATGTAGGTAGATTTGCCTTAGATCTCCTTCGAGGTCTTCAACAAATCTGCCTTGTACTTGTGAATAATCCACCAAGATTTGAAATAGTGTTTTTCAATAAATGCTCTAAACTTGGAATATACCTTCATAAAAATTCTGCCTTAGATCTACTCAGTATATTCAAAATAAGCCTTCACATGTCTATTCACCTAGGTCTGATTTAGGTCTTCCACAAATTTGGCTTATAATTATGCTCTTGAATCTCTTAAAATCTTCTTTGTATTCAAATGATATTTAATGAATTGATTGATATAAATTTCCTCATACTTGAATCCAAATATCATTATCATTGTCAAACATAACACAGACATAAAATCATTTTGGTTATTCGCTTGTTATACAAATTAGTCTTAACTTTTTGGTTTTCACAAGTCATGCACTTATGCATCTTTGGGATATCCACAAGCTATTAGAGATGTTTGGATGGTTCATGTCCTCTTTTTTTTTGTTGTTTGTAGGGTTTTTTCCATGAAGTCTAAGGACAGACATGTTGGATGTTTGTGATAGACATGTCCACCTATAAGAAAAGTATCAAATGTAGAAAAAATGCAAAGAAAAGCTTGTAAGGGTTTTAGGTGTCTTTAGGCCTAGTACAACTTGTAAGGGTTTTAGGTGTCTTTGGAAGGGTTAGTGAAGTTATAAAACCTTTGAAAATGTTAGTGAAATATATTAAAGGCATATATGATTGTAAGTTGTCTAAGTTGACACAAATTTCAGTTTATAACTAATTGGTAACAGTCAGATAGTTAGACAGCAGTGGTTTTTTACTATTGTTTGGTTATTTAGAAGGGTTTTGTTGAGTGTTTGGGGGAGAAGTAGAGTTTGGGTGGTGAGACAAGGCATTGTGAAAAAATTATAATCAATAAAATAATCCTGTTCTCTGCAATTTAGTCATTGTCCCATGGAACAGTGAGTTCCTATGATGTATCAAATGCATTTTGACTAATATTTAATGTGAGAACATTTTATTATTTTTGTTATCTTGTCCACACATTCTTTTAATTTTCATTACGAGTTGAGTAAGGAATAATAGTCTGGTGCATTCAAACCAGTGACTGGTTAGGCACAGTCAACTGTACTTATTCTAAAGTTTCCAATGTAGATTCTCTCCTGCCACCTATAGTCACTATTATTGGTGGGAGACAATGAGGTTGTGATAATTTATTTGTACTATATTAACCAAATGCAGGAGAGTGGGAAAACTTGGTGTAAGTGCAGTGTTGGATGGTAATTGCCAATGGAGGTTTAGCCTAGATTAGACACCAATCTAATAGACAGTGGATCATTTCATGTTTGAAGATGTTTGGGGGGTGAATCCTTCATGTTTGGGGGGTGTCTCTGTTACCAAAAACAAGACAGTAGAGCACTGCTAGTGTTATGATGGGCAAAATATGTCTTTCATTGTGATAGACTATTTCTAAGTCATTTGTGTTGTTTCTTGCTATTGTCAAGCAGTCTTTGTTTTCCTTGAGACCATGAACAAAATTATCTAACATTTTTGCTAATGATAAACTTTTGACTTGAACAGTGATAAAGTTTATTATTAATCATTATAGTGGAACAACTTTTGACTTGTTCAAAAATTTTAGTCGAAGGTGTTAGAATTGATAGTGAACCCCAAGCTCCTAGAAATCACCTACAACCAAAATGCATGTTACATCTGTGTCTGAGAGAGAATATGATCCAAAAAGCATGCCTACTTTGGTGATTTGGCTATTATTGCAGCACTACAAAGTCTCTTATAGTGTTTCTCATTTTCTTAAATAATAGGCAATTAGTTCATGATTTCATCATATCTTATAGTGGAACAACTCCAAGAATCTTGGGTAAATTGCTTGCTATAAGACTTTCTTGTATTGGACACTCAATAATGTGGGCTAAGTTGTGGGCACAAAGAGGAACAAGAAAGGATCTCTACAAGTGCACAGTGCAGTAGAATTCAAAAATGAAATTGAAGTGCTCTCATAGATTCATTATAAGAATCTAGTCAAGCAAATTGGCTTTCATCTCCATTCATGATGGAACTTACAATAATGCATATTCACAACAATCTTTAACGTCCAGCAAACAAGTTAAACCTGAAGATAAGCTATTTGAAGATCTGGTTGACTTTGCCAAGGCAAAAAGTAAAACTTCACCAGTAAAAGAAATTTTTTTAAAAAATTAAAGGTTGTTATCTAGGATGGTTTGTACTACATATCTTCAAGTAGCTTGCTACAAGTGATGATTTAGGTGTAGCATCAGTTTTATTGAAGCCACTGTATAGTCTTTTGTTCAATTGAGGTTTAGTATTCATTATGTGTTATATTATTCCTATTGCACTCCAATTTAATTTATTTCTTGTTACTTTTTTTTTTTGATATGAAATTGCTTTTGAAGATTTGTATATTGAAAAAAACTTATGTTCTTACCTAGAAGGTAAACAATTTTAGTAACAGTACCTAGAAGCTATCAATGTATTGCTGAAGCTTGTTCTATTTCAGATCTCAAGTAGTGTGTGAGCTATTGGTGTTTCAAACTGCTGAAACTATCAAGCAACAAAATCCTTAATATCATAGTGAAATGACTCACACAATCTAGGGATTAGCCAATTCCAAATATCAACTATATGAATGAATCACTATAACCCAACTTCAACAAAACCAAATGATGGTTTCCTACTCTTCTGGCTCTGCTAAACCAAGGTGGGTATACCTAGGGATAATTCTAATGCAACTATGTATGAAATTATCTTAGTTTCATTTTGATTCTCATCTATTACCCTCACATACATACACAGCTCACTTCAATTCTTCAATGCTCTCAAACTTATACACATCCCTTATCAGCAGATCTGGTCATAATTCTCCTAAAATTTACAAATATTCTTGGAAATAGTAGCTACCTAAGACTCAGGAATTAGATATAAATGAGTTGAGACCAGCATCTATAATTCTTGAACTGGATAGAAAATAATTTTGATTTTGTATGATGATTTGATATGTAGCAACAAAATTCATCCTTGTTTACTTTTGATTTATAGGACCAGTGCCTTATCCATTGGGCAAGAAATTGATTATTTGCAGGAGATCTAATTCAAATAACTTGTATAAGAATTAATCAACTACAATCACCTATCTCCATTCTTATGCAATATCCCTTTTATGAACTCATAAACCCTACTAATTTACTAAAGCATTTATATAATTGCTTGAATTAAAAGCAACAATAAAACCAACATACAACCCATCTAGACTGCATTCAGCCAAATAAACCTTATTTAAATGACTTCAAAGTAAACAAACCCATAAATTGGAGACAAAAATTGATGACATAGATATAGTGTAAATACCCCTTTGTATTATCCTTTTCATATGACTAATACAATAACCAATAGAAAACCAATTGAATGCCCAGAATAGATTTCCATTTCTATCATTTCAATTTGCTTATCAGAAAGTACAATGGAAGAAAACTCAAAACCTTTGCATACTATTGGACCCACTGAATATGTACTCTTCTTGAAAGAAACAAAAAATTGCACAAGTTTTGGACCATCACAATGCCTCGAAAACTCATTTATATAGCATGAGTTACAACAAGCAAAGGGAAATTGTGATTTGAAAAGTGTCCAAGGAACAAAGCATCATACAAAAGACAAAAACAATCACAAAAAAATGCTAGGCATATCAAATATTCCTTCAGGTAGGCCCATTCTAGTTTTTGTTGTGAATCATCAACTTCTAATTTGTCTCTCATTATTCTGGCTCCTCAAAATACATGGCTACCAAGCTAGCCAAAGAAGGATGATCTTGTGATACCTCCAAATCAGTTTTCTCCTGCAAGTTCTCACTGCTTTCACCCTGAGCAGGCATTATTACCTTTTCCCCTTCTTCTCTTTTCAGTTCTGGTGCAGAGGTGTCAATAACCTACACCTCGCCTTCTTGTTTCTCATCATCATCTGAACTGTCCTCCTCTAACTACTTGTCCAAGAGAAGATCTGACATCCAAGAGTCAAATTGTATATCATCCAGCCAACTGAACTGTAGGATATCATTTTTCTTTTTTTAAATATAACTAGCCTCCTTTTCAAAACCAACAAATTCTTACTTCAAAGAATCAAAAAATAATTGGACTTTAATCAATTCCTTTGTCGTGGTGGCCCACCAGGCATGCCCCTTTTCATTAATAACTTTATTTATCCTTGTGCAGAAAAGGTCATCCAATTCTTTACTGCACTCTTCCTTATTTTTCAATTTCTTCTTTCTATCCAAGGCACAAGGAAATAGATCAAATTTTTTATTCTTGTACTTATTCAAATAAGAAACAATTTTCAGTTGCAGAGCAACTCTCCTATTATGAAAATTTGACAGGTCATTAGCAATATCATACAATTTTTCAACATGGTCATTAGAAGACTTTATAACTAAATAACATAGAAGGGTGATTTCTTTTCCCGTCTTCCCCATTTATTAACAATAGGCTTGAGGGTATCATCGTGAGTTTTCAATTCCTCCCATATATCTATTACTTTTACCAACTGATCAAAGAACAAGGGTCACTCAATTTTGTCCACTAAATACATTAGAGCCTTTCTAAGCTTATCCTCATACTGCTATTTAACTCTACATGTAAGGCCCATAGTTTTCTCTTCTCTTCTTCAAAATCCTTAGCTGTATAATATTTAGGCCTTTGAGGTGTGTCTAGAATCTCTACAAGGGGGATGGATTTAAAAGGTTCCACTGGAGGACGGGGGTATGTTATTCTTGGCCTTGTGGATTTCCCCATTACCTTGTTTTCAAATTCAATTCTCCTTTCTACCTCCCTATTGTAGGCTCAAGAAGTGTTTCATATTTATTCTATAACTCAGACATAACCTGTTCCTCCTTCTTAGTAGTGACCAATAGAAACTTAGAAGAATCCACATTCCAATATGCTACCTGTACATGTGAAGTGTCAGCAACCCTTCTTACAAGTATATTTCCCATCAACCCAGACTCATCTGATTGTGATGGTGTGGCTCTAGATCCCTTTCTCAATGACCAACTGACCAATGCAGCTTGATCTTCAATGAATGAAGTGCCTTGG
Organism: Cupressus sempervirens; assembly: GCA_028749045.1. Taxonomy (NCBI): domain Eukaryota; kingdom Viridiplantae; phylum Streptophyta; class Pinopsida; order Cupressales; family Cupressaceae; genus Cupressus; species Cupressus sempervirens. The sequence goes on from CM053790.1 coordinate 542,575,738, forward strand.
AAGTCTCTTCTATTTGGGTCTTGCAACTCCAATCTACTTGAAATAGAATTGAAAATTAATGCATCTGCAATATCCCAATTGGGCAATAATAAAATGTTAGATGCCTTTATCATTTTCCTCCCCTCCTTAGGGATTATATTTTGCAATTCCTTCATCATTTCTTCTTTAATTTGGTTTTGCATGGAAGTTTCATCCATTTTTGGATGCTTTGTTTTCATCTTTTTACATTTCTCCTCGAAAACGTTCATGTTTGTCCTCCATGCAAACTACTGAAAAGCCCTTGATTTCACAAAACTATCATCAGTCAAAAATTGATGACTTGCCTGCTCTAATACAGGGTCCAACTCCCTACTTCTATAATCAGCTATTGTTAGATCCAAACTTGGGAGAGGAAGTTCTGGAGGGTTACCCTCATCTAATTCTGAGTAATAAAAATATCTCCTTGTGATCCCATTTGTTCAACCTGTTCACCAGTGAGCTGCTCTTCTCCAATCCTCAAAGGGGACTGGGGGGTGAATATTCCTCATCTTGAGGCCTTTCTTTTGTCATTACCTTTTGCCTCTTAGGATTAGGCTCTTCAGGTCTCTCCTCTTGCGCTATACTGGTAGATCCTATTATTTGTTTGCCCTTGTCTATAGGAACCCTTTTATTCTGAATTATAGTATATCTGGGCCTCTTTTGTACAATTATTTTATCAGTTCTCACATTTGGAGTGAAAGCCAATGTCCTCATGACCTCTCTGGCCTTATCAGGATATGAATCAATAAAAATTTGTTTCTTTTCATTCATGAACTCCATTATTTTAGGGAAGGTATTCATGAGCTTACTTATTTTGTTAGCCTCTATAATAGCATTATCCAAAGGATCATATTTATTATCAAAACAATGAATGAATTCTAAGACCTGAAAATAAACTCTCCATTTTTCCTTTTTAGTTTCCTGCTCTTGCAATGAGAATTCATTCCTTATAATATCCTCTGGATAATAAGAATCATGCTTGACTGGTCCCAACTTGATTCTATGCCTCAACATCTGATTGAAAAATCCCTCAAAATCACAAAAATAGGGATGAGAGACAGCCATCATATACTAATCCAAAATTTTATGCAAAAAGATCCATCCCCCTTTTGTAATCACAAACTGATGGGCCACTGTGTAGGTAGGGAAAATTGACCCTAATTTCCTTTTCAACAAAAACATTTCTTCCACTCCCCCTAACTGCCATAAAACTTCAGCCATTCCCACCTTCAAAGGAACTTGGTAAGGCAAAACATGAGGGTTGCCCTTGAAACCATAGATTCTAAAAATAGTAGAAACAAGGTAGGGGATGATATCTCTCCAATTATGTGAAACTTTCAAGTCATGGGGGTTATCCATAGGCCTGATGAGACTCATTAGTACCCTAGGGATTCTAGGATTATCACTCAATATGAGGCATCTCAATTTAGCAGCAAAATATCTATCAAATCTGACAAAACTAACATTACTTGCATCCTAGGTCATATTTGCACTACACAACTGCACTGGCAGTATTTCCCCATTCTTCTCTCTGTTTAGTTCCATCTCATTACCTTTAAGAACACGATGGTGGGTCCATTGCTCGTTAGCTAGCTATACATAATTTTTGCACATCTCTTCATAGCGAGTCAACGAGTGTGGTCGATCCAAAATTGATCTTGTGGACAACAATTTTACTTCAACAGTGGTGGGCCACACTCACTAACTCGTTATACTTAACTTTCAAGCACTTCTTCATAGCGAGTTAATGCCACCCTTTGATCCTAGCTCGATCTCATGATAAAAAATCTTCATACCTAGTACATGATAAGTGGGTCCATGATATTGTTGTCGCTGAGCTGGCTCAACATGCTAGCACATATATATATTTTCTAATCTCTACATGACATCACATGTCTTGGGCCTCACCGTGTCTGTGACTTTCAAGTGGGTCGCTATATTGCTACTGACATAAAAACCAACAATTTGGCTAGCAATATGGCAAGTTCTGACGAATCAAAATCTTCCTGCTCAAGGATGCTTAATGGGATGCCATCGTGTAACTCGATCTACACAACTCAGCCTTATCATGTCACTCATTCGGGGCCCACCTTTGAGGATTTTTAGTTACATTACTATTTTTTGAGCAATCACTACATCACTATTGGCATAGATACCAAAAAACTCGGCTAGCGATATGGAAAGTTTCGATAACCATTTTAAAAATAGTACTGGCTAAATAGCCACAATAATGCATCCGCTAGCCAGTGTCGTTACATTTCCATTCGTTAACTATCTAAAACAAAACATACTCTGACAGTCCTATTCGATCCAAACGTACTCTGACAATGAAAACACGATCCACGTTGTGATTTTAAAATATCAAATATTATTAAAAGTTCAATAATGACTATTGACTATTTTAATAGTTTAGTAGAAAACTTTCGAAAGAAGCGGGTTTATATATTACTACTATTTTTAATTAATAGTTTATACATAAAATGATGGAGTACGACCATCAAAATATTTATGAAAGGTAGAGTAGATAAAACATTTCTTGTAAATAAGTTATTTAGTTGAAAAATAAGTGTGTAGATTTGTGTATTAATTTAGTCCATTCTCTTTGTAATGTTGCATGTTTTAGTTTTAATTTTTTTAATAAATTATAATAAATATTTAGCATCGAAGATAAAATTAATTCAATTAAATAATGAGAATATGCAATAATTAGTATTGTAATGATAAAAATGATTTTAATTTATCTTTATATTAATTTGAGCTACTCATTTTTTTATTATGTGAATAGTTATAAATGTTATAATTTGTGTGTTTTATTTTTTTTGTAAATTGATTAATTATATATATATATACATGTTTATTATCTTAGTTTAATTTATTATCTTATGGTATTTGAATATTAAATTAATTAAAATAATCTCTATTAGTAATCTGATATACAGTTCCTTACTCCTAACATTTTCTACTAACCATTCCTAAACTATACTATAACTATCCCTTACATCTTGCTTTACTTCCTACCACCCCTTATCTAATTTTACCACTAATTCCCTATCCACTAACCATTAACCCTTATATCCTTTTAAAAATAACAATATTTAAGCCAAATCTTTTATTTACTACATTTTACTTTACTTATACATCTACCCATACAAATAACATTAATCCACTTAACATCCCTATAATCCCAACCTGACACCAACCTTCCCATAATTCATGTGACATGGGGTCAAGTGAGTCATTACTTTTTTTGTTTTGTGTTTGATAAAATTGACTTACTGCAAGGAGGTTTTTCAATAAATATATGATAATACTAAGTCCCATAAAATACTTGAAAACTTCATCCTTAAAATCATTCACTACACATCCATCTCACAATCTATGCATGTAAACTAAAATTCCAAATTAAGCATAACTATTCATAGCTTGAAAGTAAATAAACATTCACACATATGACACAAGATATGATTACCCAAAAACCCTCTAATGAGAAGGTAAAACTGGGGTGGGGATGACACCCATACATCTTCACTACTACATTTATAAAGTATATCCAATGAATGTTACAATGTTTGATCATGAAATATGATCTACCTTGTTAAAGGTATGCCCTGTTAAAGGCTTACAAAGCCTATTACATCTTATCCTATTAAAGGATTTCAAGACCCTTTTAGAAGTGTGCCTAGTAAGAGGACTTCAACTTACAATGAAGTAAGCACCCTATTCAAGGATTTATCTCAGCATGTTAGGACTACTCTATTAAGAGATTTGAATTATTCACATATTAAAATGTCTCAACAATGATCCTTTGTTAGCACTCTACTACTTGATGTTAGATCACATCTTTGCATGTATTCTTGAGCCTTCTTTGATTAGATGTATCTCTTCTATCCTCTAACTCCTTTACTATGTTCTCCTCTAACATATTCTATAATTCATGTCTCTAGATCACAATTCCTTAGTCACACCTTGATTCTCTTTTTGCATGCACAAAATTCTCTCTCTACTCATCTCCTTACTTAAATTCTATATTAGGGTTTACCCTCCTTATGAAGTTATTGGTGACTTAGGGTTAGGTATGAATCAACAATTGTGATTCACCTATTGCTTAATCCTTCTCTTTTTTTTGATTGGTTGCGTGTGTTGCATTGGGATAATCAATCAAGATTCATTCTCATCATCTAGGATCTCAAAATATATCCTTAAGTTGGTTCCAAAATAATTTACGTAGGATTTTGTGCCATTACAAACAACTATGTCAATACTATATAACTCGACACTAGAAGTCCCTGATGCTCAACATCAACTACAACTTCAATGCCAGAACTCAACATCTGAATGACTCAACATCCTTTGATTACTCAGCTCTTGAATCACTTGACATCATCTATCTACTCAACACTTGAGTGGATTGGCACCAACTGTTTACTCAACATACACTAAGAATCTCACTTGATATGCACTATCTAACATTTTATGCTCCAAATGTATTACTTGTTCAACATGAACTAATATTGTAAATGACTTAAGTGTATAAACACTCACATGTCAAAACCAATTTGAGATTAACAATATCCCCCTTTGACATGAGTGGAAAAAACACTTGGTCATGCATGAATATCTTTAACTTATAAGCATAACTTAGATAATCACCATCTTTACTCGGTATAATACAAAATTTTAAAATTTCAAAATTTTGCAAAACTTGACTTTACTATCATACCTCAAAGTCTTATAAATCCCCTTGAGTTGATTATTATATCTTGAATCTTGAATCAATACTATTGCTAAGTAAATATGCATAATCTATACTTTATTTATGTCTTTGACTCCCCCTTTATTTTGTCTCCCCCAAAACTATATCTATTCATCACTTGGAGTCAATGTCACTAAAAAACTTATTATGCTCCCCCTTTCTTATTTCTCCTCCTATCTTATTACTCCCCCTTTTTGACACTTATGTCAAAGGGTTATACCTGAATAGTGTATTTATCCAAAAAATATTTATGGATCTCAAGTATTAGCTTCAAAGCTACATCCCAATTATCACAAGATACCTCCAATGATATGATTTGGATGGCCAAATTGGCAACAAGATAAACTAAGCCTTCTAGTATAGAAAGATGGGGATCTTTTTGCATTAGTGTCTCTACAAAGGCTAGCTCCTTGTGAAGTATTTCCATGTGTGGGGTCAACATGGATTGGATGCTAATCAGTGTGGCCCAAATATTTTCTTCTTGAGCATGCAGTTCAACCAATTGACCTTGGGAATTTATGAAATTCTTGAAGTGCTTCTAACTCTGAGCTAGAGAATTGGGTAGATTAATACTTGTTAGCTTCATTTTTTGCCTCTAAATTGTCAATATGGAACTGTACTTCTTGTGTGAACAAATTTATATCACACAAATTGGTGTAAAGTAAGAAAATATTCTCTAAGATTTTATTTACATTTTTAGTCTTGGTTGCTAACTCAACCTGACTAAGTGTAATAGAACTTGATACCTTGTCATTTACCTTTCCTTGAAATTTTCTCTCAGACCATTCAAGTAGTTTGACATTTGAATCTAGGTTTGCATCATTGATGTGTTCTACAATGATTACCAATTGTTCCATGATAGGCTTGTCCTCTTCAGGTGCTAGCAGGTTGAATGCATCAATAAATATATTCTTGATGTCTTGCAATGCTTGCTTCTACCTATGCTCCCTTCTGAGACGTAGCTCTTGATGCTTTTTCTTTGCAAGTTCATCTTCTAGTATGCCCATTTGTTCAATTGTGATTGTTGCAAGGTCAAACTTTGGTAGGACAATCACTTCATCCAAGTTGACATCAATAAATGATGTAATCTCACCTACCTTGGATGTACTAGACCTTGGTGATTATAATGGTGTCGCTTCTATACTTGAACTTTGAAGTGCTTGACTTGGAAGAGTAGTAGTTGCTGGTAAGGTAACTAGTGTTATTATTGACAATTTCTTCTTAGGCTTATTAGAAACAATAGTCCACCAAGATAACCGAGGGGGTGAATTAGTTATCCAATAATTAAAACACTTATCTTCTTTAAACAAACTTAACCATTCAACCAAAGTAAATAGCAACAATAGAAAGATTCACATAAAAAAATACACTAGATATGTTGATTAGGGAAACCCTTGATCAGAGGGAAAACCCCAATGGGAATGATGCTCGCAAGATGATGTACTAATATAAATATTCCTTGTTAGAGTATAGACCCTGTTAGGAGTCTATTACAACATTTAGTAAAATCAGTCCCTGTTAGGAGACTTTGAATCCTTGTTAGGAGATTCCAACCCTGTTAGGAGTTGTGCTAACCCTATTAGGAGTTGTGGTACAATGTATGCAAGAAGATCCCATTTCCAAAACATGCAATTTCAACTACGAGAAGAGCTCATCGCTCAAACAAGTAATTTACTATTATTTATCTTCCCTACTTGTTCTTTCCTCTATCCTATCAACAATACCAATTACTATTAGACTTTGTAGACCAGGTCATAAACCTCAAATCCAAATACCAAACCTTGGATCACTCAGAAAAACCTTGGCAATGAAGTTTCCTTTACTTCAGCACTCCTTTGCTCAACTTCACATTCCATACTCTCTGTTACTTTCCAAACATTCATAATTCACATATATCCATTCTATGATAAAGAAAAATATTCTTCCTTTATACCAAGTCCATTAAAAAATTCCTTGAGTTGGTTGTTAATCCTTCTCAATTAATTATTATAGGACCACATTAAGAGAATGTTACACTTAGCGATAACACAAATCTTCCACCTTGCAACTTGAATAACTTTTTGTACATGTAATATTATTACAAGTGAGCTTAGCCATGTCATCCTTAACATGTCTTCTCCAAGTCCTCAACCTTGATCCTCAATATATCAAATCTGCTAAGAGATATAACAAGTTTACCCAAACATGCCTCTATAAACTCTATCTTAGAACAAACATTACCAAAACTTACATAACTTCTTCTAGACTTAGCCTTTCTACTTCCAATGTTAACTGAATATGCTAGATACTCAAATGTATCTCTCATAACCATGAGTGGTTGTTATGTTCAACTAGTCAAGCATATCAAATTGATCTTTCCATTGTTCTTCTGTTAGATACCAAATAAGACATCAAACATGCTATATTGACATCAATGAAAAACTCAGTCATGAGTGTTACATATTATCATCAAGCCAATATTCCAAAAATCTCTCCAATCTTCCAACAAGGCTATGTAGTCAATTTTGAATCTTCCATCTTTCCTCTTCTTTCTTTTCAATTTCAATTGCATCTTGAACTTGTGTTGTAGGTAGATGAGTATCTACCTGTCTTGTTTGAACTTGTGTTCCATCCCATGCTTGAGTAGAAACTTTTGGTACTAAAAAATTTTGCACCAATTTGTTGATGTTAGCCATGGTGGTTGTTTCTTTCATTTGATACACTACAATGGGTAATGTAGGTTGCATCATAGTAAATTAAGGGGTTTTTGATGTCTTGAGTTTCCACCTCTATAAATGTCTTCTCTGCCTCCTTAAGTTCATCTACACTCACCAATATAGGGTGACTACATAATTTTTCCTTTGTGGTGGTGTCTAGTAGTATCTTCTTCATGTCCTCCTCTATTAGTGAATTAATATTTTGAGTCATAGTGCCAAAAAAATCCTTGATCTATATGATTTTAGTGTCTACTTTTTTCACATGTAGTGGATTGGCACTCAACATTTGTATATCTGGTATACTCTCTTCTATTTTCTACTCATCTTCAGTTATTGCCTATTTTTGTTCCCATTCTTTGGTGCCTTCCATATGTTCATCCTTCTTAGTATCAACTTTAGTAACCTCAATTAATTATTTCTCATCTTTATCTTCACCTACCTCAATAGGTTTCTCCTCAATTACCTTAGATGTTGTCAACCCATAAATTACCTTCCAAATTTGGGTACTTTTCTGAACAACATCTTCAATTTTAGTTTGGAGAATATTAAATGCATGATACTTAGGAGAAAATCTCCCTGCATACTTCTTTATGGCTTTAGTCATCTTAGTTTTACCTAAATCTAGCATCACTCTTACAAGTGTAGTCTCTCTAATATTCCTTTCTATTGTAAGACTATATTTCCATCTTTTCTCAACTCTATCATATAAAGTATTTGGTAGAGAGTTTTAAATCTCAATTAGAGTCATCTTAAATGTTACCATCATGGCATATACTGACTCTTCTACTTTATCCATTTCTAGCTTTCCAAGTCTATCAAATCCAATATGTGAAAATCCACTCAAATCTACATTATTCTTTATATTTTCACATAGATTATCTAAATCAGAAGGACTGTGACTTACCACTTTAAATTGGCTATTATCATCAAATTCTATCCTCTCTTCATATTATTTAGTTGGAGCAATGTACTTTCTCCTTTTTCTCTTCTCAGACACATCAACTTGTATAGCTTTCCTAGCTTTGCTTTGTTTTTGCTTGGCTACTTCTTGAGCTTTCTTAGTAGTAGGTCTTGTGCTAGTTTGTGTAGCTAGAACTGTAGGCTTAGGTTTTACAACCTTTTTTAATTGTTGACTACTAAGGCTTTATCTTTTCTTTTCTTCTCTATGGCTAGAGGTTCTTCACTAACTTCTTCTCCTTTGACACCTTCTTCAAGCTCGACTTCCTCTTCTCCTTGATCTTCTCCCTAACCTTGTATTAGGGCCAATGGTGCTTGGGCTAGTACATCTTCTTCTTCATCATCTTTATCATATTCATCATCTTCCTTTGCCCCTTCACCATATTTTTCTTTCAATTTCTTGACAATCTTGTTCTTCTTCCTTATCACTAATGTTGTCTTTAGATCTATAGTTATCTTTGATTTGGCAACATCACAACTTACAAAGTCAGCAACCTTGTTATCTACTTCTTCTTCTACAAGAAAGGATTCAATTACTATAGATGCCTCATCCGCATTGACTTCATATCCTAGTGATCTCAACCATTAACCCTTGGAGCTACAACTTGTACATTTGTGAAATTAGTATCAACTAGAAAGCAAACATCATTGAAATGTTTCTCAACTAGTGACACTGGTATCTTGTGTCTTTGTTTCATTGACTACTTAAAGTCCTCAAAATAGATAGTCATAATAGACTCAAAGCTCTCTCCCATTTTCTCAATGAATTTTCCTATTTGTACTACAATGGATTTGTTTGTCTTCCATGAAATTTTCCAAAGGAAGGAAATGTGTTCTACACATAGAAAAATATACATACAAGTATTGATCCAAACTTGCATTGTGCACTCTTGGTTTTCATCATGGCTCCCAAATTTTTTGATAGTTGTTGCAATTGAAGCTTGACAAGGTCATAAGTACAATCCTTCTTCACTATCTTTTATCCTACATCAACATCAATACAAGGTACACTATTCAATCTACTTGATTGAAAGAACTTATGTGCAATAATACTTACTGCAAAAGAAATTAGGGGATCTATGATAGTATCCATTGTCATTCCTCTTTTATTCCACACTGCCCCTATGTTTTTCTCAATAACTTCTTTTGCATCACTCCTCATGCTTTTAGTTCTATCTAGGGTTGGATACCCTATTAACATTTGCACAATATTCTTGGTTATCTTGATAGGTCCATCTTCTAGCCATACTGAGTTATCATGAATTTTGATTAAAAAATTCTTAATCCACTTATTCTTGAAAATATTTGGAAAATCTAGGGCATGATTAACCCTTTTATTTCTACAATTTTGTATTTCTCCTTTAGTATTCCATTTTCACACAGTTTTCCATATAGGTCTTTGATTTCCATGTCACCTATGCTACCCACCTTGCATGTGAACAACATTTAACATCTTCAATCATTAAGACTTGTGGTGGTATCATGGATAACACACCAAACAGATCTTGTTTATATGCAATATTAGGGATTGCTTTGAAATTTGGTTGTCTAATCTCATTGTTAATTAGTTGAACATTCAAGACCTCCTTTCCCTCTTTAACCTTGGTAGTAGAAGAACTAGGCACCATAATTATCACCTATGGTTTACAGAAATTCAAATAGTATAACTCAACATACAATAAATACGTTCAGAAATTTGATGAACAATGTTGAATAGTGATTGAATTCACTTTGAAAATGTTTAGAATGATCTCTTCAATTTTCCTTTAGCTCTTCGTTCTCTCTCCAAATTTGAACGATGTCAAATCAGTAAAAAATTGATCATATAGACCTCAGAACTTTATAATTAATGCCCAGTCCTTACACAACTGTAAGCTCGGCTTGAATAGAAATTTCAACTCACTCAACTTCCATGAAGTTTACCTCTTGCTCAGAAACCACTATGAGATTGGTCAACACTATCACCTATAATAGCTCAGTATCAACTAGATTTCACTCGACAACTTAAGTGAAAATTTTCATGCTTGATAGTAACATGAAAATTGAAAATCTAAAAGATTTCTTCAAGATTCTAAACAAAACTTTGCATCTTTCTTCATGAAAATATAATCTTTTCAAAACTAAGTCCTTGGAAATAATTATGATATATTATTTAAATATCAGTCCCACACATACCTCTTGATTTCTTAGTTGGAGGTGGTGTCATCAACTGACCCATTGGGTGAAGAGATCCCATCAGAACTTGATGTGCTGCAATCTTCCTTTCGCTTCCATGTATTTTCCATTTCATCTTTCACATTCTCAACATTTTCCTTTTCTTTGCCTTTGTTGAATCACTGCTTGGCACTTTTGACCTTGTTGGGCAATTCGTACTTATGTGACCAATCTTCAACCAACTAAAACATGTAGTTGACTCAACCATTTTTTGTAGTCAATTCTAAAGTGTGTTCTTATGCAATTCTTAGGAACATGTCCATACTCTTGATAGTAGTGACAACTATACCTAGTATTGTAATCCTAATTATAAGATTTTCCATTGTGATTTACCTTTGTCTATTTGTTTGATGACCACTTAGGCTTGGATCTGCACTCATATGCTCTATCTCCATACTTTTGATAGTTATAGGAGTATCCTTCAAATCTTTGTGTGCTCAAGGTCTTGGTTTTACATTCATGTGCCTGATGTCCTTGTTTGTTGCATTTGTGGCAGTGACCCATGAACTTCTGCTTAGGAATCTAATTTGTAGTCTTGCTCTTGCAAACATTAATAGTAAACTTGCAATAAATTAAATTTTAAATAGGAAATTAGGATATTTGGCAATAATTTTAGTATTATGAGTTGTTAATGAGTAGTATCAGATTTTAGATAGGGAAGTTTATTATATAAATTTATTTTTAAAATAATTAAATTTAATAATTAGAGTATAAAATAAGTTTGTTAAAGTTTCAGCTAAATATTATATCATTTTTTATTAAAAAAACTATTCACATAGATTTAGCATAGTAGTTCTCCAAGAGTTTATATCAATTAAATTTTAGAAAATTTATTTCAAAAATTTCCTATTTAAAATTTAATTTATTACAAGTTTACAACTTCACTATATTAATTATTAGTTTTTTTTGATAAAATTTAATTGAAAATAAGAATTAATAATATTTATATAATTGTCAAAATATATTATAAAGGTAAATAGATAAGTAAATTTATTATTGTGTAAGAAGAGATAATTATATGTTGAATTTGGTCTATAAGATACAATCCTAAAAAATAAATTAACAATGATACTATTTAATAATACTAACACAACTATGCTTTTAAAGAAATTATATTTGATTCCACTAAAAAATATATATACTAATTAACATAATTTAAACTAACACTTTATTTAATACAAAACAAACAACTCTATTGCAAATATCCTAATTTAAAAACATACTAAAAACCTAAAATTTTTAAAAACTATCTAAAAATTGATACTACTCATTAACAACTCATAATACTAAAATTAATAAAAAGTAAAAATAAAAATTAAGACATTAACACTACTAACTTAACTTTCAAACAATAAATTTTCAATGTTTTAAAACATTTAAATTAAACTACCTAACAATTAAAATCTAAATTTTAAACTTATTTTAAATAACTAATCTATCTTTAAACTAAAACTAAATTAATTATCACAAACAATAAATTTAATTAAGAACTAAAAACTAAATTAAATTTATACTAACTTAAAATTAATAATCTAATACTAATTTAAATTTAAAACTAATCTTAATTTAATATTAATTTAAATAATTTTAAATAAAAACAAACAAACTTAATTCTAAACTAATTTTTAAAAGACACATATTAATTAAATTATATATATATAAAAATAAAAACATAATAAAAAATAACATATATATATATATATATATATATATATATATATATATATATATATATATATATATATATATATATATATATATATATATATATATATATATATATATATATATATATATATATATATATATATATATATATATATATAAACTAACTTATACTAAAACTAGAACTTACACTATAACCCCAAACCCCTAACACTAACCACCCACGACCACAAACTTTCAACTTTCAACCACGTGGGCTCAGGGCCCCATAAATATTTTTCCCCACCCTCACACTGCCCCAGGCCTATTTAAAAGGACACAGCCCAAAATCATGCAAGGTAGTACATTTTGTAGGAGCTGACGGAGGTAAGGGAGGTAACGGCACAAGCTATTTAGCCGGTGCATTTTCGTGGCTATTTAGCCAGTGCCATCCAAGCATTTGCTATATTGCCCCCAAAAAATTGAAAGTATTTCCTGTTAATGACTTGGCGAATTGCCGGATAATTTTGAACTCCAATGACACCACTTGCAAGTTTTTTCCCACATGTATTCCTTCTTGAAACTAACAGATCTGGGACGTATCATGTGGTCATAAGATCATCCCGTGAACACATTTTGTGGCATCGGATTCTACTTTTCAGTATTACAGGTAATTTTCTGTTGATTGCTATCTCGCTATGCATAATATGTGAGCATCTTACCATAGCGAGTATGTGACAACCGTGGATTCAAATTGGATCTGACGGTAGGACTAAAACCCTTTTTCATAAGACTCAACCATGACGTCCAAACAAGCAGGAGAAGAATATCCATTCTTCGCCTCTTTTTTCAAAAAGAATTCATGCCAGGGTAAATTTTAAAAGCCAAACCTAGGGTTTTTCACAGACTTTCAAAGGTATCAAAATACACTAGAAAAAAACCTAAAACCCTATGACTTACCAAAGGATTCTCATCTGATTTTTTTTATGATTCAAAGAAAATTTGATATGCAAAAAATCAGACCAACATGAGCATTATCTTTTCTTATCATAGTATTTGTGGGAAGTAATTGCCTGTGTGGCCTTCCACTATTCTCTAGTTCACAATTTGATTGTGGCATTTTGTTCGAAGCAAAGCTTTATAATTACAAATCTAGGATATTTTAATAGATCATTTACTTGTGTGATGGGATAAAACCCATTTTGGTGCCCTAAAATAAGATAACTATATATAGAAACTCAATCATTGAGAAATTTCATATGGACTTGAGCTATCTTGATCTAGGCTCAGATCTGTTTCTATGCATTTGCTATAACTATTTCTGGGCTTTAATCTGCAATGTGAGATGCTTATTTTGTTGGCAGGTAATTTAAATAGGAAGCATTTTCTACCGCTAATGTCTAAGAATTTGTTTTATAAATGATATCTAAGTTTATTATTATCAATATGCATGAAATCTTTAAGATCATACAAGATTTGCTTTCATCTAGAGTTGCATAGGTGTTGAAACTCCTTTATTATATACAAGTTGTTGCTGGAACTAACTATTTGAAACCATCATAATGTGGGTTATTTTCATATTGCAACACTGTTAGCCAATCAAAAAAGATGTAGATTTGAAATCTGTTTCACTTTTTTTTCATCCTAAATTAAAATACATCTACATTATTAATAGTCATTTTTTGTGTTTTAGGTTCAATTTATCAGATAACCCCCTTTTTAATATGTTTTTTGAGTTAGTCCTTTGCTCAAACAATAAATTAAAAGATCATTTTATTGTAGGGCCCTAAAGTCAGAAGTGGAGATCTACCACAGCCTATCATGCTCACAAAGGGCCAAGAGTTTACTTTCACAATCAATAGAGGAGTGGGCTCTAAGATTGTGTAAGCGTGAATTATGATGATTTTGTGAATGATGTGGAGAAAGGAGACACACTACTTGTTGATGGTACATTCTCTTGTGTTGGCTTGAAAATTCATTTACTAGCTAAAAAGAACAGAGTTACTAATGTTATTTGCAACATTTTCATAGCTTTCTATTTCTTATTGTTATTTGAGTTTCTCTAGGGGGGATGATGTCACTACAAGTGAAGTCAAAAACATCAGATTCTATAATTTGTGAAGTAATCAATGGAGGAGAGCTTAAATCACGATGACACTTAAATTTGCATGGAAAAAGTGCTACCCTTCCTTCCATTACAAGTTAAGACCATTTTATCAACTCTCAGGCATGCATAGCAAATTAGATTTTTGTTGCTTATTGACATGTACATCTCAATCTGCTTCTTTCTTAGGGACTTTGATTTCATTGTGATTTCACTTTTTTGTACCTAATATTGATTGATTGAAGTTACCTAGAATATAATTGAATGATATGTTTATCAATCTTGAAATATGTGTAATATTTGTATTTTTTTGTTACTTGTATATGTGATGAGTTGTTTTGACCAACACAACATCTGAGATAGCTTAATTTGGTATTTGATAAAATCTATTTCTTGTCTTTCTTTTTCACAGATAAAGATTGGGATGATATCAAATTTGGAGTTGAGAATGGCATAGACTATTATGTTGTTTCCTTTGTTAAAGATGCTAAGGGGGTGCATGAGTTGAAAGATTACCTTAAAAGTAAACCTTTGAAGAAAAATTTTAACTTTCAAGTGTAATATAATCCTTTGCAGACAGTATTGGGCTTGACATAGCATGTTCCCTTAATTTATATTTTAAATCAAAATTTCAAATGTGATAAAATATCAATGCATTTGTATTTGTAATTATGTGAAGGTTGTGGTGCGGATATCCATGTGACTGTGAAGATTGAAAGTGTTGATTCAATACCAAATCTTCATTCAATTCTTTTTACATTAGATCAGTTAAGTACAGTCTCCCTAGATCAGAGGTTTTATTTGGATAAGTTGTTACTTTATGATTGGTGATATTGCTTTGAATGGGGTTAATAAATTATGTGAAGTCATGCTTGTCAAGCATTATATAGAAAGTTAAATGCACATACTACTTTTTTTACTATTTAGTCATGCATGTATTTGTTTGGATGTTGATGCTTTTCCATTGTTGGTTTTTTATGGTTTTTGTATGGCTTTGATATAAAATACAAAATATAAAAGCTTTACTTGTGAATATGTTATAATCATCTTTAAATTGTTGGCAAGGACTATGAGCTTCAGTAAAGATGTTTTTAAATCAATTTTTTTGATTGTCTATCATTTAGTGAAGTTAACTAGAATGAGACCATCATTTAGCTACTTGATTGATTCCTAGCTATTTAGTTTTTAGATTGTAGTTTCCTTATAGAGCTCAAGATGGTTCTGTCAAGAAACGAGAGAGCAAAACTTAAATGTGGACAGTAATATCTAAATTAACACTTTGAAAGGAGGGATAGATATATTCTTTATGCTATAATTTTCACATGAAATAAATTAATGTGATTTTTTTCCTGTGTGAGTAAAATCTATGAGGCCATATAGCCTTTGGAGATTTTTCTAAATGCGACATAAGTTGGTTAAAATGGCATAACTCTCAACTGTGAAAATCTTGACATCTTCCTCATTCTGAGACTATTTACTTCTAATGGGCATTTTTATGTCATCACAACTTCTCATAATTGATTGTACTAGGTACATTCCCATGCAAGACTTGTTGGTATCTTATGCTTATGAAATTTTAGTGTATGTATTTAAACATGGCATTCTCTTCAGATTCTACAGTCGTAATTCATAAATTTGACATTAGTTCAATCTCATAAATTATCCCTTTGTTATCTTTGTCATCTCCATCTTTTAGCTTCACAAAAAAGGTCTTAGAAGTTGTGAACTGTCAAGAAACATTTTTCTATGAGAGGAAATGCACTTTTCCAATTCCTAACAAAGATTTTGTGGCATGCAAGGGCTATGGGTATTTTTGTGCAGCTGTCATACCATGCATGGGAAAAGATCTTCTATTTTCCATAAGTTTTTTCAGTGCTTCCTTGAGAAGAATTTAGGGTTAGCTTTAGGTTCATTCTAGGTCTGATTCCATCTTGTCACCTTTTGTTTGGGTATGAGATGCCAAATTTTGAATACATAGGATACAAGCTAGGTTTTAAAAGCTAAGAAACGTTGTCTTACAAGTTAGATTTCAATAGCTAAGAAACAATGATCTTATTGTTTTGTTAATTTTACCTTCTTTTGAACTTGGTATCCAAGATTTGTTGTTTTGTCTCTCATAAACACCACTTAATAGTATTTGGCTAGTCTCTAGCATATCTCACACACCCAAATATTCAATTAGCTTAGTTGAGGTTGAAAGATACCACCTAGAGGACTAACCAAGACAGTCTCCCAAACAACAACACTCTTGTCTTTTGTCCCTATTCAGGTAAATATTTAGCTTTCTAGATGTCCAGAGTCCATATAGCAGTTTATATGTCAATTTGATTAAATTGTGAATGATCATGCATCTCTTAGTATTCAGGGCTCCACTATTTGTCCAGACACCAGTGTCAGAGTGTAGAATTGTCGTGGAGTAGTGTTTCTGCAAAATAGTTTGTGTTCTCGGTCTGTAGGATCTCCATTCTTTAGTACATGTGTCCAATTTTGTGATTTTTAGAGGGAAGGGCACCATTCTTTAATGCAAGTGTCCATTTCTGATGGCCATACAAGGTTGGAGCACCCAGATATTGTGCAAGTGACCTATAGTGGTGAATATAACTTGTGTGTCTTTGTCCTAGTCTCTGTCCTACAAAAGCATCCATCTTAAATGCTAGTGCTCCATTTGATTCTCCAAAATAAAAAGTTTCGTGGATCCTTGTTCTTGTCTTTCTATTCCCTTTTCTTCTATTTGCTACTACCTACAATATATAGTTGTATAAGCTTACAGTTTTATGAAAGTACTTTGTTGGAGGTTTTTTTATATTTATATGATAGTGGTCCCTTGGACATTATTGAATGTTTCTTTCATTTAGTTTATTTATGACAAGCATTTACACACTGCTTGCATGCGAATGGTCATAGCCACCTTCATTTTTAGCCACACTCATTCAAGTTATGCATGTATTGATTTTTTTATGGTATTTGTATGTTGTTTAGGATTCTAACAGTTGTCTCTTCCTTCCTCTTCTTTAGGCTATGGTAGCTCAAGGGGATCTTGGAGTAGAGCTTCCTATTGAGGAAGTTCCTTTACTCCTGGTAATTTTATAGAGTTTGTTATCATCAGTTAAAATGTTACACATATCAATGAAATTCATTTCTTGAATTCTATGTTTGCAACCATTCTTATTGAATTCCCTATTTACTACCCAAGATCAAGCTAATATTTCAAATCACACTGGGTATGATGCAGTCTTCCATGCTGACACAAGCAGTGTTAGCTTAGAAGGGCTTTCTATGCTTCCCTTATCACAAGGTGCACCTTCTTCTGCCATGGAAGTCTAACTAGATGCTCTTGGGCTTGGAATTCAATTAAGCTTCTTGACATTATTCATCTTACTTTTTAATTATTTGCAAGCCAAAAAAGAAAAGATGGAGGCCAATTTCAAAATGCCCTCTAATTTGTCATCTTGCTTGGGTTTTTAAGAAGTTTTTTATCCTTCATTGTAGTCATAATGCAATTTCCTAAATAGAATTTAGTTTTCACTTGCTTGATTCAATGGAAGAGTAGAATTGGGTCTAGAAGAATAGAATTTAGTGTTAAATTGTTAATTCAGCTAGCTAAAGAGAACTACAGATTACTTAGAAATTAGGTTTGGAAGCCTATCATTAGATCCATGATGTAACCTGCAAGAGTGAATGGCGGATTTAGCATTTAGACTTTGATCTATATTTTAATTTATTTTTTATAATTTCTAAAATGAAAACTACTTTTATCTGTTCAGTATGTAAAGTTTTGATATTTTTTCATAGCAAGTTAAATTATGATACTTCTAGAACTAGAATTTAATTGTGTAGTTTTTTAGTTAAATTTGTTGGTCTATTTTTTATAAGTAATCGGTGACAAAAACCCACGTAACTGATCCATAATAACTTGTCCATTTATTGCCTTCCTCTTTATTTGTCTTTTTATTGCATCCATCTACTACCATCATTCTCATGAGAGAGATTCTTGTATACAACTACTCATGAGAAATGAGTTCATAAATTCAACTGAAAAGTCATAGATTTTTATATACAACCAATCATTTATTCATGTAAATGAATCAATAGATTGGATTCAAAAATTATATAATTGAATCCTAATAATTTTCTTATAGTTGGAATATATTTATACATAAGTAGAAAACATCAGTCCATAGTAAATTGGTACATATGAAACTGAGTTCAACTATGAAAAGCTTTATGATGCACAATTTGTTTGTTAAATTAATATGTACTGAGAATTGTTCTTTTTATTTCTTACCAGGCCAGTCTTTGCTTGAGAGCGGCAGGGGAGGTGGAGGAAAAGCTCATGGAGAACATCAATAAGCTAAAGGCAGAAATGGTGAAATTAGAGGAAGCGGGACACATGGCAAGACTAAGAGATTATTGAAACAGATGTGTGAGGATGAAGATTGTATGCTATGATGCCTTCAAAGAAGTGATTTTCAAGGAAGAAAAAGAGAAGCTAGATTTTCATGCCAACGTTAGCAGGCTTAACCTTGTTGCCTTTTATGATAAGTTAGAAGATATGGTGGAAACCCATGATCAAATGGGGATTATGAGTCAGACCAACCAATGGGGATAAATATGATGGGCAATGGCTTGATGGGTTGAAGCATGGCCATGGATCCTATAGATGGACATATGGGAGTTGTTATATGGGGACCTGGAGTAAGGGGCTCAAAGATGGGAAAGGTAAATTTTATCCTGCATGTGGCAATCAAAATAGGCTATACTACCTTTTGGAATCCTCACCTTCCAATGTGGATCAGCATGACGATCTCTTCGTTGATGAGAAATCTTGTTGGAAGGAGAGAAGCTCTTATATGTCTAATTTTGAGGTTTATTTGAATACTTCTTATGCCTCTAGCTCTGAAACAACATCCTCAAAAACCTTTGAATCCAGAATAGTAAGAACCTTTTCCTTTGATGGGATAAGAAGCTCAAGTAGTGAGGGATTTGATGATAATGACGAGAGTGTCAGAACTTGTGATCCCAAAATGTTTCCTATGCAATCTGCTATCAAGAGAGAATATGTTCAAGGAGTTTTGATTAATGAGGTATCTAGAATAAATGTGCCTTCCAAGGCTGTGAAAAGAGGGCATAAATGGCAGCCAAATGAAAGTAAGAGACCGGGTGAAATTATCTATAAAGGGCACATAAATTATGACTTAATGCTCAATCTACAATTGGGAATCAGGTTCGCATATTTATTTGCATATTCACGCATATGACTAGCGACTTGCTCAATATTTTACATTTATATGGATATGCCTTGTAATGTTTGTTGATTTTGCTAACAAGAAATTCAGAGTCAAACTAACAAGAGAATGAAAAACATATATGTGTAATATTTGAATGATGAAAACAATATGATTTTAAAATGTGTATTTATTTTTAGTCAATTTCTTGTTATTGAAGAAGACTGTATTGAAATATACTATTGAGTTTGTGTGTTTGTCCCTAGAAATATTGGATTCACAAAATTTTGAATTTGCCACACTTGGTTTTGGGTGTACAAGAGATTTACATTTTAAACACCATGCATACTAATTTAGTCTCATCTATGCAATTTTTGCAATTAGTCAAAGAAAGTGGGAGTTATTGTTCTTAGTTTATTTGGCAATTTTTGTTAGCATCCTTGGAAATTGATGCATCTTTGTATCTTAAGATGCTAGCTATAACTAAACGAGTCCTTTAAGGTATACATTTAGGTGTGGTAGCCAACTAATGCTAGTTGTAAGGTACACAAATTTTATATTATGGGATTCCTTAGTTTGCCTTAATGTTCCACAGGGTTTCAGCATCCTACTGTTTTTCTTTTCTTCATTGTTTACCAGTGTGACCATTTTACAGGTACTTCTTCGTATGCTGCCAAATTACTATAATCATGTTCATACTTATGAAAGTACATTGATCACTAAATTTTTTGGTCTACATAGTATCAAAGTAGTAGGAGGACAAAAGGTATTTTCTATACCTTCTTACTTTGTTTTCCATTTAATCATTGACATAATATGTCAATTTTTGGTAACTAGACATTATTTTGAAAATTAAACATGGTGAGTGGGCTTAAAGTGGCAACTTGGTGGGCAAGTTGGCCAGCCAACTTAGCGAGGCCACTTAGAGATGCAACATGGTGAGCAAGCTCGATGAGCGGACCTCAAGACTGACCTTGATGAGGCACTTTGGTGGGGTGACTTGTGATCGAACTCAAAGAGTCAACTTGGCGAGCATACTTGCACTAGTACATTTGGGTTCAATTTTCGACCTTTATTGGTCAAATTTTTGACCAAATTTTGACCAAATTCGACCAACCCATTGGTGAAATTTTTTTTGCTTGAAATTTCAACCAACTCACTGGTACATGATTTTCCTCAATTGTATAACTAATTATATATTCTTCATATTAGTTATTGTCGATGTTTTTGCAGCATTCTATAAAACAGTTCACATGTCTTGCCTATGATATGACATTTTACATGCATCCTACTCTCTCTCATTTGGCTAATGATGGATTACGCAAAGTGATCTGAAACCATGATGCTAAAAAATACACAATCAAATATAAAATGAACTTGCACTACAAATGGATTGTGGAAATATGATATTGGTAAAATTGCACGCATGTCTACGAGGACAATCACAACTTAAACATATATTTGTCTTGGTAGACATGCATGTAAAATTAACAATATTAGATTTCCATAATCCATTTGTAGTGCAAGTTCATTTTGGATTAGATTGTGTGTGTTTTTTAGAATCATGGTTTCAGATCACTTTGCGTAATCCATCATCAGCCGGATTAGAGAGTGTAAAAATGCATGTAAAATGTTGTATCATAGGCAAGAGATGTGAACTATTTTATAGAATGCCTGAAAAAAATTTACACCTTCTTGTTGGTGGAAATTTCCACCAACACTTGGGATTTTTTCGACCTTTGTTGGTGGAAATTTCCACCAATGCTTAAATTTTTTTCGACCTTTGTTGGTGGAAATTTCCACCAACACCTAAATTTTTTTCTACCTTTGTTGATCGAAATTTCCACATTCATTGGTCAAAATTTCCACCAATGCTTAAATTTTTTTCTACCTTTATTGGTCAAAATTTCCACCAACGCCTCAAATTTTTTCCACCTTTATTGGTCAAAATTTCCACCTTCATTGGTCAAAATTTCCACCAACGCCTAAATTTTTTTCTACCTTTGTTGGTCAAAATTTCCACCAATGTGCAAATTTTTTTCTACCTTTGCTGGTCGAAATTTTGACCAAATCTTGCATGACCCTTAGATAATGGCTTGTTGGGTTTTTGACCAATAGATTGGTCAAAATTTTGACCAACTAGTGAGTTGGTCAAAATTTTGACCAAAAAAATATCGACCAATGGGTTGGTCAAATTTGGTCAAAATTTGGTCCAAAATTGGGTCAAAAATCCGACCAATAAAGGTCAAAAATTGAACCTAAATGTACTAGTGTTAGATTCCAGTCTACCAAAACATGTTTCTTTGGTGAAGTTAGTAGTATAGAGTATCATCACATGAATCAAATGTGTTATTGTCTTGAAAGGTGGTGTTAGACTTTTCAAGATCTTCCATATTACTTCATCATCAAATTTCTTTCCACCAAGAGATGTGATTCTTGCAACAATCTCAGATATTATGACAATATAGCTTCTTACAAATTCAACTTCCATAATTCTAGCATCTTAGAATGTGAAATACATATTTTTTAATCTAACTCTTTTTGCATGTGTATCACCCTCATAATTAGCTTCTAACGTTTTCCAAATTTCATGAGATGTTTTGAGTTGCTTTACCTAGCTATACTCACTTTCAGGTAGAGCTAACAATATTTCTTCTCTTGCCCTTATGTTGCACATTAATACTTCTCTTTTTTCCTTGGCACAACTTTTAAGATTGTCTTCTTTTGCAATTTTTTAAGATGCCTTAGTTACAAGCCAATATCCTAGACCCATGCACAAAAGATGAGTCTTCATTTTATCCTTCCAATTGTCATAATTTGTGCCATCAAATCTCAAACATTCCTTTTAAAAATTGTTCACCATGGATCTCTCAAATTTTTTAAACTCTTTCTTCAAGGACCTAATTCTCTGATACCAATTGTTAGAAATAATAGTTACCAATATAACTAGGCGGGGTGTGAATTAGTTATATGACAATTAAAAAATTTATCCTCTTAAACAATCTTGACCAATCAACCAATGTAAAAAAAAAACATAAAGTGATGCTCATACACAATTACACCAGATATGTTGACTAGAGAAACCCTTGATCAGAGGGAAAACCCTGGTGGGAATGATGTCCATAAAATGATGTACTAATATGAATATTCCTTGTTAGAGGATGGACCCTGTTAGGAATCTATTACAACATTTAGTACAAAGAGTCCTTGTTAGGAGACTTTGAATCCCTATTAGGAGACTCCAACCTTATTAGGAGTTGTGCCAACTCTATTGAGTTGTGGAAGGTAGCTGAACCCACTATCCAATTGACCTCGGTACTATTCCTTTTAGAATAATAGATATGTAATAGGCTTTACTTCTTCCTCTATCTAGTACGTCAGACTCCTTTACCTTTAGATCATGCAATTAGATCTAGAACTTTGAACTTAGTAACAATAACCTATAAGGTCACTTACATGCATTAGTAAGTCACTCTGCTCTACTGCTTAGCAATTCACAAGTCTTCTCTTTTCTCACACTTATAAAACATGGAAAAAATCTTTCCTTTATACCACACTCAATAATAAATCCTTGAGTTGAATTTACACTTCATTATCATAGATTAATTAAATGAAATACACATTTAATTAATACTATCGACTCACAGTTATACACAAACTTTCACACATGCAACTTCCATACATGTGCACTCTCTAACATCATCAATGACTAGTATACTATGTCAATTTGACTGTGCAACCCTTTACTATAATTGTAATGAACTGTAGCAATCACATAATAGGAACTGCTTTCCTAATACTCAGTTTCCATATGGTTCTCTGTAGATCAACCATATCTTCCATACACTGTCGATTCAGGTTCTACGCACTTACTCTTGTAACAAATACACACTATAGTATGTGCTGGTAACTGCACATCATCAAATAAGTAATATAATGTTCTCAATATAGAAATCATAGTTTGCTGCTCTATCAGTCTTTTAAAAAATTATTATGATTTTGTCATCAATGACAAACACAATTATAAATACATCATAACAATGTTCTAGAATGCTCCCCCATAGCATCAACATTCAAACTCAGAACAATAGTCACAATTTGATTTTTAGTTCAAATTTTCATTTAGTTTTCCTAGAACTTATATAGAATCAATTTTATAAGTTGCATATCATCCAAATTAATGAAAACACTCATTGCATTAATTAATTCCTACAAACCATAAAGAAGTCCTCAAATTGATTTTTAGTTTCACTTTTAGATTCAAGATCTCTCTCTCTCTCTCTCTCTCTCTCTCTGTGTGTGTGTGTGTGTGTTTCAATTTTCAATAAGCTTGGTGTGTTTCAATTTTGGGTTGACAAGGTTTTAGTTTTAGAGTTTCAAATTTGAATGTGTGACCAATGGACTACAAAAGGCAACTAGTCTATTTATGTTTAACATGCAAAAACCTCTAATGTGTTGCTATAAATATTACCCATTTTTGCTACTAGCTCAAATTGGTAGAGCTAGGTAGCTAATTTATAATAACATGAATGTATTTTTGTTCCATTTTCAAATTTTAAACTTTTAGCTGGGTGTTTAAATTGAAAAGAAGCAATTACTAAAAACATAAAACATTTTGTTCATAAAAGAATATCATTTTATTCATAAGAAAAAGTTATTTTACAAAAGAGCAATACAAGTACATTTTTAAATGTAAATTCTTTCATTTTTGAAATAAAGATATAGAAATAGAAATGGATCCATACAAGATGTTGATTAAACTTTAAAATATAATGCATGAAAGATGAAATAAGGAAAAAATCCAATAGGATAGATGAGCTTAATATCTGGCATTTTCTAATCATAATGACCAACTAAGGATCAGCCTATAGTTGATTCCAATAGAAGTCTTGTGTCTTCAAGTACCTACTAGAGATGGTAGAATCTAGCATTAGACCAAGGATTGAGAAATGAAATATGTAGTGTCTGCCCTTGTTCACATCTTTCTGGACACATTGTTGTTATTATTGTCAGACTATGCTAGACTGGTTTTATGTTGATGGATTAGTAGCATTTTTCGAGACTATCAGACATTATGTTATGGATTCAATTGATGTATGATGAGATTATTTAGACTCTACATTTCATGTATGCATGATGATTATTACATTGCTTTCAGTTATTGATGATGATTAGTTAGATGGTTTATTATCACATGTGTTTTCTTATGGATACTTACCCTATACTTGCATGTGTATGGTGTGCGTGTTTGTTCTTATGTATGGCATTTCTGATGTGGTTAAGGAAGGGAGTCGTAGTCACTTGCTAGTCGGGATCTACACGATGCACCACTTCCTGCCATTGCCTACTTAGCTTAGCATTATATATATTATATGTACATGCATGGTTTTTATGCAGGTTGCAAGTACCAGGTATCGACTTCCCTGAATTTCCAAGATGAGCGTACCCTATCACACTATCTCAATGGTAAGAGAAGGGAGATGAATTCTCAAGTCCAAAGCCTAAACCCTTAAACCATTTGTCCTAGTGAAGTAAGACAAGTATCTGGATATTTTACCTTTTGAATGTGTCAGATGACATAATTCATGATTTTTAACCCTTTAGACTGATTTTGTATGAATTGTTCTATGATGGGTTTTCATATTTTATCTTGGAGGTCTATGGTGAATTTTCTATTAATTAAGTCTTAATAAATAGATTTAATTAATAAATAAATTATTTGGGAAAAAATAATATACTATCATGATCTTTTGATATTTTGATTATAATTAATTAAATGAGAATTAATTGAGAAAATAATTAAATAAAAAAAATTAGAAATTAATAATAATAATAATAATAATAAAGTAATAAATAAATAATAATAATAAAAGTAATAAAGAATTAAAATAAAAGTTATAAGCTTGCCTAAGAGTAAACGCACCTTTTGATTGCACATATGTCAACAACATAGGAGTTAGCGCACAACTTAAGCACATGGTGTCTACAACCTTATGACTCAACTAGAAGGTTGGAAAAGGCTCATGCTTAGTTGTCAACACCTTCTGGTTGTTTCTAGAGACATTCTAGGTGCTTCCTGAGAGTTTTTTATATTCAGGCACTCCTAGAAGCTTAGAGAGAGCATTTTGGAGAGCGTGTTTGGAGGACCCAAAAACATGGGAGAAGGAAGGAGCTTGCTCTGCAGTTTCTGAGGAGAAGTGAATTAGCATCAAAGTTCGGGTAGACACTTGTGATTTTGCCTATGTTATTTTTGCTTCTCGCTCTTCCTGTCTTTTTTGTGTCTTCTGAATGCTTTCTGAGGATTCTATGTGTGAATGTCCTAGTTTTTTTTATATTTTTTGGATATTTAATTCTTTATGTGAAAAAATCCCACATGCGTAGATTTGAGAATTCTATGGAGCAAGGTTAAAGATTTATAGTCAAACCTATTAGAAGGATACATGGGTAAAAATTGGGAGAACAATTATTTTAAAAGTAAATTCTTAAGAATTAAAAAGTCCCTTTTTGTCTTAAAAACTTTGTATTTGTTCTGTTTTTAAATCATGCAAATCTGCATATATATATATATATATATATATATATATATATATGTATGTATGTATGTATATATATATATGTATGTATATGTATATGTATATATATGTATGTATATATACATATATGTATATATACATACATATATATACATATACATATACATACATATATATATATACATACATATATACATACATACATATATATATACATATATATATATATATATATACATACATACATATATATATACATATATATATATATATACATATACATATATATATATATGTATGTATATGTATATGTATATATATATATATGTAAATATGTAAATATGTATATATATATGTATATATATGATAAATATGTATATATATATATATATATGTATATATGTAAATATGTATATATATATATGTATATATATATATCTATCTATACATATATATATACAGATATACATATTTATATATATATAAAATTGTAGTCGAAATTATAAAAAATCGAATCGCAATTCCCATTTGAGGAAAAGCATTTTTAAAATAAATGTATATAAAAAAATGTTTTGACCCATACCCAAACTATCGACGACGTACCTACACGAGTCGCAGAGTACCTGCGTGTTCGCAGGGTGCCTGTGACTCGCGAGCTGCACAGCCTACCCCTTTTTTTTATAACTCACGACACATATATTAATACATATCTGTGACCACTGTTACTACCATGGGTGTATGTTATGAACCGGACCCTCCTCTCCACTGACTTTGACGTCAGTACATATTAATGGGTCGCAGGGTACCTGCGTAAGCAGTGTACCCACAACAATATTGGTATCAATTTTTATATTTTGCAAATGTTTTAATAACAATTACATTATTAATATTGTTATATATATGGGTATATGTATATATATATATTAATAATTGTTATATATTAATTATTAGTATGTATATATATATGTGTATATATATATGTATGTATATATATGTATGTATATATATATGTATATATATATACATATGTATATATCTATATATATGTATATATATACACATGTATATATATATATACATGTGTATATATACATACATATATATATATACATATATATATATATATATATATATATATATATGAAATGTTAATGAAATTTAAAATATTTAAGATTTAAAATAAATAATGTAGTCTTAAATTAATCAATTTACTTAATTAGAATTTAATCTAATTAAGGTTAATTGAAAGTTATAATATTTAAGTTATCAAATATTTAGTTGTTCTCAAAATCGTAAATTGAGTTATTGCAAAATGAAAACTCATTATCAAAATAAGTATAACGTATATTGAGTTGTAAGAGTTAGAGGGAAAAGCTTAAAACCATCAAAACAATACATGGGTTAGGAAGATGTACAAAAGTTCCTCCACTCAATATCTAAATTTGAAAATGAAAACTGAGACATCCACACATTATTCAACTATGTACTTTTAGCAAACCAAAACATGTGCTTGCATTGTGTATTCTCTATGCTATCTATTTTAAGTTTTTGGGTTGACTAGTGTTGACTAGTTATAGGACGTCTACCAGAGGCTTGGGGGTTATGATTGTGATGTTATGATGATGTCTTGATTTTGATCTTTATAAACCCAACCATGGTTATGTGATGGTATGCTCTATGAGATGTTTGTGTTTACTGATTGTTATTGCTTTTCAATCTTCTTGTGTGAAGCTGAAATTCATATGTATGAGACACTTGACTTAACCATTTTGAGTCATCGATCAATTATACTTGGGTTACTTCTAGTCATTTGATGGAATTGAATTGTTATTTGATCTTGATGATGTCATGTTGTGACATGTTTTGACTCAACCATTTTGGAGTCTTTGATCAGTATTATTTTGAGATGCTTTTTGGGTTGCTTATTAAGAACCAATGATTATTGTGATTATTAGGGATACCTTCAGTTGCCAATAGAGAACTATTTTCGTCATGATTATCTATGGATGCTTTTCAATTGACTAATGGAGATTTGATGTTTATATTATGGATTATCTTTTGGTATTTTGTGATTTATGATTCTATGAGTCTAGGGTAGGTTATCTACTTGTAGTGACGAGAAGAGGCTTGCAATGGGGGCTGGGGCCCTAAGAGGCTGCCAGGGTAACTCATTGTAAGTTGTCTTAATAAGTGAAAACATTCACATCTAATACTGACTTAATGAACCTAAAAAGATAATTGTTTTGTTCTCGCCCGTGCCTTGAGTGCTTGTACAGATTAGGATGGGAGTAGAGAGAATGCTTGGTTGTGACCTTGCATTCTGTAGTATGCCTTATCTGTATGAGAGGATACTAGTGGCCACACATGGATCACTAGGGGGCTGGAGTCTATTGGGAGACTACCAGGGTAACTCTAGTGTGATTCATGCGATGAAACTTTCCCACTTGCATAGTAGATTTCCTACATGTCTTTGTTGTGCCTCTAGGATTAAATGTCAATTTTGTGATTGGAACCTTTGACTTAGTATACTTTTAGGATTCCTAGACTTAGAGAGTATTTATGCTATGTGATTTTGATAGCCTATTTGGGACTTGAGATTATCTCTTGAGCGCAGTGGGAGTGGACCACTTAGGTACCACGTGGTTGGGTGGTAGTGCTTAATCACTCTCATCATTTGAGATCCGTTTGAGACACCGTGGCTGATGCATTCTTTGTTGGCATCTATCTTCATTCTAATCATGGATTATGATGGTGGAAATGTATCCTCACATTGATGATTTGCATATGTTAGATGATGTTATCTTATGCTTTACTTTGCATGTTAGATTACTTTCTGCATATGATATAGTATAACTTAGGAGTGACATTCCTACTATGTTAACATCGATGATCTCTTCGATGATTTGGAATGTTACGCATGGAGGGATGGCTAGGATCCATGATGGTCTAATGATGCTATTAACAGTTGGGAGGAATTGTGCACTTAGTTAATTATGTTTGATGATTTATGGTTATCTCTTGTGAGGATGTATTCATGTATGATGTATGGTTTCATTTATGTTATTGCATCATGGATTAGAATTAGGATGATGATGTTCTTTATTTACATGGATGTATGTTCTTTTATGCCTTTTATACACTGTGACATGTACAGAGGATGATTGAGCAATCTAAAATGTAATTCTAAAAGGACACTTGTATATTGTGTAAGTATGTTGGATGTATCATTATTATTTCATGAGGATGTGATGTTAGATGAATAAATAAATTAGATGTGATTCAACGTTAAGGGATCCATGAAGAATGTAACTTGTTATGTATGCTATGTTTACTTTCACTTGTGCTTTTATTATTTCTTTAGTTACTATGCATAAGTTGTAAATGGTTTTACTTTCATGTTTTAAAAAAAAAATTGCTACCAAACTTAGTGAAACTTTAGGATAATTCTTTGGATCCCTTGGCGGGGCATTAAAAAATACCTTAATATCTATCTCTAAAATTTTATTACAATACCATTAATAAAATTCAAATACATCATTATATCAAATTAAAAAGAGCATCAAAAAGTGCTATATTAGAAGAGTCACAAAGTGACTCAAACTATGAATCAAAAAATTAATGATTATCAACAAGATACCAAAAATGCATCTTTTTCACTTGAGAAAAGTAATCTAATGGTATCAAAGTTATAATAATATGTATATATCTTTGAAAAAAATTCGATGTCATAAGGAGATAATAGTACTATTGTTATTTGATTGTAACAATCACATCATATATCAAATAATAGTAATTGTTCCATTTAAGATAGATTCAGTTGATACTCAAGAATCCCAGCATTCATCAAAGAGAAGTAAATATATGGATTCTATATGAAGGGAGGATCAATCATGAAATATAATTCAAATTAAATTTCAAACAAACCCTCATATTTGTGCCTCACTCTGAATTTTGGTTAGATGGATTGAATATGCAATAATAAGGATAATACAACATGAATTAGTTTTTTTATCCATGGCATGAGTTTATAAGTATTTATCAATTTAATTGTTTTCATTGTGACTGAGGAAACATATTTAAATGTGAAGCATGTGTATGTGATGCAAGTGAAAACTTACCTAGATAAATGATTTGACAAGTTACAAACAATAGAAGTTTGTAATTGTCTAGACTCAACAACTACAATTTGTGTTGTCTCTACTTTCATCATGTTGGCGTTGAGCCTTATTGTATTAGTAGTGAGCAATTTTATATTTTTGGAGCATGGCCACCTATGTAGTGAATTCTATTAATGCTTCAAATATGGGAAAATAAGACACTATGCTAAACTTTGTAGATCTAGAGTTGTATCAGCTAATAATAAAAAAAGGTGTTTAGATTGCTATAGTTAATAAATCACAATCAAAGAATGCATTGAGGAAGAAAGTGGAATGTGAAGATAAATCAATAATGTCATATCTTGGCACTAGCTCAACCAACAATTGAGTTTAGTGCTATGGCTCAAGGGTAGCACAAATTATTTCAAGTTCTTAAGTCTCCCTACCCAAAGTAGTCTTGATCACAAATAAGTTGCAATTGACATGAAAAAATTGATGCATTAATGATGAAAATATATTGTTACAAAAATTGTGTAAAGTTTATAAATAATAATAAGTTTGAGAGAGGTTTTATAATCATGATAAATATGGTTTTTAGAAGGATGTATTTTTCAATATTGTGGTATTGTAGTTAGTATTGTGCTATGGAATTCATTGTAGAACACTTAAAAAATAGACTTTTATGGATCTCTCATAGCCCCTAAGTCTACTACTTGCTTGGGTGTATATAAATGAAAGAAAAACATTACTTTGGAAGAGTTCAATTAGAAATAGATAAAATATTTGGAATTTGGTTTACCATAAGAAGATATGAAGAAAGTAAGGAATTTAGGGATTAACATTTGGGGTGAATTCTTACAGTGTGATGACACATAATTTATCCTATTTATATTGAAGAGTTTCTAAGAAGAGACTTTTTTATTGGATATAACTTGTGCCATAACAAAGGAAGTTATTTGGGTTCGCTCAGCTCTCACTCCTACTCAACATTTGAAAGTTCCCCCTCGGCGTTGTTCACTACTCAAAGCTTTGATCCTTGGAAGTCCCTCTAGCTTGCAGGGATGATTCATGACCAGCTTCTTCAGGTGTCTGTCTATTATTTCAAGTTGTGGTAGCTTTTGAGTTTGTAGTCCATGGTTTGGGGTCTCTAGTTGTGGATTACCTATTCTTACCTTGGCGGTGAATCCTATAATGGTTAGATCCGCGATACAGTTGGTTTTGGATGAGGATATCGCTAGTGAAATTGCTCTCATAGCTAATGAATTCTTTCAGAGGGTTGCTATCTTCAAATTTTGTGGTTTTTGGCCTTCAGTACAAGCTCTTCATGCTTGGATTTCTATGTATTGGGACCCTTTGATTTTTAGATCTATCCAGATTTTCCCTATGGCTCAAAGTTTTTTCATTGGGAAATTTGATGATGCTGATGATAGGAGGGCTATTTTATGTAGTTGTTTCAGTTGGGAGGATCATTTCCCTCTACTAGCCAAACCATAACATGAGGGCTTTGATCCTGCAACATAACCTTTTACTCACTTACCTCTTTGGGTTAGACTCCCTAATATTCCCCTTCACCTATGGCTAGATTCGATTCTTGAAGCTGTGGGAGATGCCATTGGTGACTTCCAAATGGTGGACACCAAATATTCTGATATCTTACATACCACTTATGCTCATATCCTTGTGGTGGTGGATACGTTGAAGGGACTACCTAAGAAGATCAAACTTGAGATCCCTAATGGTTCCTAGGTTTAGAATCTAGATTAGAAAAGAATTCCTTTGCATTGTAGGGCCTACTCCATGACTAGTCATGTTGCTGCTTGTTGCCCCATGAAAATTCAAAAAAAAAAAAAAAAGACCTTCTTGGTGGTCTGGAGCTTTGGTTCAATATTACTTCATCCTTAAATATGTTTCCCTTAAGGATGCCCTCCATACCCCCCCCCCCCCCACCCCCCGCCTATAGTTGCTAAAGGCACTAGCTACCCTACTCTAGGTAGACCTATTCTTGATCCTCCCTTTAGGGTTTGAGTTCTGTCAAAGATTGCTTTAGATGTGATCTTACATGTTTCACCAGTTGGGTCAGTCAGTGATGCTTTGGTGTGGGAGAAGGAGGCTTCTCTAGTGGAGGAAGGTTGGAAAAAGGTTAAAGGTAAAAAATACAAACATCCCCAATAATCCTTAGACCATATTCTTAGATCTCACTCTTTTGGGAGTAGGGGTTCTTAACTATTTTGAGTTGTAATTGGTGGTAGTATTGCACCAAGTTATCTGCAGGGTCACCCTGTAAGGACCCTCCTCGTATGTAATTATTAAATATGAATTATTCTTGTTAAATCTGTTCTAGGAGATTGAAATGGATAAGATGTAATGTTTTATGTTGTGAATGCCCTAATGAGATTTAGATCAGTTAATTCATCCATGTTTTAAATGCTCAGTGATTCAAGAACTACTACATTATCTTGACTGTTAAATATTAAGATTTTACTAGTGATGATAGGAGGCATTTTCTTTTTAACTTAATAATAAGGGTGTTGACTTTGGTACCTCAATGAGTAAGTTTTATGCTTTTAGATAGTTCAACATTACTTAATAAGTGATGTTATGATGTTAGGTATATGCATGCCCAATGATGATTATTCTAGTATGTTAATCTGAATTAATGAATAAGTTATGTTATATTGATTTTGTGCTCACTAATGATTAAATGTGAGAAGAAATGAATTAAATAGTTAATTATATGAAATATTCATGTTTTGATTTATGTAACTATATAGATAATTTTTGAATATATGTATGTGATTTTCTTGAGCTATTGATGTGTGCAATGAGTGTGCAGGATATTTTAGTTAGGAAACCTAATGGAAAGACGAAATTGAACCCCTTGTTATTTGTGCTAATTTGCATTGTCTTTCTTTGAAGGTTGTTATATAGTCTGAAAAATTCTCCTAACTATTGATTGGTTCATATTAAGCCTTTAAGGCCTAAAAACATTAAATTTAAGTGCCTTAGGGGTAAGGGTATGGGTTGGGAGTACTTTCCACCCCCTTAGTCTCTTTGGTTGACTTTTAGAGTCACTCAAAAACTCTACTTTTGGTTGATTGCGAAAATTGATTTGTCTCTTGCATGAGTTGGTGACTCAAACTCCACCTTGGGGTTACCTAAAGCCTACTTCAGTTAGGGTCATATTTAGAGGCATTTTGGAGAAGTTCTGGGTTGTTACCCAATCTCTAGCTTTTAGAGAGAAGTTGGAAGATTGAAGAAAAAGAAGGAAAAGCTCTTCTCAACTTCTCATTTTACCATAAATTTTTGTGAAGGTAGGGTTCTTCACTCTTTTGATCATGTTTCTTCTTATTGTTCATGCTTGATTCATGCATAAGGCATTGTGATGATATTTGCATTGCTTGTATGTGTGTTGAGGGTGTTTTGGGAGGGATCTTAACTTGTTCTTGGATGTCATTCTTATGCATTTTTTTGAAATTTTGAGGGGATTTCATGGGGATTGTTTTGGCATTACTCGCCCTTGGATAGGGAAGAAGTGGCCAAGTATGGGGGAAGGGCCTTAGTTGGACCTCAATAGTGTAGAGTCACCTCTCATGGTGAGAAGAGGAAAAGAGGGTAGGGTGTATGGGCCCCTACTTGTTATCACATACTTTGTATGAAAATTTTAATTCTTGTAGAAGGGAAGGAACAAAAATTCTTGTTGTATTGGCCTCAAAAGGGCATTTGTAGAAGAACAAAAGTTCTTGAATTTTAGCCTCGAAAGTGCTATGTTATAGTATGGTGATTGACGTATCCTATTGAGAAAATCCACCTTCCCCCTATTTTGGTTCAGTGTTGAACCTATTGTGCAAAATGGGGTTGGGAATGCATGCTTGAATTGTTCATCATATATGTTGTTTTACCTCTGGATTAGTTCTTGTCTTTCCCACGATTCCCTTGATGCATTGAAGGTATTGGAAGAGACCTCTTATGAAAGACCTAGAAGAGAATTCATTTGAATTGTAACATTATGTAAAAATGTATTTAAATTTTGATGTATTTGGCAAGGATGTCGAGTTATCTTATTGGTTCTTTCCCGACAGAGCCTTGAACATGTTGATTAATAGAAGAGAAAAGATTGAGTAATTGTGATGTGAATATCAGGATTTAACTGTGTGATTTTGAGTCAAACTCGATGACCCATGTTTCATGAGTAGTGATTCAACATGAATCCATCTCTCATGAGAATAAATGGAACACTTAGCACTCATTAGATCTAGGTGATGCTCACAGGGGTGAAGCACCGAGACTTCTCGAGAGGTCACCCATCCCAGTACTACTCCAGCCCGAGCGCGCTTAACTATAGAGTTTCCTCCACAGTTAAACCCAAAGCTTGCAACCCCATTTGCAAAACCTTCACCAAGTGTTGTGCCTTATGAACCATTCATTAGAAAGCCCCTTAAGCTCATCATGTCCTACTTATCAGATTGAGTAATGTTCTGGCATATGAGATTTTCATATTCAGTTTGCTTACATCTACTTGATATTAGAGGTGATGAAAATTCTACCTCACTGCGGCATTTTCATGATTGGTAATCATATTCATTTAGTCTAGACTAATTTGATAGAAGGATGATACACTGTTATACAATTTAAGGTTCAAAGTATGTTAAAGAAAATTTGATGCTTGATTTGGATTCATTGTATTTTTGTAGTTTCTTAGATATCAAAGTAATCCTATGTCTTGGTTTAAAGCACAATAATTAAACTCAATGAATGTAATCAACATTAGAAGGAAAATCAATAATATGGCCCTTGATTTATTAGAAATAGTTGACTTAAATCTAATTAGAAAAGAAAAGTATATGTATTCCCTTGTCAAAGATGAAATTACATAAGAAAATTTAACACTTAGAGGAAAATATGGTGTCAAAAAAAAAAAGTAATTCCCCAGGAGCAAAAACATTCTCTGGAATTTGTATGGGAAAAATGATTTAAGTCCCATGCTTGTAACAGAGAATATTCTTTGGATTCTTTAGTTTAAAATCTAATTTTGTTTTAAAAAATAATTTAGAAAGAGAAAAATGCTTTTTGTATCTAAATAACCTAAATATATTCCTAAGTATCCTAGATTCAACAACAAAACTTTTGGCAATTACTACCTATCCTATCTCCTAAAGTGTTTCCCAAGCTATAATCATTGCTCCCTAGGCGAATTAGCAAGTGGGCTCTTAGTGTCTAACACATTGATGAGTTTGAGGTAGAATCCATTAAGGAGCAAGTTTGAATTAAGGAAAAATGTTTTCATGTCCATCTTACCTTTTTGCCTCCCCTCTTTTCTAAGCACTGAGATGGGAAAAGAAAAACAAGACGTTTACTTTGGCGCAACAAGTACCTTGGAAAGGTTGCCTTGCTCAAGTCAAATGCCTTTTATTGGTGGGCAAGTCAAAATTGACCCTTGGGTCATGTGCAACCCCCCTTCCTCTTTTAATCCTGTTAGAATGGGAGGGAGGTGAGCGACTAGGTTGGTGAGTAGGAGGTTTTGGGTTCCCTTTTTTTTGCTATGTGTGTGTTAAGTGGTTAGTATGGGGTTTGGGTTAGTTTAGGAATAATCTTCTAGTTATATGTTAGTATAATAATTTCTAGTATTAATTTTAGATGATAAATTAGTATTACTTTTAAGATTAGCATGTTATTTGATGTTAAGTAAGTTGTGTTAGATGTTAGGTTAGGATAATTTTAGTAGAGTAAAGTGATATAATTTATCAATGTTAGATGTAGATTTGTTGATTTATTTATGAAATTTTATGTTTAAATTTAAAAGTTGGAATTTAATTAAAGTTTGAGGCTGATAGGCAATAACTATATTAAATTATTATTGTTTCAAATTTTAAGTCGAAGCTTCATAGATAAAATTGATTTTTAGGTTTGAAATTAATTTCATTAATAGATACAAATATAACAAGAATTAAATTTGGATTTCTTAGTTGTTTTGCTACATGATTAAGACATGATTATTATTAGATTAAGTTTAGAGATTTAATGACTATTGTTTCGTTTCAGTTGTTTAACCTATTTAAGTTAAGTGATAAGTGGTGTTTCATGTTGTATACTAAAATACTAAAATTTGATTTGTTGCAAGTATTAAGTGAAAATATTTTGAGATTTAAGTTCTAAATTTAGTATATTTTGGTTAGAATAATTTAATGATTAGATCTTATTTAGATAAGTTAGTTTCATTATTAGTTAATATTTTGTTAAGAAAATGGTAGATATTTTTAATTAATTTTCATTAATTAGATAGTGATTTGAGTATTTGTCAAGCTGTATTATTTGAAGTTTTATGTAGTCTTGGTTAGAATAATGATGGTATTATTATGTCAGTATAAAAGTCAAGTCAAGAGATTGGATGTTCGACGTTACTTTACTTAGAGAGTTCCTTTAAATTCAAATGTCTCAACTAATTAGAGTTATAATTACTATATTGTTATTAAATAATTGAATTATATTGTTATCAATATCTGAATCAAATAATGTTATGATATTCATATTCATGCTACTTTAAGGTAGTTGCAAATTATGTTTTCTAGTAGTTTTAATAGATGGTTGTTTTACGTATGAGTTGTTAAAAAGTAATATACTAATTTAAAATTATTCTATAATGAATTAAATGTTGAAATCAGTTAAATAATAAATATTAAATTTTAACAACCTAGTATTACTCATTGATTATAATTTTAAATGGTAATGGTAAGACATCGTCAGGAGATCTCGTATCTGTTTCTTATTTTATTTATACTGTAACATGTGCAAATAAACATTTTAAAACTTAGTGGTGTTATTGAAAAAATAAAATAAAAAAATTTTGGTGTGTTTTTGCCCCATATTTTTTTGGGCATGACACACCCTGGTCACCCTTTATTAGTTGGTGACCCATTTCTCCTTTTGTTTGTGGTCTCTTTTGGTTAGGCTTCATTGAAAATCTTTAGTGTAAAGGGTTTTAGGCACCTTTCAAAACCTATTTTCCCTAATAAAAAACAAAGCAAGTGATTTGAGAGATCATAGGGTTATGTAGCGAAGGATATTTTCCTACAAATAAATATGTGATCTATAAATAGGAAAAGACCCTAATGGAAATTGAAAGGGATCAACACACATTCATAATCAACTCAATGGAGGATCGAATTATAAGGCATATTACTTATGCCATTTATTACAAGGTTCAACTTTATAACTGTGAAGGTTCTGCTTTGGTTGTAGTAGTATACATGGCATTTAAGATGATAAACAAGGATGCAAAAATGGATTTGTATATGATATTGTTAGAAAATTTATCATTGAATGCAAAAATGTCAAAGGACTATTGTCATAGTTTCAAATTTGGTTAATTGGTCATGCATTTGGTATTCTATTCCTAACTTTTCCTAGAAAAGAGTATTTTGTGTAGAGAACCAACATTCTATTCAATAGGAAGATATACATATATGTGGAAGGAATAGAGAATAAAATTGATGCCTACAAGGAATATACTATATCTAAATATAGTCTTGTAGTTACTAAATTTTTATTGATAAAAACTTTCCATGGTGGTTCCTCCTTGAAACAAAGGGGTCTAGATATTTGTATTAGTGATTCACCATCTAAATCTAACAGGATGTAGTTTAGTTAAAAGGGGGAAGAAACCATTTGAGTGTCTTTAGATGGAGAAGAGGTAGAAAAAGCTAGTTTTTTATTGGTAGGTTTGGATACATTTGATCTTGATGTTATCATGAGCATGATGGTTAATGGAGAGTTTGATACAGTTAGTTGTCTATGGACTAAGTATTCCTTAGCTGACATAAACTATGTTTAAATCACTGATTACTTATCTAATTGAGAAAATAATTGTTGTATCTAGCATATTCAGTATGCTATTAGATGAATAGGTTTTAGGCATAGAGAATAATTTATTTTAAATTAGTACACACTTCTTATTGGTAGAGAATAATCTTAAAAGAAAATACAATACTATTGTGTAAATTTTTTCTTTGGTTATTAGTTAGACAAAAACTTTCCTATACAAAATTTAAACTATCTACTAGTATTGCCTTTGATGACGTACAAAAATGGGCAACTTTAGGGGCCATTGTGAGAAGATCAAGGATGAACTCAATGAGATTTGGAAATACTATAATAGATTTAGTAATAGTGATAGAAAGAAGAGGCGAAGAGTGTGAGAACTACATGCTAAGTTGTTATGTCAATAGAGGTAGAGAGAAAACCTGATCGAGACTTTCTGGCTTATAAAGAATAAGGTTGAAGTGAGAATGAAGCATGATCTCTAATTCCAAAAGATTTGTGGAGAAATTTATTGGTTTGAATTAGAATAATTCATTTGATAAGTTGGTGTAGTGTGACACCTTTATCACTCACATGTATGAAGCTATTGTACAATGGAAGGCTATGCTTCTAGGGTTGAAGAATAGGTATAAAATGATTTTTTAAAGTAAGAACAAATATTTTTTATGTAGAAATATTTCTTTCATATGTATTTGGACCCTTTTCAATTATGGAAAAGAGGGGGAGAAGTTTTGGTTGAAATAAAAAGGCTCATCTGCTCAGGGGGAGCATCCATTATCTTTAGCTCTTTTTATTTCTAGAGTTTTTCCATACATGTAAAAGGGGGAGATATTTATTAGACTTGGTTTGTGGTTGGCATTGACTGTCATTGATATCAAAACATCCATATCATCAATCTAGAATATTATTGATTGTTTGGTGACATGTTTTTATATTTATGGGCCTCTTGGTAACAAAAGATTGGCATAATTTTTTGGTATGTGTACATGCATGTTCATGAATGTAGTTACCTATCAATTCCTAGCATTTGTGTATGT
Organism: Cupressus sempervirens; assembly: GCA_028749045.1. Classification (NCBI taxonomy): domain Eukaryota; kingdom Viridiplantae; phylum Streptophyta; class Pinopsida; order Cupressales; family Cupressaceae; genus Cupressus; species Cupressus sempervirens. The sequence goes on from CM053790.1 coordinate 542,614,831, forward strand.
GGATACCTAGTCCCATCAGTACACTTGTGATTGCTAGTGATGTTTTTGGATACAATATTATCACTCAGATACCCTTTCATTTATGAGAATGTTTGAAGATCATCATTTTTTATCTTGATCTTTCATCCACTACATGCCATGGTCCTTGGCTTCATCAACTATATTAAAGTCCTTTGAATTTATCTTTTAGACTTAGTCATGGCATCTTAATAGTGTCAATATTTATGTAAAGCAATACAATATCTTATGTATGACCTATATTCAAAATGTTACATGATAATAATATATTTATCCTAGGGTAGGTCCAATGCTTAGGATTAAATGAAAAACTTCAGGTTTTATTTTGAAGCCAAAATATATATGTGTTTATACTGATATAGATAAAGGATAACTTTTTGTATCCATGGAATGATTTGATTAGTGTACATAAATTAAACTATTGTTGTTTTGAGTGAGGAAACATATATATTGAATGTGAAGCATGGGTTATCCCAAACTGGTACAAAGAGGGGGGCAAATCAGAACAAACTTTTGAACCAATTAAGTAAGCTCCAAATTGTATAACCTTTGACACAAGTGTTCTAAGATACAAAAATAAATAAATGTTACACTATAAAACCATGAAATCTCACAACTAAATATGTAGATCAATGAAACATATATTTTGTATGTGGAAACCCTTGGTGAGAGGATCAAAACCATAGTGGGAGTAATACAACCAGTAGCCTTTTAATGCATGTAAAATTTTTTTCTATTAAAGTCTATAATTGTTCTTTCTAAGAGAACATTCTATTAGGAATGTTCATAACTTATGCAGATTACAAATTTTTTTTAAGGCTACCTAGATAGAGGATTTATGAACTCTACTTCTAGGAGATACCTTGTGAGGGGATTTATAAAGCTTACAAATAGATGTAATGGTGAGAAACAAATCTGAATGAATGATATGAGAATAATACTATCTTTCCTTATAGATCTTTGTGATATCTCCTTTAAGATTCTCTAATCTTCTTTCTTTCTTTGGCTTTCCTTGTGAACTGCACTGGTTTTTCACACTCTACTTAACAACATGTGTGTTGTTCATCTCTCTGGCATGTATCTCTTGTCTATTATTCTCTGTTCCTCTTCTTACAACAACATCATCAACAAAATCCACATGCACGCACATAGTAATTATATGCAAGAGTCTACTTAATCCTTCCAAACCTCAGGTGCCAAAAATATTTTTTAAAATCTCACTTTAAATCGATGCATTCAAATTTTGAATCGAATACACGAGATGGTTACAAAATAATTGTGACACCTACTAGCAAGGATCTAGACTAGTAGACCTATTATCCTCCCCATGAGTCTCTAAGTAGCTCTTGTCCTTGCATCCTTTAACTACTTCAACCTGGATGTCTATCACATTACTCTCTTTGACTATCCTTTTGTCCTATCACATCCTTGATGACCCTTCATGCTTGTTCCTCAATTCATTATAAAATTTTCCTATTTTTCTATCTTGACTTTGAATATGTCACCATACATATATTAACTAGTTCACCCTTCTGTTGGTGATTATATTGACTTGCAACCTCTTCAGCTTCTCCAACTAGTTGTCAATAAATGAAAATACTCAAAGTCTTGTGATTCTACATGATAGACATCAATATTTTCTAGTCATCATGCTAAGAAAACTTACTAATTCCAACAACACATGCATGTAATGTAAGTGAAAATTTACCTAGATAGTTAATTCAAGGAAGTGCATACAATAATAGTATGTAATTGCAAAGACTCAACAACAATGCTTTGTGTTGGTACTACTTTCATCCCATTAGCAGTGAGTCTTATTACATTGGTAGCACTTGAGCCTTTATAAATTTATGGGGTGTGTTCATCTTGGCAGAAAGCCCTCCTGACATAACCCTTTAATATTGTAGTGAGCATTTTAGGCAGCTAGCCTTGTACAAAGTCACCTTTATTGGTGTCACCTTAAACAATGTTTTTTCATTTAATAAGAATTAGCTTCTTTGTGGTTTTTCCTAGTTTGGGATTTCTACGTAAAACTTGGTCTTGACTATATTGGTATTTATGTGCATTCATGTTTATCATTATATTGGTGATTTACTGTGTTGTAACTAATAGATCTTAAATGTTCTTGTTGTTTGTTAAGTATTAATTGATAGATCAAAAGTTTTGTAAGTTTATGGGAATAGTTGATTCACCTCCACCCCTATCTCATTTATTTAGATAGTTCCACATCATGCAAAGAGAAACTTAAAATCACTACATACAACATAAAATGTGTATCACATTATATTTCAACTACGAAGAAATTGCAAAAGTTAAAGAGATTACAAAGGTGATCAGATACAAACTTCCATAAGTGAAAGGCTTTCCCAAATATAAAGAATTACAAAAAAAAATTTACATTCAAAGTTATCATTTCTTTGACTATGACATATGCATAATAAGGAGCTTAGAATATATAACATCCTCAAACATTCATGTGATACAATGCAAGGCCGAGAAAATTCTATTCCATAGCCACATGGTTCTTCACACTTGAGACAACAATAAATAGTTTATTCTAGTTTCCTTTATATTTTAGGTGCCATTTCTATGATATGTCTTATAGGCCATAAGGATTGAATCTTTAAAAATGTTACACATGAAAGATCATATCAAATAGAAATGAATTATTTGAAACCAACAAACTCAAAGAATTTAGAAACCCTAATTGAAGAGAGGAAGTTATAAAAGGGTACATACACACACATGTTTTTAAACTCTATAATACACATGTTGGGTAGCAAAATATGCATACAAGATAAAAGAAGGTCACAATTTCATGGGTGCAATAAAGAGGTTAAACTAGTCTGTAGAATGGACTGACAACCTAGGCATGTAAACTTTATAATGCCATGCCAATGACATGTGAAAAAGAGAATGTGTAAAAAAACCCAAAAAGATATCTTGTGGAGAATGAAATATTTTCAAATCCATTTTAGTTTAAAACCCTTAAAGTAAGAGTTACAAAATAATAATGACACTAGGAACTTATGTCTTTTTTAGTAGATTTGGCTTTGTAGGTGTAGAAGGAAAATAACTCAAGAAATTCTAAGTTTCATCCATAATTTCAGTTTCCCACTTCAAATAATGTCAAGAATCAGAGAAGGATGAAAACCTTTGATTATAATTGATAAAAGAGCATCCTTGGAATATTGGCAATCTTGCATCACCCAAAAAGATATTTCCTTGTTTTCTATTTTCTAGTTATCTATCTAACAATTTGATTCGGATAACACTTGTTTGACCTTTCTAGAATGCACAAGCTTGGCTTCATATTGTGAACCTATCTTAGATCCTTATCCTAAGAATTCATAATTTAATGTTACAACTAGTGGAAGTTACACTTCATCTTCTCAGGTGTTGATTTCCTATGTGTTGGTGTAAATAAGTATTTACTTGTTACACTTTACTTAAGTTTACTTAGGTCAATGCATTATTTTATTATTTCTTAGGTTTGACACTTAGGAGTTTGCATACTCATATGAGTTGTCATGTTAACAACACTGGATTAATCAACTCTAATTCAACACATGGTGTCTACAACACTGGAGTTTGCATAATTAACTGAGTTGTCATGTAGACAACATAGTTATTTGCACTATTAAGTAAGCACATGTTGCCTACAACATAATTTTACATGCTACACCTTTGTAGGCTTATCCTCTCATCATCACACTTACTTCTATGCTTAATGGAGGATAATCCACTCCTAGTGGACATGTGCCTGGTTGTAAGACTTATTAGTGTGTTGATTCTTAGACATTCTAGAAGCATTCCAGAGGCCTTTATATTTACGCACTCATAGTGTGTATGTACATGACATTACATGAATTCAATATTATATTGTTTTGTTGATCATACTTTGTTGGTCTATTTTGTGCTTGTGCTTGAGTTCCTTTATCTTGGGTGATTTTGCCCTAAGGAAAATTCTTACATGGTATCAGAGCTGAGGGGATTTCTCTTCACGTAGCTATTTGAGACCCTTTTTTTTGCTTCACCTCCTTGAGGACACCTCGACCCAGATCTGGAGTATTGTAATCATTGGGAGCATCTAGAGCAAAAACAGACCTCACCATTACATCTAGAACATCGATTCAGTGAAATTTGACTATAAATTTTCCTACCCTAGGCAATAGTCAAATTTGAGGCTTTTTTTTTGCAAATCGACACCTAAAGGCCTAATTTGCAAATTTGGTATGATCATTTATTAGATCTACAAATTAATTCTTTAGATCTAATTTTAATTTTCTAAAAATTTTGTTATATTTTTCCTGCTATTTTTGTGCAAATTTTTTGGAATTTTTTTTTAGCCCATAGGGCATGCAGAGAAATTGTTTTTGCAGGAACCAGGTGGTGAAACCCCAACCCCTGCAAGTGGAATATTCCCTTCATATTGTAGAATATTACTTCAATATTTAGAGGATGCATCACATAATTCTGGCAAAAAAATCCGGCTAACTCACGGTCGAGACCAAACTGGGCACAAGTTCATCCACTAGTGGCAAGGGTCTAAACTCTTGGCGGCCCTCTTTATTTCATCCTCCACTGTGCTTTGTTTTAATATATCTCAAAAACTGCATGCATGGTGCATGTGGGACAAATCAATATCCCCTTGACACCATTTTTTTTCCTCCCACTACTGGACTATCTTTGATCTCTGGCATACTTTGTAGATTTCTGACACACAAGGCATTTTCTAGTGTAAAACCTCCCACTAGCCAACTGCCCTTACTTCTGGCCTTCGTTGTAGCAATTTCCATTCACTGGCAATAAAAAAGTTCTCAGGAATCACTTTTCTTACATCTTTGGCACTGATCTCTGGTCACGCTCAATATTTTTCAATGTTGACATTTTTTAAAACCCTTTTGATGATGCCCACAGGAAAGTTCCTTTCACTCGCTACACTAATCTTCACCGAACTCAAGACTGCCACATGGAGCCAAGATCTATGCCAGTGATGACTATCCTCGACCATGTGGAATCCATAGACGTTGTCCACATCATGTCCTCCTGGCCCACCAAAATAGGTCCATGCAACACAATTAGCGACCACACATGTGGAGTACATACATGCAGAAGGTCCAGCCTTCACATCATTCGCCAACATAAAAACCAGCTTAGTAACATGTGTCTACCATGTGGCAACCCACACATGCACCTTTCGTACATTTCATATGATATATTATAGTGCCACATCACCTGCCACGTTAGCAAGGTGCATTTTTTGCTGACATCAACATTTTACTATCCTAAATTTGACAGTTGTTTGACCATCATTTCTTGGAAAATTTGAACTACTATGACAATTATTTGACTGTTAAATTTAAATGCTTGCACTTGAGTTCCTTGATCTTGGGTGATTTTTCCCTAAGGAAAATTCTTACACTATGCTCCTCATACAATGCCTAGTATGGAATTCAGAGAGGTTCTATATTTAAGAGTTAGCTGATGTGCTCTTGGATCTAGAAAGTTGGTTAATTTGTGGAACTATATCTTAGGTCACATAATTTTTTTATAATGTACTATATATTTGGTCATTAATTCATTGAGGGCCAATCCTATATTGTATAACATGTTTCCTATTATCGGAGATTATGAACTCAAAGCCAACCTGTATGTCTTGATGGCTATATATTTAATGTCCTTGAGTCTTAGGTGGTAGTATCTTGGTAGTTACTCATCATCAAGGAGGTAGAGCTCAAGAATAGCAAGTTTTGGTCTTTAATCTAGAATGTATTGACTATAATCAAGAAGGCCTTACAACCCGAAATATGATTTTGTATGTAGGTTGTGTAATAAGTCAATATTAGTTATGTAAATGAAGATCTTTTGTTAATAAAGAGATTAATTTTCAATTGCATCTTCTTATACTTCTGTTGTGTTGTTATTGTTAAGCACTTGGTCATCTCCTTTGGAGGTACACCTGCCTTGCACTGCATCAATTTTTTTTAGCAGTAAGCATACAACCTTATGAGAAGCAAGCATAGCTATATTTGGAGTGCTTGTAGGGACCTAGAGATTTGAAGCACCAAAATTCCTTAATGCTAGTTTCAAACAAAGATACATAGAAAAGTGATTATTTATGATTTGATTTTTCAAGAACTATATCTAGTTCAAATTCTAGCAATTGGAGAATAACCATAAACTATTTATGTAACTCACTAAAAGGATATCTATGACGGTGCATAATCATTTTAAAAAGTTATAAAAAACCTCATTGTAATGCCTTCTAAATCCTTATGTTTCATTCATTAGTAATTGTTATCAAGAGGGGTGAGTTGCAAGAGACATAAGACATGCCTCATTCATTGCAACAAGAGGATTACATATAAAACTAGCTACAAAATATCTTATACTCCATGTTTAGATTGCTAGCACTTTTTTGGATGGCTTCAATTCTATATTTTATCAAATTTAGATCATTACAATTATTATTTTTATAGTAGTACGATCTTAGACCAATAAGAATTATTCATTTTTTAAAAATGTGTGGAATTAGTTGTGATGATTGCTTGAACATACATATGTTATCAACAATTAGAATGTGGCTCATCATTTGATTGAAATACATTCCAAATGTATGCTACCATAAGTGAAACTCTTAATCTAAGTTGGATCAATCCTAATTATATTTGTGGATATGCATAAATGAAGTAAAAATATAGGTCCTACATAAGCTATTAAATACTAGTTGTTGGTTCATCAAATGACATGACTTAGAAGATGAATAAAAACAAAGAAAATATATTCTTTCCAAATCAAATATGAAATAATTCTTAGGAATCTACATCAAGAAGGTGTTGACATAAAGATTGAATTGACAACTAAGATGTGAAACTTAACATGGTTTTGTTGAATTAGTTTGGAGTCTATATCAATAAGTTCTTAATTTAAAATAAATTTGTAGAAGGGTTTTGAAAAATTCTTGATGAATCAATATGGATGAACTTGAATTAAGACATGGTTCCATCAAACTGGAATCCCCTACTACTAATAGAAAATTGATCTTATTTGAATTTTGTTCTTTGATTATCAAAGCAATTGATGGATTTTATTTTATTTTCTTAACAGGTACATTTGGCATTACTTGAAGAAGAAAGAGCAAAACTTTGCTATGCAATCAATTACCAAAAGCTTTCTTTGAATTGAAAGCAAGTAAGCTCATTGTTAAAAATCCTCGATTTCGATCAAGAATGATTGTATAGGTTCCAATCAACAAGAGAAGCTAAGAGACAACCTTGAAAGTCATTGCACCAAAGACCCATCTCCTTTTATTTCAGGATGTAAATTCCCAAATAAGAAATTATTAGTGACACGCATACAAAACATCATTTATGCTTTCAAATCAAACAAGTATCAACATATCCGTTGCACATCCTTTAAGTACAACTGCTAATAAATAAAAAAACAAATCAAATTCAATATAAAATTAAATCTTCTAAATAAAAATATAATTTCCATTTTATAGTTTCCGGGTAACAACCATTCCACATTCAAAAGAAAGCATAATGGTCAATCTCGTGTCTCAAATCTATGATGAATTTCACCAAAGGAAACTCTTGGGAAAGAGCCAAAAGATATACTTTTTGACTGGGAAGAAAACAAATATAATACAAACTCTTTGGCGTAAACTGCAAGCCAATCAGTCTTTAGCTTCCTAGGCAAGCAATCTGTAGAACGCCTGTATAAATGAGACATTATCTCTATCCAGCCATTATCAAAACATGGAAGCTCTCAGACACAAATTTATGAGTTGCTTCAAACCAAATACTAATGGAGATCAATCTCAGAAGAAAATGGCAGAGAAGAAGAAAGAGAAGTCTTCAAAAGATAATGCATCAGGAGCTCCCATACCCAAATCATTTTTTCCTTTAGGATCTAACTTGTCTAGATTATAGTGGATCTTGGGTTATAAAGGCTCAGCTTACTACAGAGAGAGAGTTATGCAAATGTGTTCCAAGATATGAAAATGTTTTGTTTCTTGGGGTGAGAATTTTCAGCTTTGTGGCAACCAAGTTAAAATAAAAAATGTTCTTATGTTTTTTGGGTAGAACTTATTGCTGTACTGATATGTTTCTGGATTCAATTGTGTTAAGATTTTTACCATCAACATTTCGAAAACATTTCGAATCACACTACGTTTCGAGAACTTATTGCTGTTTATTCAATAAATGCTGCAGCTTTTGAAGCCCTGGGGAACCTTTCTAATTCTGAGATTATGGTAGATTTGAATCTTTCGCCATTAGCTTAGGTTGGATATTTAGATACTATGTTAAATTGCTCCCTTTACTGCCAATTTGTAATGTAAAAATCGAAGGATGAGACCAAGGAGATTTTGATTTTAAGCGTTTGTCTTCAAATTTGGATTGCATTCTCTAAAACTTCTTATTCTTGTCAATTGTAATCTTTCTTAGTTTTTCTACTATAATTGCAGTTTAAGAAATGGAAATAGAGTGGAACAACTTAGGGATAATGGTCTTTTCAGGGATTTAATTACAAAGATGGACGTTCTGAAGGGTTTTGAACGTTGGAAAAAGTTTCCTCTTTTGTTATATTAATGAGAAAGCACTAAGCTTCTTAGGATCAATCTTTCTCAAAGACATAATGAATGATACTCTATGGAAATCAACTGTTTATCTCGACAATGGAAAATAAATGAATGGAGTAAGCTTTAACGATGTCTAGAGATCATCAGCTTATGAGATGAAGATCAATAATAACATGGCTAATAGTTTTCAAGTTCTTTTTAATAGATCTTTTATTATAAATCTTGACCAAAAAGTTTAGGGTTTAAAAAGCTATGAATGTTTTGATCCATTTTCACATTTTAAATTTATTTTTCCTTCTTTTCAATGAAAATATAATTCATAGATATCTATATCTATTTTTGTTTTTAAATGGCTATAAAAAGAACATTCATTTTTAGATAGCTATAAGAAGAGGATTTACTCTACCAAAGTGATTTTAGAGTGGAATTTGGCATATATTAGTTTTAGTGGATTTGATTCTAGATAGATTGTATTACTAAAAAATAAGGATTTAATTATTCTTCACGTAAAGTAGCATTTTGCCCACACATAATAGTACATTCATACACATCCACATGAAAACCAAAATTTGCATACCATGATCAATTTTCAATAATTTGAACCTCATAATCTACCTTCTCAATACTATAAAATTGCTAAACAACTAGTGAAACCCATTGTTATATGTAGATTTGTATTTTGGGGGTCATGCGATTTAATATGGAGAATAGCCAAAGAAAGTGTACTATCATTTTTATTTATTAAGAGTTCAATTGAGTGAAATATGACCTTATAGTATAAAAAATTATAATGATTTTCTCAATTTCCTGTCCATCACTCATTCATCCAAGATATTCTTAGTTGTGATCACAAAGTTCTTCACCATTTTCCCTACTTCATATAGGTCATTGGCAAGATAACAATACTTCCACAAGACCTTTCATATACACACACGCCATGTTTGTGTGTGTATGTATATCTATATGTACATATTTGTATGCATGTGTGTATACACAAAAGTTAACTTATAAATCATATATTGTCACATCCCACATTTTCTCATTTGGAATTTAAAAATAAATAATATAATACAATCAATGTTCTTGAATTAATGAGGCATGAACCATAATATGGGCTCATATAGTAGGAATTAATGGTGGAGCGGGGGTGGGGGGCAAGAATATAAGGATGAGATTAACAAAAAGGAAAATGATTGGTTGATCGAGTTAAGAATTGATAGAATGTAAAAAATAAATTTGTACCACCAAGGGTTTTACATGAGTATCAAAGAAACTGGGTTCAAACACTGGAGACCTATGAAGCCAACTTGAATCTAGAATAAGGATATAGCCTTGCACTATTGAATAATCCTAAGTTGCACTCTTTCTATGAATGTGTTTTATTGAGATTTGTTAAATAGATTTTAATCCTATTAGAATGGTTCGCTAGTTCTAAGACATCCTAAAGAGAGTGTGAAAGATAATTTTTATATATGAATTATAAATGAATATCAAAGTGTGTGGTGGCGAGTTCTTGTTGCTCTTGACTTTTTTGTCCATGATGACACAACACTAACTTGTGCATTAATTGATGATGTCCTACAAGGCAATGATATGATTACATGTTAGTATAGAGTGTAATGCATATTTGATATGTTTGAGGTCATGTTAGGTGACCTTGGTCCTGCAAATGATATTGACGAATATAATTCATTCACATTATGTTGGTTCTTACCTAGTTGATAGATAAAGTTGTATTACTAATGTTGGTTTGATGATCATCTACATTGAAACTCATATTGGAAATATAGATATCTTCATTAATGAGACATGACACATTGTGGTATTGGATTGGATTTGAAAATTTCATCAAGCCATTTAGTTGATAATCAATATTATGATATTGGATTAACATGACACCTTGATGATTTGGGATTAGTAACATGATGTATAATTATTACATCTTAGTTTGTTATTAACTATACCTCTTATATATGGGTATATGCACCAAGTTGTGGTATCAAAAGGGGGTCTAAGATGCCACCTTTTTCTTGAAATCAACAATTTTTGCACTTCGACGAGCATTTGAAGATAGTTATAGTCAATATTTTAAAATACAAAAAAAGTCATAGTCCTTTGAATCTAGTTTCGAAACTACTTTTTTTTTAATTGGTAGAGTTTAAGCCCCTAAAAAAAGGGGGCCACAAAAAGTGGTCCTGATTTTTAGTAAGAATATAACAAAGTGACAAGTGTGGCCCCCCTGAAATTCTAATTTTTTTTTGAAATTATTTAATCGCTCTAGTGCAAGGTTATCTAATACCATGTAGTTTATCCTATATTTTTGGTGTAATTTTTTAATGTAATTTTTTTTTACGAATTTTGTAAGTGGGCACATCTCAAAGACATTAAATATCTCTATGCATCCCCTAGAAATCAAACAAAACTAATCAAAAATCATTTTTTTTCAAGTGTGTAGAATGGAGTCTAGTTTTCAAAAAACTAACTTGTTGCAAAATCTAATCAATGACCTAAAATCTAACCCCCAAATACTATACGTTGGTTTTATAGAGAAAATGGACATACATTCAAAAGCAATTATAGTTGAAAGGCTTTTAAAAGTCTAAATTCAAAATAAATCATATGGTTAAATAGATAAGAAAGAGATATACAATATCACATTACTTGATTGTTTCAATATTCAACCACAACAAATACTAAGGGGTGCACAAAAGAAAAATAAAGCATTTTTGGCACACTTAAGTTGATTAACATGTCTTAGGCATGTTTGAGACCACCCAACCTTTGGGTTGGATCTCCAAGGCAAATCCAAGACTTAGGTTTGGTGAATCCCAATGCATTTTAAAAGTGTGATTGCTTAATAACGTGATCACTACTAAAATGTAGTGGATTGTGTAGTGCATACACACTATAGAGCGATCACACTATTTAAATATAGTGTATTTTGATGGTTTATATTTTCTAAGGGGTTGCAATTGATTCTTATATGTCTGAAGGGGTCATATGGGGTCCTAATGGACATCAGGTGTCATTGGATCACTTAGATAACACTAGGACTCATTAAGACTTATTGTAACTACTTAGTATATATCATAAGTCCATTGAGGTGGTCTAAGCAATACTAGTAAGTTATAATTGGTCCTAATGCATATTAAGGGGTGTTAATATATCATAATGGATCATCATACTAGTTATGACCCCTCATGATTCATTTTATGATAACATATGTCCCTAGGAAGCCCAGGGACATATTCTATATGTTCTAATCAATTGAAAGGGGTCCTAAGGTACCCTATGACCCCTTTTGACCCATTTCATAAAAACATATGTCCCTATGGTTCGTAGGAAGCCAAGGAGTTCATATCTCTTCATGAAAGGGTTGAAAGGGGTCACAGGGTACCCTATGACCCATTTAAACAAATTATATGATAGCATATGTCTCTAGGGGTCGTAGGAACCTAAGAGTTCATATGTTGTTACAGAATAGGTCAAAAGGGGTCATAGGATACCCTATGACCCCTTTCAACCCATTCTATGATAACATATGTCCATAGGGGACATAGGAACCCTAAGGATATATTATATATTCTAATCGGTCAAAAGGGGTCATAGGATACCCTATGAGTCATTTTGACCCATTATACAATAACATATGTCCCTAGTGGTCATAGGACACTTAGGAGTCCATACATTGTCATAAAATGGATCAAATAAAGTAATAGGCTACCCTATGACCCCTTTTGACCCATTCTATGATGACATATGTGCCTAGTGATTGTGGGACCCCTAGGAGTTCATATGTTGTCATGAAATGGGTCAAAAGGGGTCATAAGGTAACCTATGACCCATTTTGACCCATTCTACAATAACATATGTCCCTATCAGTTGTAGGACCCCTAAGGACATATTATATATATTCTGATATGTTGAAAGGGGTTTTAGGATACCCTGTGACTCATTTTGACCCATTATATGATAATATATGCTAGTAGCGGTCATAGGACCCCTACAAGTTTATATGTTTTCATGAAATGGGCTTAAAGGGGTCATAGAGTACTCTATGACACCTTTCAACCCATTCTATGATAAAATATGTCTCTAGGGGACCTATGACCCCTAAGGACATATTATGTATATTTTGATCAATGGAAAGGGATAATAAGATACCCTATAACCCATTTTGACCCATTATATGCTAATATATGTCAATAATGATTGTAGGACCCCTAGGAGTTCACGTGTTGTCATGAAATAGATTGAAACGGGTCATAGGGTACCCTATGACCCCTTTCAACCCATTCCATGATAACATATGTCCCTAGGGGACCTAGGGCGCATAAGGACATATTATATATATTCTAATCAATCGAAAGGGGTCATAAGATACCCTATGTCTTATGGTTAACCTCATACAGAAATAACAGTTACATGCAAATATAACCAATACTAGAAAATAGTAGATCGCATAAAAGAGAACACAAGACACCAAGATTTAACGTGGTTCACCCAATCCCTAGGCTACATCCACAACAACAAGTCCAATATTATTATTATCCAATAACTACAACTTTATTATAATCTATAATCCCTTACAACTCAATACCACCTCAAGAAGCTACAATATCACCATTCATAATGAAATCCCTAACCCTAAGCCTTTTTATACAAGCTTTTGCCACTTGCAAAATTAGCACTAGAATAATACAAAAAAAGTAGCCAATGCCTCTTACAATATAAGGGCATTTTTGGCTTTGGGGGTGTCTCCCTTGAAAACCCATGTAGGGGCATTGCCCCTCAACCCCACCTTGTACTACGATAGGGAACACAACTAGGGTGCTACCCCAAGACCCTACAAGGGCGCTACCCCCAAACCCCTATAGAAATAATCTAGAGCAAAACTTCTCTGAATAAACCTCTAAGTCTAATTAGGCTCCACATCAAAATAATCTCCCACTTGGAGACTGATCAGACTCTACAATAATAACCTCCCACTTGGAGACTGATCATAGCACTATTGTACCTATAGCTCCCACGAGAATATATCAAACCACTCTGGACTTTGTTGTTCTTTTATTCTATTTAGTTGAGAAGACTAACCAAAGTCGAAGAGGAATTCAACTTCTCCCTTGTCACTACCTTTGTAAACATATATGTTGGATTGTCATTTGTATGTATCTTCTCCAGCTTTAACTATCCATCATCCAAAATTGACCAAATGAAATGGTACCACAACTATATGTGTTTTGTCTTTGAATGTACAGTTGAATTCTTTGCAAGATGAATGGAATTCTCTTTATCTGTGAACAAAAAATTATCCTTCTGAGGGTGTCCCAATTCTTCCAAGAAGAACTAAAGCCATATCATCTCCTTATCTACCTCTATAGCAAAAACATACTCTGCCTCTATAGTAGATAAAGCATTAATCTTCTGTAACTTAGAAACCTAGCTCATGGTTTCCCCACCAATAGTAAATACATAACCCATAGCACTCCACCTGGTATCAATATCTCTTGCCAAATTTGAGTCAACATAGCCTTGTAAATCAGTAGTAGATCCCCCAAAGTGTAAACACTTAGTGGATGTTCCTCTCAAATATCTAAGAATCCATTTAACTGCATTCCAATGCTCAAGCCCTGGATGACTTATATACCTACTAACAACTCCCACTGCATGTGCAATATTTGGCCTAGTACATACCATAACATACATCAAGCTTCTTTTAGTTGAATCATAAGGTACCTTAGACATCTTTTCCTCCTCTTCTTGTGTCTTGAGACACATCTCTATAGTCAACTTCAAATGACCAAGTAAAGGCGTGCTGACAAATTTTGCATTCTCCATAGAGAAACATTGCAACACCTTCTCAATATAATTAGCCTAAGATAAAATAAATAACCTATTATTCCTATCTCTACAAATCTTCATACCAAGGATTTGTTTTGCTACCCCCAAATCCTTCATAGAAAAGACATGTGCTAATTGGTGTTTCAGCCCCTTAATATGATCCATGTTAGACCCAAGTACAAGCATATCATCAACATATAAACATAAAATAATGTATCTATCATCATCCAACCTCTTAAAATAAATAAAATGATCTAAATGACACCTAATATATCCATGCTCATGCATAAAACTATCAAATTTCACATACCATTGCTGAGGTGCTTTCTTCAAGCCATATAAACTTTTCTGCAATTCGCACACTGAGTTCTCCTTACCTTTGACCTCAAATCCTTTTACAACTAACCTGGCTTTAAATATTTTCTTACCTACATCCTCTTTTTTCATCCTATAAATCCACTTATTCTATAAAGCCATTTTACGTCTAGGCAACTTGCATAAATCCCATGTCTTATTTTTCAGCAAAGAGTCCATTTCTTCTTTCATTGTAGGCTCCCACTGAATCTTTGTATCCACCTACACCACTTCATCATAACATTTAGGTTCAATAGCATCAGTAAGTAAAATAGAATACAAGGAAGGAGAAAATATTTTTGGAGGTCTACTCATCCTTGTTGACCATCTAATATTCACTGGGGTGTGTGGTATTTGTTGTTGTGGTTGTTGCACATCATGAGGAATTTCTTGAACATCAACTTTTGGAGTATCATCCAACACTGTGCAATCAATTTATTTCTTCTCATGTTGCTGCAATAGGTCTTTGTACAACACTTTCTCATGGAATATGAAATCCCTTCTTATAATTTTACAATTTTCAAAATTCCAAAGCCTATAACCAAATTCATTAATGCCATATCCAAAAAATACATAGTTCTTTGACTTAGCTTACAACTTGGTTCTATTTTTAGAATCTATATGAGCAAATGCTTCACAACCAAAGGTTCTGAGAAAAGAATAACTCACCTTCTTACTAGTCCATGCTTCCTCTAGAATACCACAAACCAAAGGAGTAGAGGGACCTCTATTAATCAAATATATAATAGTATTAACAGCCTTCACCCACATGTTTAAGGGTGACCCTGCATGCAACCTCATGCTTCTTGCATGCTTCATTATAGTCTTGTTCATGCGTTCAGCCACTCCATTTTCTTGTGGAGTCCTTGGAACAATTTTTTATCTATGAATAGCATTAGTGAAGAAACAATTTTCAAATTCATGACTGCAATACTCACCACCATTACTAGATCTGAGACATTTTAATTTCTTTCTAGTCTCATTTGCAATCAAGCATTTTCATTTCTTAAAAGTTTGAAATACATCAGATTTCTATCTAAGTAAATAAACCCATACTTTTCTAGTTGTATCATCAATAAATGTAACATAATAATGAGAGTCACCGAGGGAAGATACCTGAGCTAGTCCCCATATAGCTATATGCACAAGCTCTAATTTCTCACTTTTATTTTCCTTCTCAGTCTTCACAAAACTCACTCTCTTTTGTTTTCCATACACACAACTTTCATAGAAATCCATATTAACACATTTCAGACTTGGTCAAAATTTCTTTGATTGAAGTACTTTCATACCTTTCTCACTCATGTGCCATAACGCTATATCAAAATCTATAGCAGCTATTTGATCTCCCTACTCAACTGCAGTAATTGTTCCTGAACATTCATTTTTCTTTGAAACTATCAAAGTAGAAGGAACAATATGACTTGTACAAAGTATAAGGTGCCTGCTTTCACACCTTTTGCTACTACAAGGGAACCTTTTGAAACCTTCCAATTTTTATAATTAAAAGTAACTACATAACCCTTATCAACGAGTTTCCCTGCTAAAATTGAATTTCTACTCAACCTTGAAACATGTCTTACCTCATGTAGTAGCCAATGATTCCCATTCTAAAACTTAATCTTAACTTTTCATTTTTCAACAATCTTCCAAGGTTCATTATCCCCTAAATAAACAATCCCAAAATCCCCTTGGACCTAATCAATGAAATAACCTCTATGGGGTGTAGCATGAAATGAAACACTAGAATCTAAAACCCATGAATCATCAACACTTTCTAAAGACAGAAGCAAAGTTTCCTCTTTAGATTTGTTACTTACCACATTTTCCTCCTTGTTCCCTTCTGGTTTATCTCCTTCATTGTTCTTTTGAGTCTAGCAATCTTTCTTCTTATGCCTTGATTTCTCATAGTACCAACAATCTCTCTATCCTCTGGATTGAGACCTCTTTCCCTTTGACTTTCCTCTTGATTTTCCATGATTTCTAAAATTATTTCCTCTCTTAATTGTTTTGCCTCTTCTTTGTGCATTAAAAGTACTTCCTAATGTAGATCCACCTTAGGTTTTCCTACGAGTTTCCTCACTCAAAATAACACCGATCACATCATCATATTTTAGGGTACTAGATCTAGAAATAGAATTACTCATAGTCTTTACCAAGCCATTCCAACTTTCTAGAAAAGAACATAAAATTAAGAGAGCCCTAATTTCTTCATCAAAATTGATACTCACAGAAGATAACTGGCTAGTAATAGACTTAAACTCATTTAAATGATCTACAAAAAATCCACCTTCTATCATTTTCATATTAAATAAATGTTTCATGAGAAATACCTTGTTTGAAGCGGAGGGCTTTTCATACCATTTCGCTAGGGTTTGCATCAACTCTCCTATTGTCTTCACTTTTCTAATATTAAATTCCACCAATGGTGCTAGGTATAATTGAATGCTTCCAAGTGCCTTTCTGTCTAAAATATCCCTGTCATCATTTGTCATAGATCCCTAATTCTTGGTTTTTCCTTCTAACGACTTTCATAAATCCTTTTGATAAAGATAGTCCTCCATTTGAATTTTTCATAACTGAAAGTTCTTCCCATTAAACTTGTCAACCCTTAGTTTACCCTCATCTACCATCACTCCCACTCAACCGCGAGACCTTCTTGCAAAGGATTGCTAAAAAATAATGACGATGGTCTAGCTAAAAAAAAAAAATAATGACCGTCTAGCTCTGATACCACTTGTTAGGATTAACCTCAAACACAAATAGTAGTTACATGCAAATATAACCAATACCAAAAAATAGTAGATCGCATAAAAGAGAACACAAGACACCAAAATTTTACGTGGTTCACCCAATCCCTGAGTTACATCCACCAACAACAAGTCCAATATTATTATTATCCAGTGATTATAACCTGATTACAACTTGTAATCCCTTACAGCTCAATACCACCACAAGAAGCTACAATATCACCATTCATAATAAAATCCCTAACCCTAAGCCTTTTTATACAAGCTTTTACCGCTTACAAAATTAGGGCTAGAATAATACAAAAAAACTAGTAGATGCCTTTTACAATATAAGGGAATTTTTAGCTTTGAGGGTGCTGCCCCCGAAAACCCCCACGAGGGTGTTGCCCCTCAACCCTAGGACCCCACAGGGGTATTTCCCCTTGACCCCTTCTTGGGTCTGCTACCCCCAAACCCCTATAGAAATAATCTAGAGGGAAACTAGGCCAAATAAACCTTTGAATCTGATTAGTCTCTACATCACAACACTATGACCTGTTTTGATCCATTATATGATAACATATGTACCTAGAGATCATAGGACCCCTAAGAGTTCATATATTATTATAGAATGGTTCAAAAGGGATCAATGAGTACCATATGACCCCTTTCAATCCATTCTATCATAACATGTCCCTAGTGATCATAGCACCCCTAGGAGTTCATATGTTGTCATGGAATGTGTTGAGAGGGGTCATAAGGTTTCAACCTATTCTATCATAACATATGTACCTAGGGATCTTAGGACCCATAGGGGCATATTATATATATTCTAATCATTTGAAAGGGGTCATATGATACCCTATGACCCCTTTCGCCCATTTTATGGTAACATATGTCCTTAGGGGTTATACGAGCCCTAGGAGTTGATACATTGTCATGGAATGAGTTGAATGGGTTCATAGGGTATCCTATGACCTGTTTTAACCTAATATATGATAACATGTCTCTAGGAGTCATAAGATCCTTAGGAGTTCATATGTTGTCATGAAATGGGTCAAAAGGGGTCATAGGGTACCCTATGATATCTTTATACTCAAGGACATATTATATACATTTTTTGATTGATCGAAAGGGGTCATAGGATATATTATGATCCATTTTGACCTATTAAATGATAATATATGTCTATAGTAAGTCGTAGAACCCTTAGGAGTTCATATGTTGTCATGAAATTGGTTAAAAGGGGTCATATGGTACCCTATGACCCCTTTTATCCAATTCTATGATAATATATGTCCCTAGGACCACTTTCACCCATTTTATGATGACATATGTACCTAGGGATCCTACAAGCCTTGGGAGTTCATACATTGTCATGGAATAAGTTGAATGGTAACCCATTCTATGACAACATATGCCCCTAGGAGTTGTAGGACCCCCAAGAGTTCATATGTTGTCATGAAATGGGTTGAACCCTTTATACACAAGGACATATTATTTCCCCTTAGTGTACATTTGAAGTCAATTGAGGTGGTGTA
This sequence comes from Cupressus sempervirens, assembly GCA_028749045.1. Classification (NCBI taxonomy): domain Eukaryota; kingdom Viridiplantae; phylum Streptophyta; class Pinopsida; order Cupressales; family Cupressaceae; genus Cupressus; species Cupressus sempervirens. Next base: position 542,633,901 of record CM053790.1, read on the forward strand.
AGGGGTACTAATGGGTTATAATGTTCTATAATGACCTCTTAAGACACACCACATCCCATAAGGATGTAGAAGGCACCAAAATGTTGTCCTAGAATGTTTAACATGCTCAGAGGGGTCTTAATGTGTCATAATTGGCTCTAAGACCTATTTTAATGAGTTTTAAAGGTATGAGATAGGAAGAGGGAGTGTAGTGCCTACCCCTAGTTTTATTTTCATTATATTGCCAAATTATTTTAGGTCATCTTTTATGGTTATGTGTTATGATTTCATGGTCCTTGTTTACCTAATTTGATTAATGTTATTTCATACTTAGTTATTCATTTGGTGAGCTAATTGATACTTGGGTATTTCGTGTGTTCATGGTTATTCTTTCGATGATGATGCTCTATATGTTTCATATAGTGATTTAAGTTGTTTCATGATGATAGTTAGATGGATGATTTATATATGATTTTTATGGTTACTTACCCCATACTTGCATGCACATGGTGTACATGTATGTTTTACTTTATGTGTGACATTTAGAATTTGGTTGAGGAAGGGGGTCATAGTCTCCTACTAGTCAGGATCTACATGATGTACTACTCCTCTCCACTACCTATTTATTTTATGTGTGTGTGTGTGTACATGTTTAGTTTTTATATAGATTGCAGGTACTAGGCATCAACTTCCTTGAATTACCAAGATGAGCATGCCCTATCATAGTGTCTCAATGGTAAATAGGGGAGATAGTTTTCGAGTCCAAATCCTAACTCTAAGTCAATTGTCCTAGAATATAGGACAAGTATATGAGTTTTTTAACCTTCTAAATTTGTCAAGTGACGTGAATTTGAGATTTTGACCCTTAAGTTTGAATTAGTACTTAGACTTTTAGATGAGCTTTTCTTGTTAAGTTTGTGGGGCTATTGTGATTTTCAGTTATAATTAAATCAAATAAAGACATTATTAAATGACTTAATTAAACAAAAACATTTATAAAGAAAAATTAATGTTTAATTATATCTAATTAATTGAGAAATTAATTAAATAGAGGAAATAAATTTAAAGATTTAATTAAAAGTCCAAATTTGGCATAAATTTATTTATTTATTTTAATAATAATTAATTTAGTGGTTTTATTGTAATAATTAACTCTAATTATTATTATTAGTTAAATTAATTAAAATACTTTCTAATTACATCTTATTATTTAATAAATGCAAGTGAGAATAATTTAAATAAACCATATTATAATTAAAAGGAAAAAAGTGTGCAAAAAGAATTAAATTAATTAAAATAATAAAAGTAAAGGCTTTTGCATGTTCGTAAAACTGAAATCCTAAGAGGATAAAATTCATTATTAGGAGATTAGAGCTCATTTCTCCACACATAGGTTTTGGGGAGATAAATTTAGAATTGGAGCAAAAAAATTGTTGAAAGTTACAAACGGTTTTGATTTGCATGCATTCACAAGTTGTCTCAAATTTAGTTGTTGTTTTCAGGTAGGGTTTGAAAACTCATTGTTGAATTTTATTGAAAGATTTGTCTACTTCGTGTCTTCCTGGGTGCTTACATAATGCTTATTAATTTATTGTATTAATCTTTGAATAAATAATTATGTTGAAGATTTTGAAAATGAAAACTCATTAATCAAGAAAATGTGATTGAAGAAAAATTGTAGAAATTTTTAAAAAATTATTATGAATGTATTCTTTTAAAACTCTTTCTAATTCAATTATAGAAAATTGGAAGAAAACAACAAATTGAATAGCTAGGTTTTGAACTTTAATTTTTTCGTGTGATTATCATGATTTTTCTAAATAAAGGTAAATATTCTTCTTATATCTAAAATAATTTAATTGCAATTTTTTTTGGAAAAGCAAAAGATTAAGTGAGAGAGAAACATGTTGTGGCTAAACTTATACATGCATGTGAAAAAAAAATTCAAAATATAGAAAACTAAGTATATTATGGCTGCATGATTTAAGAGATCAAAGGCATGCGAAAAATATTAATTAAATGTTTATTTTTGTTTTATAACAATACAATTTAATTATCAGATTTGTTTATTTAAGAAACAAATTTATTTTTTATGACTAATTATTAATTTAGGAAAAAAATTTAAATTATTAATTAATTTTTTTATCATTTATATCTTTTATAAATTAAATACGTATTACATATTTTTTATAAGTGAGTTTTTTTATATTAATTCTTTTTTAAAACTTTGAGTGGGTTATAACTTGTTATATTTTTATTAATGCAAGTGGAGTTATAAGTTAAAATATATATATATTTGTGATGTAGCTCTATTTTAAGAAGAGTTATATAGTTGAGTTAACTCTATAATCATCTAGTTATGAATATTTAAATATTATGAGAGAGATTGCAAATACTTTAATTATAATTATAATTTCAAGTTTGAGTTATCTCGAGTTACATTATGAATTAAAGAAAAAGTAAATATTAATATTAGACTTAAATAGAAGTCAAATTAATATTTTAGAAATGAAATTAATATTAAGATTTAATCTAATAATATGCATTTATGTTATTAATTAAATCATTCATGATTTAAGATTATTTAAATTAATAACTTGATAATATTGCATAATTTTTAACCTTTATCCAATTGTGATACGATTATGAAATGTAAACTTGAATTTAATGCAAATCATTTTTTTGGAATTATATTTTTGAAAAAAAGACTAAATAACTACACTTGTTTTAAATGCATGTTGAGATGTCATGTTTTATTTTGTGGTCGGTTTGGGAGAAACCTAGTAATTTGACTAGATAGGCTTGGGAAGTGGTTGTTTTTGTGATGCTTTTTGTTGATCTTAGATTGGTTTTGACAAATGAGTTTCTATACACTTAAATCATTATAAGTCATTTACTTAGTTCATTCCAAACAAGTAATATATGTTGAGCATAACATATAAGATAGAGCATGTTGAGTAAATAGTGAGTGTCAAGCCACTTAAGTGCCAAGTCACTCGAATACCAAGCATATAGTATGTGCTGAGTGATTCAAGTGTCGAGCAAGCAGTGCATGTCGAGTCATTCAGATGCCAAGTGAAAATATTGAAGTTACAATTAGTGTCGAGCACTAGGAACTTCAAATGCCGAGTAATACATTTTTGACATAGTTGTTTATATTGGCACAAACTACTATGTAAACCATTTTTGAGCCATCTTAAGGATTGTTTTATGATCTTTGTTGATAAAGATGAATCTTTATTATGAATCCCTATATATTATATGCATCCAATTAGAAAAAGGGAAATTTTAAATGACAATATGGGTGAATCACTATCGTTGATTCATACCTAACCCTATGTCACCTAGGTCTTCTTAAGGAAGATAAAACCTAAACTTTTTAATGAATGCTAAGGAGAATTGAAGAGAATTTGCATATGTAAACAAAGCATTCATGGTGATTAAGGTGTTATGAATTGAGTTACATTGCATAATTGGTTAAAGGAGAATAGGGGAAAGAAATCAGAGGATAGAAGAGATACATTTGATCAAAAAGGATCTAGTGCACATCAGTGTAGAGGTGATCTGACATCAAGTAATAGAGTGCTAACCAAAGGATCATTGTTGAGACATTTTAATAGGTGAATCAATTAAATCTCTTAACAAAGTAGTCTTAACAGGATTTTGTAAATCCTTTAATAGGATGCTTACTTCAATGTAAGTTAAAGTCCTTTTATCAATCACACTTTTAGCAGGGTGTTTAAATCCTTTAATAGGGTAAGATCTAACAATCTTGTAAGCCTTTCATAGGGTAGAAGTTTCACAGGGTATATCATGTTTCATGGTCAAACATTGTAACCTTCATCAAATACACTTTATTACTATACTAGTGAAGATTTGTGGGTATCGTCCCCACCCCAATTTTACCTTCTCCTTGGAGGGTTTTTGGGTAACCAAATATCTTGTGTCATACATGTGTTGAATATTTTACTTTCATGCTATGGATGCATATGTTTAATTTGGTATTTCAATTAATATGTATATATTGTGAGATGGATGTGTGATGAATAGTACCCCCCCTAGAACTCTAATAAATTTAGTGTAGCAATTATAGATCAGATGGAAAAGAATGGAACCCTAACTAAAGAGGTCAGAAATCTAAAGAGAGAACAAGAAGTCCAATTAGTATTGCTATGTGAGGTGACCGAGTAGAAAAAGAAAGTTGAAGAGAAAAAAGTCATGATTAAAGATGACAAAAGGATTTTGACCAATAGACTGGAAGAGAAAACATCAGAGGTAACTAGGATTGCTAAAATGCAATTGGAAACTTTGGGTCAAGTGATGATTTCAAATCATGAACTGAATGAAAGTGATATTGAGATCATAACACTAAAGTTGTAGATTGAACAATTGAGAAATGATCTAAAAAGAGAAAAGGATTTTGTTGATAGTTTCAACAAACCTAGTGAAGCCATCAAATACTTTGAACAATTGATGAGATTCCCTAGATCCAATAGTGACACTTTTGGATTGGGTTACACTAGTATTGAAGAAAGAGAATCATTCAAAAGTGGTGAAGAAAGAAGTAACAAAGGTAAGAACTCCAAATCTACTTTGTCATAATTGTGGTAAGATAGGTCATACTGCTAATATTTGTATGAGCAAGACTACATATTAGAATCCAAAGCAGAAGTTCATGGGTCATTCCCACAAATGCAATAAAAAAGGACATCAAGCACATGAATGTAGAACCAAGACCACAAGTACACAAAGATTTGAAGGATATTGCTATAATTATCAGAAGTATGGACATAAATCATATGAGTGTAGAACCAAGCCCAAATGGTCATCAAACAAGTAGACAAAGATAAAGCACAATGGAAAATCTTATAATTGAGATTATAATACAAGGTATAGTTGTCACTACTATCAAGAGTATGGAGATGTTTCTGAAAATTGCATAAGAACACATTTTAGAAGTGACTACAATAGATGGTTGAGTCAAACCACATGTTTTAGCTATTTGAAGACTAGTCACATTAGCAAGAATTGTCCAACAAGGTCAAAGACACCAAGTAGTGAGTTCAACAAAGGAAAAGGAAAGGTAGATGTTGAGAATGTCAGAGATGAAATGAACAAGACATGGCAGAGAAAGGAAGATTGTAGCACATCAAGTGTAGATGAGATCACTTCACCCAATGGGTTAGGTGATCACACTTCCTAAAATTAAGTAATCAAGAGGTAAGTGGGACTAAAATTTAAAAAGATATACTACACATCAATTCCAAGGATTTAGTTCTAAAAAGATTACATATGCATGAATAAAGATGCAATGTGTTGTTAAGAATCAAGAATAAATCTTTAAGTTTTGTTAATTTTCATGTTACTACCGAGATGAAAAGTTTCACTATGGTTTTCAAATGAAATGTTAGTTGACGATGAGCTATCAAATTTATTAGTGTTGACCTATCTCATACTAGCTATCAAGAGGAAACTTCATGGAAGCTAAGTGAGTCAAAATCTTTATTAAAGCCAAGCTTATAGTTGTGTAAGCACTAAGCATTAATTGTAAGGTTTTGAGGTCTATATGATCGATTTCTACTCATTTGACATCATTCAAATTTGAAGGAGAGCATGAAGAGCTAAAACAAAATTAGAGAAATTTTCTTGAGTGTTTGCAAATAGATTTAATAGCTATTCAACACCATTTTAGCAGGATTGAAAAGGTATTTATTGTGTGTCGAGCTAAGCAGTTTAAGTTTTTGCAAAACCTAGTTTTATGAAATGGCATCTAGTTCTTTAGCATCCAAGGTTATAGAAGGAAATAAAGTTTTTAATGTGCAATTGATAAGAAATGAGATTAAACAACCAAATTTTATAGCTATTTCAAACATAGCTTATAAACAAGATCCATTTGGTTCATTGTCAATGATACCACTGCAAGTTTTAATGATTCAAGATGTTAGATGCTGCTATACATGTAAGGTTGGAAGCATAGGAGACAAGGAGATTAGGGAGACATATGGGAACTTGTGTGGAAATGGAGTGTTGAAGGAGGAATACAAAATTGTTGAGAAGAAAGGGTTAACCCATGCCCTAGATTTCCCCAACATCTTCGAGACAAAATGGATAAAGATAGTTTTGAGTAGAATAAATGACAATTATGTATGGTTAGAGAATAGACTGGTGAAAATCACTAAGAATATTATGCATAGAGTTACAAGGTATCCAACCCTAGATCAACCCAAGACAATGAGAAGTGAATAAAAAGAGGTAATTGATAGGAATACAGGGGTTGTATGGAATAAACAAGGGAGGAAAATAGAAACAATCATAGATCCCTTAATTGCTTTTGTAGTAGGGATTATAGCACACAAGTTCTATCAATCCAACAGACTCAATAGCATACCATGTATTGCAATTAATGTGGGATACAAGATAGTGAAGAAAGATCATACTTACAATCTTGCCAAGTTGAAGTTGCAGTTGCAGCAATTGATTGAGAATTTAGGAGCCATAAGGAAGACCAAAAGTGGACAATGCAAATTTAGATCTATTCTTGTATGTATATTATTTTATGTATAGAATACATTTCCTACTTTTGGCAAAGTTGCATGGAAGATAAACAAACCTATTGCAGTGCAAATAGGTGAATTCATTGAGCAACTAGGTGATAATTTTGAGTCACTTATGACAAGCTACTTCAAAGACTTCAAGAAGACAATGAAGAAAAGATTGAGGATACTAGTTTCACTAGTGGACACTAACTTTACATATGTCCAGATAGTAGTTCCTAAAGTTGATACTAACTTTACACTAACTTTACATATGTCTAGACAGTAGTTCTTAGAGTAAGATGGTTAAGACCATTGGGATATGAAATCAATGATGAAAAAGCCTCTATAGAAATCACCACATTACTTGTAGAAGAAGTGGACAAGGAGGCTACATCTTTTGGGAACTATGATGTGGATAAGTCAAAAATCACCATGGACTTGAAGACTGCTTCAGTCATTAGGAAGAAGAATAAGATGGTGAAGAATCTGAAAGAGAAATTTGGTGAAGGGGCATTAAAAGAAGAAGAAGATAATGATGAAGAAGAAGAGAATACATTTTTCCAAGCAGTACTTGCCATTACCCAAGGTCAAGAAGAAGACCAACAAGCAGAGGAAGTAGAAATTATGGAAGGTGTCAAGGGAGAAGAAGCTATAAAAAAAACTACAACTACTGAAAAGAAGAAAAGAAAAGATAAAGCACTAGAAATGAGAAAACCAAAGAAGGTTGCAAAAAATACTCAACCTACAGTGCCTACAACAAGGGCTAGCACAAGAGCCACTACACAAAAGGCTAAGGAAGAAGCCAAGCCAAAGGAAAAGAGAGCTAGTCAAGCTAGCAAGGGTGAAGAGTCTTAGAAGAGACCAAGGAGAAAATATGTTGCCCTAGTTGAATTTGATGGAGAGAAGACTGAATCTAATGACAACAACCAATTTCAAGTGGCAAGTCATAGTTCTTCTTTAGATTTAGATAATCTATGTGCGAATATTAGAAATAATGTTGATTTTTCTAGATTCTCTCACATTGAGTTTGACAATCTTGAAAAGATTGAAAAGAATTAAGTTGAAGAGGTAGTATATGCCATGATGGAAATATTTAAAAAGGCTCATCTTGAACTTACCAACTCCATACCCAATAGTTTGTATGATAGAGTTGAGCAGTAGTGACACTATTGTCTAGATATTGAAAGCCAAATAAGAGAGACAAAACTTGCATAGGTAATGCCAGAATTGAGTAAGGCCGCAATGGAAAAAGTCAATAAGAGATATATTGGAAAATTTGTTCTAAAGAATAGGGTATTCAACATATTGTAGAATGACATTGAAGATGTTGTGTTGAAGTCCAAACTAATATGGAAGCTGACATATGGACTATCAACATCTAAGGAAGCTATGTAGACACCTATTGAAGTAAGTGAGGAAAAAGAAGAAGAAACTAAACAAGATACAATTGAGGGAGGCTAGACATGAGAATAGACACCCAGGCATCAGCTGTAGATGAGAAACAAACATAGCAAAGTGTACCAGATACAGAAGTGCTAAGTGCCAATCCTCAATAGGAGACAAGTGCAATTATTAACACTATTAATATTAAGGATTTTTTTGAGACTATCACTTAGAACATCAACCCCCTTTTAGAGAAAGATTTGCAGAAGATTTTGATAAGGTCCACTACACAAGCTACACTTTGTGAGAATCTTGTCCTATTAAGTGTTGATGAAATTGAGAGGGTAGATAAGGCATCTACAGGGGAGAAAACAAAAACACTAGAAACATATACACCCCTTTCTCAATCTACATGGTACAACCACCATTACCTATTGTGGCATATCATAGAAAGGAGCAAGTGATTTCTACTAATAGTACAATAGTACAAAGTGCTCCAATCATCAAAGATGAACCTACAAAGATAAATGACAAAGTTGAAACTTCCAATAAGTAGAAGGATGAGATTACAACAGTAGAGCAAGATGGAGCTCAAGCTCAAACAGGTTAGGATGTCACTCCTGCACCTACAACACAAAATCAAGGTGTTACTAGTAATATAGAGAAAGAGAAGGACAATACTGAAGAGTCAATTTTGACAACAAAGCTAGAGGAGCAATTAGCAATATAAGCAATGGTGCCATTACTGGAATCTGCTACTCCTCCTAGTCAAACTCTTTAGAGCCTGAGTATAGAAGCTACACCATTACAATTCTCAAGGCCAAGGTCAAACACATCTAAGGAAAATGAAGAAACATCATATGGTGATGTGAGCTTAGATGAAGTGATTGTGTTGCCAAAATTCAATTTTGTAAATATCACAATTGAGCATATGTGCATTCTTCAAGAGGCTCTAGCAAAGAAGAAAAATCAAGGGAGCATAGGTAGAAACAAGCCTTGATTGATATCAAAGAGATTTTTCTTGATGCATTCAGTCTGCCAGTTCTAAAGGAAAACAAGCCAATAATTGAACAATTAACTAGTATAGTGGAGACAATTAAAGACACAAACCTAGATACAAATGTCAACTTACTTGAATAGTCTGAGAGAAAGTTTCCAAATAAATTTAATGAAAATATATCTAGTGCTATTGCACTATCATAGGTTTAATTAGCAACAAAAATAGAGAGTGTGAAGAAGGTACTAGAGAATATTTTCTCTGTGTATACCAAATTGAATAATACTACACTCTTCACAAGGGAAATTAGGAGTCATATCCTAAACTTGGAGAGCATTATGCAAACATCTAGCATAACTCTACCAAAGTCTCTATCCCAAAGTGAGAAACACTTGAGCACCCTCCTAAAATCCCAAATTTAGTTAACAACATTACATGTAGATGAAGCCAACATCAGGGCTAAACTGATATGCATCTAGTCTACATTGACTCCACACATGGAGATACTACACAAGGAACTAGCCTGTGCTAAAAATATCATGAAGAAAGATCCTTATCTTTCTACACTTGAAGGCTTAGTACACCTTGTTGTTGAGTTGGCCATCTAAATCAAGTTATTGGAGGTAGCTTGTGAGAATTGGGATGTAACTCTAAAGATTATAATAGGGATCCACAAATAATTTTTGGACAAACACACTATTAGTGTATAACCCTTTGACATAAGTGTCAAAGAGGGGGAGTAAGAGAAAAATAAATGAGAAAGAGTGTGGGGAGACAGAGACAGAGAAAAATAGATAGAAACTCAGTATCAGCTCAGCTTATAAAAATCTACTTAGCAGGATAAAGATTTTGGTTCAAATATCGAGTGTAGAATAGAACAATCAACTCAGGGGGAGTTATGAAATTTTGAGGTATGACTGATAAGTCATGTGTTGCAAAAATTTGATATTTTTGAAATTTTATATAGAAGTCGAATAGATATTAGATATCTAAGTTATGATCATAAGGATAAGATCATTAATGCATGACCAAGTATTTTTGGCACTCATGTCAAAGGGGGAGATTGTTGATCTCATATTGGTTTTGATAAATGAGTGTTTATACACTCAAATCATTATAATTCATTTACTTAGTTCATGCCAAAAAAGTAACATATGTTGAGCATAACATATAAGATAGAGCATGCCAAGTAAACAGTGAGTGCTGAGTCACTCAAGTGCTGAGTCACTTAGATGCCAAGCAGATAGTATGTGTTGAGTGATTCAAGTATCAAACAAGTAGTGCATGCCAATTCATTCATAATCTGAGTGATAGCATTAATGTTATAGTTAGTACCAAGCACCAAGGACTTTAGATGCTGAGTAATACAATTTTAACATAGTGTTTGTATTGGCACAAACTACTATGTAAACTATTTTTGAGTCGACTTAAGGATTTTTTTACGATCTTTGTTGATAAGGACAAATCTTAACTATTAATCCCTATGCATTACATGCATCCAACTAGAAAAAGGGAAGGTTTAAGTGGCAATATGGGTGAATCACTATTGTTGATTCATACCTAACCCTAAGTCACCTAGGTCTTCTTAAGGAAGATAAACCCTAAACTTTTTAATCATTGTTGAGACATTTTAACAGGTCAATTAGTTAAATCTCTTAATAGAGTAGTCTTAATAAGCTATTTTAAATCCTTTAATAGGGTGCTTACTTCTTTTTAAGTTAAGGTCCTTTTACTAGGCACACTTGTAGCAAGGTGTTTAAATCCTTTAACATGGTAAGATCTAACAGTCTTGTAAGCCTTTAACAGTGTAGACCTTTCTCAAGGTAGATCATGTTTCATGGTCGAACATTGTAACCTTCATTGGATACACTTTATTACTATAGTAATGAAGATTTGTGGGTGTCATCTCACCTCAATTTACCTTCTACTTGGAGGGTTTCTGGGTAACCAAATATCTTGTGTCATACATGTGTTGAATATTTTACCTTCATGCTATGGATGTATATGTTCAATTTGGTATTTTAGTTTATATGCATAGATTGTGAGATGGATGTGTGAGAAATAATTTTAGAGGTTGAAATTTTTAAGTGTTGATTCTCTCCCCCACCCTAGATTCTACTTCCCTATTGTATTTCCAATAGCTTTTATGCAATGTTATTTTGTCATGATTATTTTATTCCCAACCAATATGCTATATCCACATGTTTGTATGATGAGATCAGGTTATTTTTTTGTAAGCTCATGTATTCTAATTTCCTTGGTGTAACCTATGAGGTTTTTGATGAATTATCTATTGGTGCTTTCCAATTTCTTATATAAGATTGAGGTGAATATTGTGATTTATTTATTGGTGCTTTCTAGTTTCTTGTATAAGAGTGACGTGAAAGTTGTAATTTATCTATTTGTGCTTTCTAGTTGATTGTATAGGACTAAGGTGAATATTGTAGTTTTACGAGATATTTTTCTTATGAGCTAAGGGTAGGTTATCTATTTGAATGCTAGGAAGTGGCTTGCAATGGAGGTCAGAACCCTATAGAGGCTGCCTAGGTAACCCATTGTAAGTTTTATGAATAAGTGATAATATTTCCTTAAATGGGTTAAATTGAATTAACAAGAGTTTGTTTTTTACCTCTCCCATGCTTCAAGTGCTAGTACAGGCTAGGATGGGAGTAGAGATGATTCTTGGTTGTGATCTTGCCTCATTAGTATGCATTATTTGTAAGAAAGGATATTGATGCCACATAGATTCACTAGGGGGCTAGAGTCCAAAGAGACTGCTAGGGTAACATTAGAGTTGGCTCATGTAATAACACATTCCCACATGAATATTAGGTTTCCTAGGTGTCTTTTATGCCTCAGGGATTAGATGTTACTTGTGTACTTGGTATGTTTGAGATAGATTGCTATCAGGATTTCCTCACCTAAATTCTTGTTCAACTTTTGGATTGTTATCCATTTGGGACTTGAGATTATCTCCTTAGCATGGTGGGAATGGGCCATTTAGGTTCCATGAGGTTAGATGGTAGTGTTTCTTATACCATTGAGATTCAACAATTAGATGTTGTTGATAGATGTACTTGTGCAGTTGTTTTATTCTTATATTCTTTTGATTATGTTATATGCTCATATTTTGATTTATCATACTTTCATTTTAAGGTCCTATGAGATGTTGTATCTTATCTTGATGTATATTCTTTTACCATTTCATACCTTGTGACTTGTACAAATGATGATAATGCATTTTTTTTATTCCATGTGACATTTTATGTACTTGTATATTATTTCATCTGATTTCATACTTATGGTTATCATATGATGTAGACTTTTTTATGTATCAAATTTAATCTTAATAAAACTTATGTATGTAATTCAACATCATGGAATCCTTGAGAGTTGTAACTATTAATGTATTGCTTATGTATGTATGTGATTTATTTCTTCTACTATTTTATCTCTAGTTATTTTAATCTTTCAAAAAAAATGTTTAGCAAACTTAGTGGCATTATAGGTTGATTTCTTTTGGGTTCCCTAGTGAGACGTTACATCTAGTATTAGAGCTAGGTTTCAAAATTAGGAACTTTGGGCATATTATGCACCATCACTTAACAAGTATTTAAACTTGTAACAAGACTAAACAACAAGACTTATTAACTAAAAATATAAACAAAAAAAAAATGGAAATAATAGAACTATGAAAATAAAAGTTGGATTCATAACTCTTGGTGTTTCAAACATTATTTTGTGACTATATATTTAATCTTTTTTTATCTTAGTAGCGATAGTCAACTTCAAGGAGTAATCCTAAGTCTAAGGGGAGGGTGTAGTGCCTACCCCTAGTTTTATTTTCATTATATTGTAAAATTGTTTTAAGTCAAATTTTATGGTTATGTGTTATGACTTAGTGGTACTTGGTTACCTAATTTGATTGATGTCATTTCATACTTATTTATTTGATGAGCTACTTGATACTCAGGTATATCGTGTGTTCATGGTTATTCTTTCGATGATGGTGCTTTGTATGTTTCATATAGTGATTTCAGGTATTTCATTGTGATACTTAGATGAATGATTTATATATGGCTTTTATGGTTACTTACCCCATACTTTCACGTTTATGGTGTACATGTATGTTTTACTTTAGGTTTGACATTTTTAATGTGGTTAAGGGAGGGAGTTGTAGTCACCTGCTAATTGGGATCTACTTAATGTACCACTCCCCTCCATTGTTTGTTTAGTTTAGATATATATGCATATGTACATGTTTAGTTTTTATATAGATTGTAGGTACCCGGCATCGACTTCCCTAAATTGCCAAGATGAGCATGCCCTATCATAGTATCTCAATGGTAAAGAGGGGTGATAGTTCTCAAGTCCAAATCCTAACCCTAAGCCAATTGTCGTAGAATATAGGACAAGTATCTGAGTTTTGTGCCCTTCTAAATTTGTCAAGTGATGTGAATTTGAGATTTTGACCATTAAGTTTGAATTAGTTCTTTGACTTTTAGTTTAGATGGGTTTTCTTATTAAATTTGTTGGTGTGTTGTGATTTTCATTTATAATAAAATCAAATAAATATATTATTAAATGATTTAATTAAACGAAAAAATTATTAAGAAAATTTATTTTTTATTATATTTAATTAATTAAGAAATTAATTAAATAGAGGAAACAAATTTAAAGATTTAATTAAAAGTCCAAAGTTGGCATAAATATATTAATTTAATTTAATAATAATTATTTTAGAACTTTCATTTTAATAATGAACTCTAAAAATTGTTATTAGCTAAATTAATCAAATACATTCTAATTTTGACTTAGTATCTAATAAATGCAAGTGAGAATAATTTAAATAAAATTTATTATAATTAAAACACAAAAAGTATGCACAAAGAATTAAATTAATTAAAAAAATAAAAGTATAGGCTTTTGCATGTTTGTAAAACCGAAACCCTAAGAGGAGAAAATTCTTGATTTAGAGATTAGAGTTCATTTTTCCACACACAGGTTTTGGGGAGAAACAATTAGGATTGGAGCAAAAGAATTGTTGAAAGTTATGGAGGGTTTGGATTTGCATGCATTCACAAGTTGTCTTAGATTTTAGCTGGTATTTTGAGGTAAGATTTGAAAACCCATTGAAGAATTTTATTGAAAGATCTGTCTACTTCGTGTCTTCCTGGGTGCTTGCATAATACTTATTAATTTATTATATTAATCTTTGGATAAATAATTATGTTGAAGATTTTGAAAAGGAAAACTTATTAATCAAAAAAACACAACTGAGGAAAAGCTCTAGAATTTTTTTAAAAATTATTACGACTATATTCTTTTAAAACCCTTTCTAATTCAATTATAGAAAATTAGAAGAAAATAACAAATTGAACAGCTAGGGTTTGAACTTTAAATTTGTCATGTGACTATCATGAGTTTTGTAAATAAAGATAAATATTCTTCTTATATCTAAAATAATTTAATTGCAAACTTTATTGGAAAAGAAAAAGATTGATTGAGAGAAAAGCATGTTGTAGCTAAACTTGTACATGCATGTGAAAATAAAAATGCTAAACATAGAAAACTAAGTATATTATGGTTGCATGATTTGAGAGATCAAAGGTATGCAAAAAAATACTAATTAAATGTTTATTTTATTTTATAAAAATATATGCTAATTTTCATATTTATTTATTTTATTTAAAAAATAACAACTTTTTTAATGATTAATTATTAATTTCGTAAATTAAAAAATTATTAAAAATTATTAATTATTTTTTATCATTTATTTATTTTAAAAATCAAATTATTAAATATTACTTATTTTCTTATAAGTGGGTTTTTAATATTAATTATTTTTAAACACTTTGAGTAGATTATAACTTGTGATTTTTTTACTATTGAAGTGAAGTTATAGGGTAAATATATATATATATATATATATATATATATATATATATATATATATATATATATATATATATATATATATATATATATATATTTGTGACATAGCTATATGTTAAGAAGAGTTATAGTTGAGTTAACTTTATAATTATCTAGTTATGAATATTTAAATATTATGAGAGAAATTGTAAATAGTTTAATTATAATTATAATTTAAGGTTTACTATTGCATACCAAGGAGACAAGAAGAGATTATAATGTAGTTCAAAGTAGCAACAAAGAAACAAACTAAGATAGCAGAACCAAGACACACTATAATAGCTAGAGCAAAGAGTTTACAACATATTACATCAAGAGTACTGACACTACATCATATAGATAATATCAAATATATTAATCTTCCTCTTCACCACTAGACTCGAAAGTAGTGACCCTCTATGGGGAAGGCATAAAAGTCATGTTTGGTCTCTCAATTCTCAATCCTTGTGCCTTGTAGTTACTCTCCTTTTAGATTTTCTACACTGATTGTGACAAGGGGACATTGAAATCATCCTCAGCAATGCCACACTCTTTTTCCTTCATAGTAGTGAAGCCATACTTCAATTCCTTCTTAGTCAGTATACCTTTACCTTCCTACATGAATTTTTGGAACTGTTCCTCCTTCATTTTGAACATGGCAATAACCTGCACAACAATGTCATCCCTTATGAGTCTCCTTAGAGATTCAGTAAGAATCCTTTCTTTACCCTAAAAAATGCTATTGTTCCTAGCTTTCCATAGCTACTAGAATATGAAAGAAGAAAAGATGGACTAGAACACATTAAGATGCTGGCATAACATATTTTACCAAATATAATGTTTTCAATAAAGACATTTACTTCAAAAACAAATCCAAACATATGCCAAATACCTTGAGAAAAAGGGCACTGAAAGAAAACATGAGTAACCAATTTAGGTTGGGAACAAATAGAACAACTTTTAGGTTCCCCTCCTAGCTTATTGAATGGTAACCTATGCAACAACAATCTCCAAATAACAAAAAGAATTTTGGGTTCAATAAGTTTGGCCCAAAGTTGGGTGAGAATCTTTTTCTAGTCATTATGAGCAAGGGATAGCTTCCAACTAGAATTAAGATGATCAAGGACAAAAGTACTAGAGGAGAGGGAGGAGTAAACAAGCTTGGATTTAACCAAATGTAAGGAAGAGGAATCAGGCCACCTCAGCTAGAAAGAACATGACTCAAGCTCACAACAACTCCTGCTTACCCCAACAACATCAAGGGAGTTAGCAATCAAAGAATATGTTTTCATATGAGAATCGCACAAGGAGAATATAGCCTTGAGATCAGTCCAATCAATAAGACCATCATTAATAAAAATGTCCCTAAAGGTTTTTCTACCAACTTTGGCCCATTTCTTTGTAGAACACCCTTGAACCAAGGCCAATAGCTTGGAGTTCATTTTCAAATTCCACCAAATAGAGAAATTACCACACCATATATTTCCCATCTCTATTCTCGAAATGTTCCCCAATAGTGGTCTCACTTTACCCTAGCTTTTCCAAATTGTCTTTAAAACATTAGACCCCTCACTATTTTCTTACATTCTAGAGCAAGAAAATCTAAGATATCCAAATTATTCCAAAGCTTGGCACCACATGGATAGCCTCTAGACAAATCATATCTAATGAGCATCTTCTAGGGTTCATTTCCCTAAATAGCTTTAGAAATCTATTTCATAGCTAGTGCCAATGCTTGGGGTCTTAGATCTTTCAGACTAAGCCCCCCAACTCCTTGCTTTTTGTGCACCAAACCCATTTAACTACATGTATCTTTCCATTCCCCTTCCCATCTGACCAAAGAAAGTCCCTGATAATTTCTTGTAGATATTCAAATTGATTAACATTAAACAGCCATGTTGACAAGAAATAAATAGAGTATGAAGAAAGGATCTTCTGACAAATCTACACCCTTCCTATTAAAGATAGATAAAAGGGATTCCATTTGTGAAGCTTGTCACCGATTTTATCTTTAACCCAAATCCACATGTCATGAATGTTTGGGTTGATGGAGAAGGGTATACCAAGGTATTTAACTACCTAGTTCGGGCCTCCCTAGTTAAGACCATATTTGAGGCACCATCTCAAAGGGCTAGGGTCTCATCCCAGGATTATAGATTTAGAAACATTTATCTTACTACCTGAGGAAAAACAAAAAAGCTTTAATTTGGCCATCAAATGCATCATGTTAACCTCATCAAGTTGGAATAATATTTTTGTATCATTTGCAAATTGAATGTTAGAGATCTCACTACCATTTAGAAGGATAGGTCCTAAAACCTTAGGAGAGATTGAGACATCCCTTAATAAGTAATGCAAAGCTTCTACCACAATAAAAAATAGTGCAGGAGCAAGGGGGCATCCTTTCCTTATGGACCTTGACAAATGAAAAGATGATGACCTCATTCCATTCACTTCAATTGTCACATTTGAAACTTTTAATAGAATACCCACCATATTAATAAAAGTAATTGGAAATCCTAATGCTTCCAACATCATAAAGATGAATCCCCATTCTGCCCTATCATAGGCTTTCTCATAGTCAATAAAAAACATACCAATATTTTTCCCTCAATATTTGGCCTAGTCCATTGTTTCCTAGCAAGTGAGGAGATTCTCCAATATATATTTTCCTTTGACAAACCTTGTTTAAGTCTTTCTAATGATCTCAAGAAGGATGGGGACTAACCTAGTAGCCAAGATTTTATAGGTAACATTCAAGAGAGTGATACGTCTCCAGTTCTTGATCAATGTTTTATTCCCTCCTTTATATAAAAGTTTGATGGGGCCTAAATTGATACTTGGACCCAATAATCCCTCCTCTAGTGAAAATCGATAAAGCTCAACCAAGTTGGGGCTGATCCTATCCAAATTCACTTTGAAGAATTCAACTATGATCCCATCTAGCCCAAAATATTTTTCTTTGCTCAAGGTGGAAATGGTTTCTTTAACCTCAGTGAGGGAGATAGGAGCCATTGACAATTTTGAGTCTACATCTAACACCTTCTTAGAGGTAATCCCCTTCACCTTGTTTTGGGAAACCTCCATGTCTACCCCTTTATCTTTAGTGGAGAAATTTTTTTTATAAAATTTGGTAAAATCACCAAGGATATCTTCAGTTCATGTAAACACTATTCCATCCTCCAATGCACACTCAATCTTGTCTTTGGGCTCCTTTACTTTAAGCACCTTAAAGAAGAACTTTGATCCCCTATCACCCTTTTCCAACCAGTTAGCCTAGGACTAAATTCTAGCCCCCCGAATCCTTTTAGAATGGTGTTTCCTCAATCCATGCTTATTTTTGGTGACCAAATCTAGAAAATAGAAATCTGCAAAGTGGTCTTGGAGAGAAGCTTCAACTTCTTGAAGAGACTCCACCAAGGAGAGTTTCAATGCTCTGCCATCTTTAGCTTTGTTTTTACCCACCATCTTGAACAACATTTTCAAGAAATTGATAGTCTTCAATCCCAACTACTAATGGGGTTTTCATGTTTGCAAATCTTATCATTATACCAATGTATAAATTTAGAAGCAGCCAATATATCTTGATCATTCAATAAGGAAGAATTAAGAGAAAATGATTGTACTTTATTAAATTTTGGAATGGAAGAACCAATTTTAAGAATTTCAATCACAATAGGATGATGATTAGATAGTGAATAGGGAAAAACTTGGATAGGATTACCATCAACAGGTTTTGAGCAACTAAGCACATTTCTATCATAGTATATTTTGTTGAGCCTTGAATAAATCCTCTTATACCCTCTTTGTGAATTAGACCAAGTGTACCATATTCCTAGGGAATGATTCTTCAAGTCAACAAGGGGATTAATGATTTTGAGCTTATTCAACATCCTAGACCAATGCAATTACTCATGTCCTTTCCATTCAAATTTGACACCTCTAGATATGTCTTGTGGCCTCTCAACCATATTTAAATCTCCTTAAATAATCTAAGTGTTACTAGGGAGGTCTTCCAACCACTTCCAAAGCTTAATTCTATCTAGGTGCTCATTAGGGGCATAAACAGAGAATACCCCAAACTCAAAGTTATCATCTTTGAAGGAAATCCAAGATGCTCTGTTGTAGGGAGAGTTGCCCTAATTATCTATTTTCTTCCTCTAGTTGGGTCCAACTAGAATGGTTGTTCACCCCTTCCCTTTAGGGTGATTGGTAAAGAAGGGAGCAACATCCTTCTAGATACATTTCAGATCACTTCCCAAATTAAAACCTATAGCCTTGATCTCCTGTAAAAATAGGATGTCAATGTCATTGATCCATCTTAGGAATCTCTTGACCACATACTTCCTATCTAAAGTTTCCAACCCTCTAACATTCTAGGAAGCTAATTTTATCTTACCCATATCAACCTTTACTTTTTAGTGTCCATTGTGGTCTGAAACCCCTTGAAATATTTAGACATTTTGGATCTAGCCTTTTTTAAGGCTCTGGTATTCCCACTGGTATTAGGTGGTCTACCCCTTTTCCTTTTTACAACTTCACCATTATCAATCCCACTTCTATTGCTGTTCATATTCTCTTTCCTCTTATTAGCATTGAAAATAAAAACTTCCTTCTTGGTGATGCTATCCATATTGGTGCATTCTGTATCTTCGAATCCAAAGGCAACATCAGGTTGTACCTCCTTTGAAATGCAACTAACCTCTAACAAATTAGGCCTAGAATTTGAAACCTTATGTTCTAGACGTGTTGAGGGATCCCCTTACCTTACCAACATTGGTCCATTAGAAACAACTGGGATCACAATGAGGGAATATTCATAGATTCTTTCTTCATCATTCAAGCAATCTATATAAATAATGATAGGGGTATCCTCATCTAGACAATCTAGTTTATCTAAACCAACTTCACAATAATGGGTAGTTGATAGAGGAGGGGCAACCTCATCTCTACTCTTGGTTGGGGTGGGGAAAAGCCTGACACTAGAGGAGGATCTACATTTGATAATCTTGCTTTCCTTATCCTTCATAGACCTCAAAGCCAATTGTTGGGCATTGAGTGATCACCTAATATTTGTGATGTAGCTATATTTTAAGAAGAGCTATATAGTTAACTTTATAATCATCTAGTTATAAATATTACCATAATATTACCACCCTTAGACCCTAAGTTAATAAATATATATTTGTGATGTAGCTATATTTTAAGAAGAGTTATATAGTTAACTTTATAATCATCTAGTTATAAATATTTGAATATTATGAGAGAGATTGCAAATAATTTAATTATAATTATAATTTCAAGTTTGAGTTATCTTGATTGGCATTATGAGTTAAAGGAAAAGTAAATATTAATATTAGACTTAAATAGAAGTCAAATTAATTTTAGAAATGAAATTGATATTAAGATATATTCAAAATAATATACATATATGCTATCAATTTAAATCATTCATGAGTTGAGATTATTTAAATTAATAACATGATAATATTGCATGACTATTAACCTTTATCCAACTATGATATGATTATGAAATGTAAACTTGAATTTAATGCAAATTAATTTTTATGGAATTATATTTATTATAAAAAAACTAAATAACTACACTTGTTTTAAATGCATGTCAAGATGTCATGTTTTATTTTGTGGTCGGTTTGGGGGAAACCTGGTAGTTTGACTAGATAGAAATGTTTACTAGAGACTTGGAAAGTGGTTGTTTTTGTGATGCTTTTATGTGATTTTATTTTGTCACAATTATTTTATTCCAAACCAATGTGCTATATCTCTTGGACTAATTTCCAATGTTCCCCTTCAAGATTTTTGCCATGGCTTAACCACCTCCTTTTCTCTATAAGTCTAGTGATTATATTAGGCATTAACAAGTCAATCTTTTGGTGCAACTACAATCCTAGCTTGTAACAAGTGGTATCAGAGCTTGGTCATAGGTTTGAATCTCCTTGGGTAATGCTGAGGGGTGGATTGTTGGACTAACCACCAACATTCTTCTTTGAGATTTGTGACATGGTTTAACCACCTCTTGTGCTCTATAAGTATAGTGGTTGTATTGGACATTAATAGGTTGATCTTTTGGTGAAACAGTAACACTATCTTATAACAATATCCACATGTTTGTATGATCAGATTGAGTTCTCTTTTTTGTAAGCTCATGTATTGTGATTTTCTTGGTATAACCTATGATTTTTCAATCATTTATCTATTAGTTCTTTCTAGTTGCTTGTATAGGACTGAGGTGAATATTGTGATTTATCTATTGGTGCTTTCCAGTTTCTTGTATATGACTAAGGTGAATATTATGGTTTTAGGAGATATACTTTTTATGAGCTTAGGGTAGATTATCTATGTGTATGTTGGGAAGTGGCTTGCAATTCTAGGGCCCTAAAAAGGCTACCTTGGTAACCCATTATAAGTTGTATTAATAAGTGATAACATTTCATTACATGGGTTAAAATGAATTAACAAGAGTCATTGTTTTATCTTTCTCATTCCTCTAGTGCTAGTATAGGCTAGGATGGGAGTTGAGAGGATTCTTTGTTGTGACCTTGCTTCATTAGTATGCCTTGTCTATAAGAAAGGATAGTGATGTCACATAGAGTCACTATGGGGCTGGATCTAGAGAGGTTGCTAGGGTAACCTTAGAATTGGCTCATGTGATGATACTTTCCCACATGCATATTAGGTTTCCTACATGTCTTTGTTACCTTTGGAATTAGATGTTACTTGTGTACTTAATTCCTTTGAGATAGATTGCTATCATGATTTCTTGACCTAGATTCTTGTTCAAATTTTGGATTGTTTCCATTTGGGACTTGAGATTATCTCCTAGGCACAATGGGAGTGGGCCATTTAGGTTCTATGAGGTTGGGTGGTAGTGTTTCCTATACCATTAAGATATAATATTTTGATGTCATTGTTGGATGACTTGTGCAGTTGTTCTATTCTTATATTCTTATGATTATGTTCTATGCTCAAATTATGATTTATCGTACTTTGATTTTGAGGTCCTATGAGATGTTGTATCTTATTTTGATGTACATATTCTTTTAACCTTTCATACCCTGTGACTTGTACATATGATGATTATGCATTTTTGCTATGACATGTGACATCTTATGTACTTGTATATTATTTCATTTGATTTCATACTTATAGTTATCTTATGATGTAGACTTTGTTATGTATCCGATTTAATCTTAATAAAACTTATGTATGTAATTAAACATCATGAAACCCTTGAGAGATGTAACTATTAATGTATTGCTTATGGTATGTGATTTATTTCTTCTACTATGTTATCTCTAGTTGTTTTAATCTTTCAAAAAATGTTTAGCAAACTTAGTGACATTATAGGTTTATTTTTTGGGTTCCCTAGTGGGGCATTACAGGGAGAGGGAGAGAGAGATGGATTGGATAGGAAAAGGGAGAGGGTATTATATGGGAGAGGGATATGGGACAAGGTGAAGAGAGAGTGTGAGAGATAAACAATAAGGGAGATAAATTCACATTCATATAGTGCGATCACGCTATAGTGAGATTGCACAAAATGGTAATAAGGAGTTTTTCTATTGAGTTAGGCCCACATTCTATGTTTTGTACTATTACAATAGAATCACATTTATTATGGTGTTGGAAGTCACAAAAATACCAAAATCAATCATTTACCTTGACTATTTTAATTGTTAATCAACATTCCAACATATTTGAGGTTAATGCCTAATATTTTAAACATTAATGTGATTATAGAGATCATTTTTGTTTTTATTGGGAAATATTTAATATATTTTCATAAATGTTATTGTAATTTGTCTGTTTGATTGATTATATGTTTAGAAATCATTGCAATTTGTATATTTCAACTATTTGTCATATAGAATTCACCATCATGCCAAGGAAGAAACCAATTATTAAAACAATAGAAGAGAAGGAGAGAGAATTAGAAAATAAAAGGGATAAAATGAGAGTATTAAGTTAACAAATAAAATTACAAGCCACTAATGAAAATTTATCTTTGGAAGAAATAGGAGAAAGAAACAAAGATTTAGAATTGGAAAGACAAAGAGAATGAATGTGACTCTTATGCTCAACTAGATAGTTGATCTCTAACGGTACACCATCTTCCAATATTGGAGCCACAACATCATTTCATGTTGAAGAGATAGCTTTTTCTACGTTTGATAGTATACACACTTCATCATGCCATGTTGAAGGCACAACATCAACATACCAAGTAGTTGATATTCCTTATTTCACATCTTATTTCCAAGGCACACCATCTTTCAACCTTGAAGGTACACAATTCACCCAAAATAATGTGGATGTTCATAATGCTACTATTCATAATGTTGATTCCATTGAAGATATTAGAACACCTCCAACAATTCATTATAGAAAGCCAATATATTTTATTGATATTGATACTAACATTTTGTAATGAATGCATCCTAACAAGATTTCAAAGTGTACTTCTCAAAGAAACATTATTTGAATATGGATATTATTATTTGAAGAACTCAATATGACAAGAAGATGTCAATTATTTGCTAAAATGATGAGGAATATAAAATTTAGGCCTGTCATGTATATTCTTAGACTAAGAATGATGGATGGGTCAAATGAAAAAAATATTGTAAAGAATCTAATGAGTGCATATAATAAAGTGGGTAGTAAGTCACACACCAACGATAGTAATATCACATGACGTGTACTTACATCAACATTAGTAAGCACCCAAATGAAAAAATTTCAACTCTTTAGAAACACAAGAAAATCATTGAAGATAAATAGATGTCCTCTAACGAGAGCCATTGGAAGGCATGAAAGAGTGGAAGATCCAATGAAAATTGAGTTATGGACATTTAGTGGTAGACTACCATGAAAGGATAAAGAAACTAACAAATCTTTGAAATCATTGATTGAAGGTTTTTGGAAGAATAAAAAATGTGTATCCCCTAATCAAAGAGATGTTCTAAGAAGGAGGGTTAGTAGTCGAATCCACAATCCACATGCAAAACAATTTTTGGAATCAACTTAGACTCATTTTTTTGCAAATTTTATCGATATGTATCCTCAAGTTAAAATTATTCAAAGATATTTTGAAATGTACAAACCTTTTTATGTCAAGATAAATTACATATGTAAAACTTTTTGTTGTAGGTTACATAGAATTTTCTAACCATTTTGATGTTTTAAGGCATATGTGTGTGTGTGTTTTTGTATTCTACGTTTGTTTTGCAAGGTTGTAACATAAAAAAGCCACCTGGATCTTCAAGAGAATTAATTTCTACCATCTTACGTCAAAGAGGAGATGATCAACACTTTTACAAGTTGTCATGCTTGAATGGTACATTCCTAATTTGTGGTGGTTTGCAACATTTATCGACTTGCAAACATATGGATAGTTCACATGCAATTGGAAATGAAATTGTAGATTTTTGAAAATATAAGACTATGAAATCTACTCTAAAATATGGGAAAGAAGGTAAAAGATGTGATTTAGTGATAAAAAACATTCCATTATATGAGTTCATGAATATTTTTCTTGAAAAAATTGTTTATGAGTATGGAAGTCATACACACGAGACACGATGGTTGCATTTTCAATTCAAATTATGCAAAAACATATTTCCACTAGATACCATTGTTTTGGTTGTGGAATTAATATAAAACTGCACACTAAAACAACAAAATGAGGTGCAAGAAAAGTTATTATACTTCTTAACAGGTTTCTATATAAATGTTCATATAGCATCTATGCATTCACCTGTAAGTATAGAGGAGGATAGGAAGATATTGAGGGAGTACCATTTTTACATTAGTGATGATCGATCACATTCTACAAAGTTTGTACAGGGCTCCCTTCAACTATTCTATTGTGATTTATCTAACAGAGGCATATCATATCATCAACACATCATTTGGTCAGACAATTGTGCATCTCAATCCAAGAATCCAAAAATGTTTTAATTATTGAGTAGGATGCATAGGTGCACTAGTAATTACTATATGTAGAATTTCACAGAGGCTGGTCATGGAGAGGGAGAGTATGATGGTGTAGGTGCATGTATCAAAAAAACCTTAGCTCATGAAGAATCAAAGTACAAAGTCAATGCAACATTGTCAAATGGACATAGTATCATGAAGTGGTGTAACACTACAATGGATCTGGGTAAGGAAGGCAAGTCTACAATTCATAGATTTTTTTGGTTGATAGATAATACTAACATTGCACCATGTGAGGATTATTGTACACTGACAGGATCAAGTAAGCTACACTCTTTTAGAAGCACTAATGTAGGCTCATGGAGTATCCACACATGACATATGGCATGCTGTTGTTCGTCATGTGTAGAGGAAGATTGGGAAGGAGGTGACTTAACTGAATAGGTGGATAAATGACATTTATGAGTTTTGATTCTAGTTGATAACTATAATCCCACTCTTTTAGAAGCACTAATGTAGGCTCATGGAGTATCCACACATGACATATGGCATGCTATTTTTCGTCATGTGTAGAGTAAGATTGGGAAGGAGGTGACTTAACTGAATAGGTGGACAAATGACATTTATGAGTTTTGATTCTAGTTGATAACTATCATCCCCCATGAGCACTAGAAATGGTATAGATGGAATCATTAATTGACTTTGACTGATTGTTTGATCTAGTACAACTAGGCAATATATATTTCAATGTGAAATTAATATTTAACTTTGATACTTTTATTGGTGTCATTTGATGTATTAACGAGCATATTATGTTTCTATCAATGCAGACCATTTTTTTTGTTGTTATGCACCTAAAGATAATGAAGAAGGGATAGATTATTATTTGTGTCATTGTGTTGAGGAATTTATTTTTTGGATAACTCAGTTACAAATGGTGAAGGTTTAGAAAACCCTATAGATGTAGTGGTCATAACTGGTACATGGCTTAGACGATACAATATGGAGAACTCTAACTTGTGGTTATTCAAGGATTAGAAAATAGAGAGGAAGATTCTTCATTATTCAAGCCTTTTTGTTGTATCAAATGTCCAATTGATTAAATATGGAGGAAAACCATATAATAAGACTCTTTGGAAGGTTCACGAGTTAGAACACGAGATAATACTTGAGACAGTAAAGGGTAGAGCAGATCTGACTATTTTATTGGATTAGATGTAATTACAAAACCATGTGATATAAATTTTTATATCATATATATATATATATATATATATGGGAAATCCTAGAGGTTTTCTCTCCTTATCTCTTTCCTACCGATGCCTTAAAGAGAGGCTAAGTTAAAAATAAACATTCATGAAATTAATACAAATAGATGAATGTTATTGTGATACTGCTACCAGGAATCAATTGTGTAGATTTTGATGACAATAAGCTATATACATTTAAAATATATATATATATATATATATACACATTGCTAAAATAACTTATTTTAATTAGTGCATCTTGTTTATAATGTTGGACCTAGGTGTTCCCAAGGAGCACTAATTCAATTATGACACCAATTTTTAGAGGATGATAACTTAGACCTCGAGACGAGAATCTAAGATCCATGAAGTGAAAAAGGATGGTGTAGGACCCCTCTAAGTGTGTATAGGTCCATTATGGGATACTCAACTCTTTTTGGATTTGGCAAGCACATTTCAGTTACCAAAAGAACTTATAATGTCATGCACTTGAAAGTTGCTAATTGGTGCATCTTTCAAACCATTCATCTTGGGACTATTTTTTAAGTTCTGTTAGCCCTAGTTGGCTAGATAAATAGTACAATACATCTTATTTTGGTCACTAAGCTTTTGGAATGCTTCCACACATGCTAGACCTAGGTGTTCCCATGAAGGAGCACTAAGTTGATTAGGACAACATTTTTTGGAGGGCAATAACTCAGATTTTGTGATGGGTACCTGAGATCTATAAAGTGTACATGGATAGAATAGGGCCCCTCTAAGTGCATGTAGGTCCATTCTATGATACTCAAATATTTTTGGATTTTGCGAGAATGTTTCAATTAACAAAAAAAACTTACAATGTCATGAACTTAAAATTTGCTATTTGGTGCATCTTTCAAACCGTTCATCTTGGGACCATTTTTTCAGTTATGTTAGCTCCAGTTGGATGGGTAGATGGTAGGGGACATCTCATTTTGGATATCAATCTTGTAGAATGCTTTCATGTATGTTGGACCTAGGTGTTCCCAAGGAGCACCAAGTTAATTACTTGATAAATTTTTTTGGAGGGTGATAATTCGAACCTTGTGACGGGTATCTGAGATCTATAAAGTGAAAAAGGATGGTGTAGGGCCCCTCTAAGTGCATGTAGGTCAATTTTGGGATACTCAACTCTCTTTGGATTCGGTGAGCATGTTTTAGTTGCCAAAACAACTTGCAATATCATACACTTGAAAGTTGCTAATTGGTACATCTTTCAAAACATTTGTCCTAGGACCATTTCATCAATTTCATTAACTTTGGTTGGCTAGATAAATGGTAGGGAACATCTCATTTTGGTCACTGAGCTTTTAGAATGCTTTTGTGCATATTGGACCTAGGTGTTCCGAAGGAGAATTAAGTCTATTAGGACAACAATCTTTGGAGGGAAATAAATCAAACCTCAAAATGGGTATCTAAGATCTGTAAAGTGCATAAGTGTGGTGTTATGTAGGTTCATTCAAGGATACTCAACTCTATTTGGATTCAAGGAGCACATTTTAGTTTCCAAAAAAGCTTGCAATTTCATGCACTTGAAAATTTCTAATTGGTGCATCTTTCAAAATATTCATCCTAGGACCAATTTTTCAGTTTGGTTATCTCTAGTTGGCCAAGTAAATAGTAGGGGACATCTTGTTTTGGTTGAAAAACTTTCAAAAGGCTTTTGTGCATGTTGGACCTTGATGTTTACAAGGAACACTAAGTCGAATAGGACTACAATTTTTGGAGGGCGATAACTCAGACCTCATGATGGGTATCCAAGATCCATGAACTACATTAAGGAAGGTTCCCCTGAGGAGGAAGGTATTACCAAGGTCTAAGTGCATTTAGCTCCATTTTTTATGCTCCTCACGATTGGGTTTTGGTGAACAAGTTTTACTTTAAAAAAAATGTTTGTAGTACTATGCAATGGAAAGTTGTTAATTAGTGCATCTTTTATTATGTTCGATGTGGAACCATTATGTCATCTCTGTTAGGTCTAATTGGTTGGGTAAATGCAAGGGTCCTCTTGTCTTACTCACCAAGTGTCTAGAATGATTTTGCGCATGTTGGACCTAGGTGTACCTAAGGTGCACTAAGTTGTTCCATGTACTTATGATAGTAAATACAAGTAGTATAAGACAAAGAAAATAGTTCATAGTCAGCAATGCATATCAAACATAACACTCCAAGTTACATAATCACTTCCAACAAGGTAAGGAATGTAATATTTTATTTGGAATGTAATAGGATAAAATGGATTAATGCATTGCCACAATCTAGACAAGATAAACAATATAGATATAAATAAGACATGGAATTATATATATATATATATATAATATGCAAAGATAACATAGATAATGACAAGATAGACAAGATAACATCAACTATATGTCTAATAATGCCATACATGAAATATATGTCCAATATGTCATACATCAAATTAATATAAAAAAAAAATGTCATCTACATCAAATATGTCCAATATATGTCAATTGTGACATGTAAATCAAGTACAATAAACAAAATGTATGTCCAATGATACCACATAGGCATAATTTTTTTTATCCCTATAGATCTAGTAATTCCCTCTAGGGGAAGAAAATAAATCTCTAGCTATCTTTGTCTTTCACACAGAGAGAGATGCATGTGATGAAGGGATGTTCCTAACATGCTCGCTCATCCATCGCTCTAGACTCTTATGTAGTTTGATCTTTTATAATCAAAAGTATATATGAATCAATAAATATATATTAATTATATATCAAAATTGAAATATAAGTACACATAAAATAAAGTATTTACTTACCACAAATAAATAGTCACTCTCTTCAAGCTGAAGAGCAGATAAACGCTCAGGAGTGACAAGACCCTACGACAAAGATCAACATAATTCACCAATCCTACTTATGAATATAATTTATAATTTCAATACTACAATGTCTTAGAGCTAACCACTACAAAAATAACTCTTGGTTCAATAGACACACAGACATGTGGAGGACTCCTTGATGTCATAAGCTAAAAATAATACAACAAGAGAATTATTTGCAGTTATCAAAAATACATATATTTTTTATATTGCGTCAACAATTATAAAAATTTGGGTACTCCATGAATGTACCACCCCATCCTATATTGTGTGGTGTTGATGTCGTAGGTGCAAAATTTCCCTATTGGACATGTATGTACATCTTTTAGAGATGCTCCTAGTTCCTTTTGGGTGTTCCAATAAATTGTGAAGCCAATGAGTTCAATTAGGATTCCTCGAAGGTGTACCAATAAAAATGCATTAACACATGTATATACCTACGGGGAAAATGAAGTTGTCTAAAATCTAGGTGAGCCCAAGTCAATAGTACCATGACCAGTAGCTTGACTTTGCATATGATCATAATAAGCCAATTAGTTGATTATTAATTTATTTATTAAATAAAAATAATAAGTTGAATCAAATAAACATGCAAACAAATGTACCTCATCATGACTGGTATATGCCAATGCTCAATGTCTAATGTGAAAGTAGATGGTCCACCAAAGAACTAATGTACATGGACACAACTTTTGAGTCAACCTTTCATATGATTACATTATAAATAGATGTATCAATTAAATGATCAAATCAATACATACTTGTCAATTTTTCGATGTGGTGTACAATCTAGTTGGAGGTTCAATGCTAGTACCAGCAATGCTTTGGCCTTGAATTTTGAACAACCTCAAGAAATAGCAATTTCATTTATGCTTTTGAGTGAGATTGTGTATTAGTTATCAGCATATTCATGTACATATACCAATTTATTAGTCAATCATGTACATATTCAAGATGTGATCAAAATAGTTTATTCTAATTATTAATATTTACCCATGTATAAATATGTTCAATTTTATTTATAAATATATTCAGTGGCTTGTCCACTTTTGCCAAAAAAATTACAAAAATTACAAAAATTTAAATTTTTTTGAAAAGTTTGAATTTTTTTTTTAAAATTAAATAAATTTAAAATTTAAAAATTTATTTACCCATGTATCAATGCCAAATGTGTCATTGAGGAAGTCATCTATCATCATCCACATCCTCTTTTCCAGAAGTGCCAAATGTGCACAGAGCTCCACATGACATGCTCATATGGCCTCAATGATGACGAGGCTCATCTATAAGCAAAGGTAAAGAAGCCTGAATGAGGCTCTAAGTCAATGCACTAATAGTGCCTAGTGTGTCTGCCTCTACATGTTCCTTCACAACAGAAGGAAAAATAATATGCTCAACTTGCTTGATGCTAATAGGTGCTCTTGGTGCATTAGGATCACAAAGTGCCCCTGGTCTCTAAAATGATGACCCCCCACTCTAACCTAAGATGCACACATATCAAAATAATTGGGGATCTCCCCAAGGATAAAATCACAATACAATTTCATTAAAAAATACTTTGGGACCTCATGATTATTGCAAGGAGGGGCATCAAACACCATCCACCATTTATCCCAAAAGTTATTTTGTATATGGTCATTTATGCACTTATGGATGGGGAACCTTTTAGTAGTAGTTCTTATGGTGCTTTCTTCTCTTGGCCTTTTAAACAAAGCACATATGTCATGTTTTGTAATTCCTTTATTTTTAACATCATCACATGATAATTTATCAGCATAATATTTTATTCTTCTCTTTAATTCTTCCATATATTTAACTAGCCACTAACAAAAGAAATTTGGGTCATAATAGTCTCAAAGAATGTTGCCAATTGTGCCCTCCTAGGATTGTTTTGAAGTGAATCCTTTAACCTCCTAATAATTGACTCTAATTCTATTTTTCCTCTTTCTATTTTATTCAATAAACTATCATGAGTCCCTATAGGAGGCCCTTGAATTGGTGGAGGTTGTGGAGGAGGTGGTTGTTTAGGCTGATTTTGTGGAGGGTTTGGTTGTTGGATTGGTGGATTGTTTGTAGGTTGATTTGATGGAGCACTTTTCATATTAGCCTAACATATAAAAATATTATTTCAATAAACTATACTAACTTGAATAAAAAATGGAAAAAATTAATTTAAAAATGTATAATTTAACAAAAACAAGGGTTCAAATCCATACTTCTCTGACCTTGCAAATTTTGATGATGGGGAGGCATTGCTAGCATGTGGAGGGGACATTATTAGAAAGTAATAGCACGTACGTAGTCCTTAGGGTAGTAGAAAATAGAGAAAGGCAAAGAAATTGAGTGGAATGAGGAAATAAGCCATGGGCTTGCAATTTATTAAAAATGTCTATCAACGCGATCGTAATATAGTGCAACCACACTACCTTGACCTTTTTGAATTGCCCATGCCTGTGGATTGGTTCATGTAGAAGGTAGTGTGATTGCATTATAATGCAATCACACTATGGATTTCATAAGAAAAAATTAAAAATGTGTCACCTTTTTGATACCACAACTTGGTGCATATGTCAATACACCTTAGTATTTGTGAGATACAAGTTAGTAGTTAATTTTGTGCTTAGATAAATTGGGAGAGGGCATGAACCCAATAATTAACATCACATATTTATAAAATAGACAAGAGAAAGGGAATTCATGAGAAGTGAAAAAAATATTTTAAAGAAAGGAGAAATAATGCACCCTTATACCAAGGAGGGGAAGGAATGAGATAATCAAGGTGGATAAGAAAAGAAAAGAAAAAGGACCACCTCAAAGTTCCAAAAACTCTAAGAACAAAAAGGAAGAACACAAAAAAATAAAACAATGATCTATGAATGCATCAACCAATGCTGAGGGATAGAAGGAATAAAGTGTTGGAAATTTGAATAGGGTAGATAGTATGAGGTTATCATTTATGGAAACATATACTCAATATTATGTGAGCAAAGTATGGAGATAAAGTTTTGATAGTAATACCAAGAAAATTGTCTAAGTATCATGAAGGTTATCTATTAGCACGGGAACAATTTGTATTAGAGAGATTCATAGAAATATTATTAGCACATGCACAATTACTTGGTGATAGTATAATATGTTAGGATATTGTACCTAAGTGCGTGAGGTAGTATGGTTAGTACAAGCATAGTTATGAGAGCTTTTCCAGTTGCATTACTAGGGTGACTAGACATGACATAGTTAAGGAATGATATATTTTATGTTAAAGAATTATTTTATTTACTACATTAATTACTTGACTAATTAAGGCCGACATCCTAGATGTTAACCCTAAGTGGGCAAAGTATAGTTTTATATTTTGAGATATGTGTGAAAGCATGAAGGCTGAAAATACAAAATCTTATGGAATATTATGGTATAAAGGAAAGATTTTAAATGTAAGGTTAACTATGGTTATTATGATATCTATGCTATTGTTTCACGATGCAAAATTTTTGATCAGAGTAGTAAGAGGCAATTTATGAAAAGTTGACACAATGAGCTACAAAGTTCATATTAGATATTGAAGATATTAGCATTGAGAAAGAGTATTTCTTATTTCTAACAATTGGCATCAAAGCTCGGTCATAGGTTTGAATCCTCAAACTTTTGGGTCATGCTAAGGGGGATATTGTTGGGAAAAAAATTATCACTCCCTTCAAGATTCATAACAAGGGCTTAATTGCCTCCTGTGTACAATAAGTTGAGTGGTTGTATTGGGCATTAATAGATCCATCTTTGGTGCAACAAAAACCTCACTCTAACAAGTGGTATCATAGAATAGTTACTTAGAAGAGGCCTAATAGCTTGATTAAGATCTCTATGGATGTGGATAAGTTACAATAGAACCTAGAAGATGCTCTTGAGAAACTTGATGTACTGACAAAAGAAAGAAATACTCTAAAGAATAAGTATGAATATACAAAAGATTGCATTGAGAAGATGAAAGAAAAGATAGAACATATCGAATCCAAAAAGGAATCTAAAGATCAAAACATGGATTGTAATAAAGTTTCAAGGCTTAAGAAGGTAAATGAGATCCTGAAGTATGAGCTAGAGACTACAAATCTCAAGTTGAGTCTGAAGGATGATGACAAAGAAACTAAATTAGATATGAGATTAGAAAATGTATATTTGAGATCAAAACTAGTGAAACTAACATCTAAATCTGAATACTTGTCACAATATGCAAAACTTGAAGTACAATGTGACTATCAAAGGATAACTTACATAGTCTAAGAAACACATTGAAAGGTTGTATTCAAGTAGTGAAAATCTTGATGAGTATATTTTTGTATAGAGACATCCCTATGAAAAGACTAGTCTTGGATAATTTGGATGAGAATTATCTAAGAGATTTGAAGTTGCTAAGGAACCAGATCTTGTGATCGAACAACCCAAACCATAGCAAGAAGATCGGGACAAAGTTTATTCAAGTCAATTTGAAAATGTACCTAAACAAGCTTAACATTCTAAAGTAAGGAGGCAATTTACTAGAAAGTGTTATGCATTCAATGAAGTTGGTCATAGAGAAAAGGACTGTACAGGTAAGTATATTAACCTTATTTCTGATTATTTTCATAACTATTATGGTTTTGGACATAAAGATAGTGAATGTAGGAAACCTAGATTTAACAATAATAATTGTAGCATATTTAGAGGTACTAACCTTGTAGATAATAGACCTATTGGAGGAACCAGTGTCATAAGAAATGGTATCATGTTTTATAAGTGCAACAAGTTTGGACATATTACTAGAGATTGCAGATTACAGATCAATTAGTCAAGACCTCAATATAGAAACAATGTGATAGCATGTCAGATTTGCAACAACTTTAGATATACATCAAGATTTTGTAGGATGAACAATGTGAGAATACCAAACAACATGAGGAACAACATTGGAAACCCAAACTTTAGAAGGAATGTCAACAATGTTGGAAGGAATGAGAATAACAACAAAAATTAAAAAGAAAGTGTGAAAGAACATATAGAAGATCTTAATGAAACATTTGTTAGAGATAAGGATACAAAAAATTTAGATGTTGTGGTAGAAAATCAGTCAAGTGAAACACCTTAGAACAAGATGAAGTTAGTAATTGTTGCTAACCAACCTTTATCTATTTGAGCAACTTATTTCATAATTAGCCAAATAAATTAGCATCATAAAAGGATGCAAGGAAGCTATGGTTAAGTGCACTTAAGGTTTTGAGTTCATATGTGAGCTCACAAAGAGAAAGAAGTTGTCTAGTTATCAGTAATAGCTTTTTGATGCTTGCGTACTTGTACAAATATTGCAGAAGTTAATTGGAAGTCATTTAAAGGTCACAATCAGATTTATGTGTACCATTTGATCATGTAAAGAATTAAGGAGAAGTTTAAGGAAAATTTAAGAGTTAATTGAGGTGAATATAGTTGAAGTTAAAATAAATGTTATGAGGTTAGTAGAAGTGATGCAAGATCCTACAAAAGCACCTAGACAAAAGAGAATAAAACAAATGCTAGCAAGATCTAGTAATAGGAAAAATGTATGAATGTCTTATGAAGGAGATAAGAAAATGAGAGGACAGGTAGCCCTTGAAACCCAACAAATCTAAGAAAAAGAGAAAATTGAGACTTCTAGCATAGGTAGGAAGCTATGGAAGTCAAGAATTGAGAAATTGGATTGTGTGATAATTGATGATGAAAAATTTGTACAATTGACAAATATTATGATTTTTATAGTAACATTGATAGATTTTAGTGGGAGAACATAGTTATTAGCCACTTGATCTTGTCTAATAAGAAGTTTTTAGATATCAAAAGATAGATACCAAAGGACTTGTATGAAAGATAGTGAATAGAAAGAGAAGAGTAGCAGAAGAAGACAAGGCTATAAGAGAGAGGATTATGAGAAAGTTAGGTGAAGTTGAAAATGATAATCATCTTGGGAGGATCATGAAGAGTGTTGAGCCATTTTAATGCAAGAAGACAAGAGATATTCTAATAATGGGAGGAAACTATGAATTGGTTAATAAGGAAATAGAGAAAGCTATTGTATAGGTTATGACTAAAATACAAAAAGACTTTAGAAAAAAAATGCCTTCATTTAAACCTGATAAAGAAGAAGCAAGCATAGTGATAGGGAGAGTAGTCCCTACTCTTGTTACAACATCAACACCACCACTTGTAGCAACCATAGTTGATATAAAATAAAGGAGGCAGAGGATACAAAGTAGTAGAAATAGCTACATCAGTAGCCCCTCATATTGTAATTGGTATAGACACCATGAATGTCGATAGAACAAGCATTATGGTTGATATAGTAGAAGATCCTTTTAAGGATTATGGCCCAGTGTTGAAAGATTGGTAGGATATACTAGTTCTGAGAATGAAGGGGGAAATAAAGATGACATAGAAGAGAAAAATAAAAGAAGTTAGACAAAAGAAAAATGATTGAGTGGAAGAAGAAAATAAAGATGAAGCTGAGAAGAAAAGGTGAGGTAGAAGGAAATAAGGAGGAAAGGAAAATAGTAGTAGACAATGAAAAGGAGAGTAGTGGGAAAGAAAATAATTAGAATTTATAGCTGGAGCTAGTAACTCCTATTAGAAATGCAAGTAGATAAATGCCAAGTTCTTCAAAGTCACCTTTAGATACTTCGATGGTGAGCATAATGAGTTACACTCCAACATAATCAACATAAGACCCTGAGTTGGAAACGCTCAAAGAATTACCATTTTTTACCACTAGTAGAATAATTGAGAAAGGAAAAAGTATACAAGGAAATTGAGAGATTCTTGAGAAAATTAATAAGAAGATGGAAAGACTAATGAGTATTTAGATTAATATGACAAACACACTAAAGAAGTTGCTAGAGTCTTGGAAGAGTTTTATAGACACTTCAAGACCTTGATAGAGGTAGAAACAATAGAAGAACAAGAAGAACATGATGCCAATATCTTTGCAAAGGTATATCAGAATATTAAATATACTTTGGCTAATCTAGATATATGCATCAAGAATTTGAGAGGTTATATATAGGAAAACAAAGCAATTTACGAGAAATTTGTGCTAGCACATGAATATGTGAGTACCTTCACTATACAAATCAAGGATAAGGAAGATAGGATAAAGTCTGTAACTAGGAAAATGAAGAAAAAAGATGTTCAATTCATAAATTTGGAATAGAGTATTAGAAAGCTTTAAGATGAGAGAAGGATATTGGAAAGCACCAAAGAGTAGACACTGTAGAGATTTTATTTGTTGAGAAAAAACTTTTCATTGAAGATAGATATAGTGCAAAGATATCTTGAAGATTTTTTGAAAGTAAAGACATCATATGAACACTTCATCTCACCATATTTTCAAGCTAATGAGCTAGCATCTTATGATTTTTGTGCACTTTTAGCTATTTCAAATTCACTAAAAGCAGGAAGGAACGATGGATTACTAAGCCTAAAGAAAATTTTTGCAGACTATTTTTTTACTTTTGGATAACACATTAGTATGAAGATGAAAAGGTAGACCATTTTTTTTAAACTTGTATATATAAATTTTTTGACTCACCTTTGTCATTGATGTCAAATGGGGAGTAGTGATGTATAGACAATTATCTATATTAGAGGAGTAATGTATAAAAGTTGTATATGATAGAGTATGATCAAAGGGGGAGAGTTATATAATATTTTAATTAGGAGATAGAAGGATGTAAGATGGTATATAGAAAATTATCCACATTTTGAAATTTTGTAAAGGCCATTGTGAAGATTCACAAATTTTGAAGATTTTTATGGGGACTTGGCCAATTTTCTCATATGTTGCCATCAATTTTTAATGGGATATTGTTGGAAATTTGGATTGGGTAGATAGTATGAGTTTGTCATATATGTAAACAAATACTCAGTATTAAGTGAGAAAAGTATGGGGATAAATTTTTCATAGTAAGACCTAGAAAATTGTCTAAGTATCATGAAAGTTATATATCAACATAGGCACAGTTTTGATTAGAAATCTTCACAGAGATATTATTAGCATAATGAAATTAATTTGTGATGGTATACTATGTCAAGATATTGTACCTAAGTGCACAAGGAAGAAAGGTTAGTACGGATAGAGTTATGATATTTTTTCCAGTTGTAGTACTAAGCTAATTGGATAGGACATAATAAAGGAATGATGTATTTTATGTTAAAGAAATAATTGTTTTACCAAAATAATTACTTGAGTAATTAGGGATGACATCCTAGACATTAACCCTATATGGGAAAAGTATAATTTTATATTTTTAGATACATGTGAAAGCATGAAGGCCAACAATACAAAATATCATGGCATAAAGGAAAGATTTGAAATGTGAGATTAAGTGTGGTTATTGTGATATCTATGTTATTTTTTTGTGATGAAAACTTTGTGATTAGAGTAGTAAGAGGTTGTAAGTGATTTAACACAAAGGAGACAAAAATAAGTTACCCAAGCAGAACCCAATCCCACCAAACATGATATGTATAAAGTAATGGAGATAGATGGAGAAACCAATGCAACACCAAAAATAAAACTGAAAAGAACAAGAACCACTTCAACCAACAACAATAGAGATAGGAAATCTTGGGAT
This sequence comes from Cupressus sempervirens, assembly GCA_028749045.1. Taxonomy (NCBI): domain Eukaryota; kingdom Viridiplantae; phylum Streptophyta; class Pinopsida; order Cupressales; family Cupressaceae; genus Cupressus; species Cupressus sempervirens. The sequence continues at coordinate 542,671,418 of CM053790.1, forward strand.
GCCTAAACCTAGACAACCAAGTGGGTAGCATCACTAGAAGAGGAAGATGGAAAACAATAGAAAGATTACACCCCCAATCTATGAAGGTAACGAAACAAGATGAACCCAAGTGAAAACCAAACAAGAGAATAGGGTCAAACCTAACCATAAAAGCCTAGGAAACAAGAAACCTTATCCAACTTTGCAACACACAACTAGAAAAGGAAGAGGACCACCTATAGATATAAACCACATATTTCCATTAGTAATGAACCTCTTCCTTAGGTTGTGCCTCCACCTCAAAAATAATTAGGATTGATGAGAAAGAAATAAAGAAGGACCACAATCACCACCAAGGCATAGAGAGAAAACCCCACTTTAATAGGGGTAGCTAGAAAATAGGAAACCCCTCATACAATCACAAGAAAGAGGAGAAGAGACAAAAAACACAAGGGGGATGTAGAAAAGAGATACCCACCACTCAAAAGAAGTGGAAAACTCTAGAAGACCATTGCATAAGGGACAAGAACCACTGACAGTGCATTCTGACACAATTGCAACAAATCATAGTAAAGTAGCTCAAAACTTGTTGACATTTTTTGTTACCCTTTATCCCATTGCAGATAAAAAATCAAAGACATATTTCATAGGCTAAGTTCTATTTTTTTTGGCATGTGAAATGTTGTATATTTTTGGCATATTCTCATGAACTTAAAAATATTATGTTTTTTTGAGTATCATAGGAGTTTGGTGTCATAGGAAATCAATGTCGAATGAGTTTGGATTATCATAGGAACACTTTTTTGCTCCTTCGACATTCACATGACGAAATTATTGTGTATTTTCAATGTTTTTGCATGATCACTAGTCATTTGTAGAGATAGAAAATCTTGGGGCAATGGTATGAAAGTGAAAATTATTATGTGTTTTCATTCTTTTTGCATGATCAAAAGTCTTTTGGAATGAATGAAATATTCGATGTGACAATGCACAAGCTGAAAATGTAATATTTTTTCATGTATGCATTGACTGTTTTGGTGACTATGATACAACTAGAGAGCTGAACATTTATTGTTGAACTATTTTTTTGGGCTTTTTCATGTGAGAAAGCTACTTTTACTTAGAGGGTATGGGCATGATTCTCTTAACTACAAGGGAATTTATTGGCCCAGATCCTCTCATTTCATAGTCTAGATACACATGGAAATCAAATTTTTCTTATTTATTCTACTTGGGTTGTCTATTCCTTCTACAGGTACTTTCATTTTTTGTTATTCTCTATCACTTCTATGATCAAATGTACACATAGAATCATATTTATTCTAATATTTTCTTGATTAAAGGTCTGTGACTTAACTCCATTGAGGTTAGAGTTCAAACTCAACTATTGTAATATAAGTTATGGTGCTTGATCTCTTTAAAAGGCATTTTTGTACATTTTTTTGGGTTCTTCTTTATTGGTTCTTTGTAGTAGCATTATGCTTTGTACCTATAACTTCCTTCCTTTTATCTTGCATAAATAGAAATTTCAACTTTACCTTTTCTCACATTCAGTTGTATGTGCATATTTTTTCCATATGTTGAATGCTTCTTTTGTCTTCCTACTTTACACATGTTGTGTCAAACATTCTCATGAATGCTACATTCTAGAAGCCACTTTTATTGTGTCATTTTATTGATTCTGACCTATATATGAGTCTTAGGATGATTAAATAGAATTGAGATTTGTGTATTTAATCTTTTTATTTATGTTATGTGTATTATAGGTAGAGATAGTAATCAAATTTAAATCTGGTGCATCACCTTTCCCTTTTAGCATTCTAATTTTATGCAATCCTTCTCTCTTTTCCCTCAAAATTTTAGTTTAGGTGCATCTTGATTGTAAAGAAGTCATCCTTCTCCATAGATTCAACCTAAATGGGAAAGTCCCACACTTGGAAGTTATTTTCATCTTACACAAGGTTGCTTGAGGGTTATACCTCAAGCATGGATGCAAAATTTTGTGTCAATAGTTTTTGGCACATCTAGTGGGACAAGATCTTAGCTTTATAAGACCATTGGTTAGCTAGTTTGAGATTTTTCCTTTGATAAATTGGGTGTTTTTTCTTAGTGCCAACAAAATTTGGAGGCATTCTATCAAACACCACAATGACTCTATGCATCTACTAGTCTCAAATAGACCAAGTGCTAGTATGAATACAATGATATTTGGTATTTCTTTAGAATTTCTATGAATTTTTCTACTTAAATATTTTAATAATATGGATCCCTTCATAGATATGCCTCCCATTTTCCCCCATATCATGAGATTCCTCCACCTTCCCCCTCATCTTTTACATCTCAATCAGGGATGGTACCTAGTGTTACCCCATGTTTCATTGCTCAATTTCATATAGAGCCCTACAACCATTCCAAGTACAAGATAAAATAGCTTCATGATCATTCATATAGTTTGGGATTCATTTAGATAGTTCAAGATTCAAGTTCAAATTATTGTAAGAATTTGATAACAAACAATATTTCCAATGCATCTAATGTAAATTAAGTTTTCTTTAGGACCAACATACAATGATGGAAGGAGAGAATTTATGAAGCCATTGCATGCATATGAGTTTTTTTATATTCTTTTGTTTAAACTTGATCACAATGCATTGAATAAGGACACCATTTGTTATTAAAATATTGGCTCCTAAGAATATCTTTTCTTGTAATCAAATACCTAATAGTTAAACTATTTGTAAGATTTTGATAACAAAACAATATTTCTAATGCATCTAATGTAAATTAATTTTTCTTTAGGACCAACATATCATGATGGAAGGAGAACATTAATGAATCCATTCTACACATATGAGTTTTTTTAATTCTTTTATTCAAAATTGATCACAATAAATTGAATAATGACACCATGGGGATCTTTATAGTTTCATATATTTACATTATATGGTTGAGAAGTCTCTAAGAGATTGACCTAATAATTTTAAGTAAAGGACCAAAGTGCTTTAAATTTCTCAATAATCTAATGAATAGACCTTTTTTTTTTTGAAAAAAAGGAAGTGTACTCATTCTTATGATTTGATTGCATAGCTCTACATAGATCTATATGACCATCTCTATAGAAGATAGGCTCAAAGTTTTTAAATTAGAAAAATAAGTCCAATATTACTTTCCAAAAAGATGACAAAAAATTTCTCTTCTACAAAAAATGATCACTTTTTATTTTTTTGGTACAAAAATCTAAATAATTACACATTTTATAAATATAAATAAATTTATTGTAATGTTAAAATACATGAAAATAACATTGTAATTATAAATTTAACTTCAAATTATATTGATTAGTACTTTGATAGCTATATATTAGAGGAGAAAAAGAGTTGTAATCTAAGTAATGTACTATTATTTTAGTCTATTTATATTCCAGAAAAAATATAGACAAGAAAAATGAGAATGCATCTTTACAAATTCTAATAAGGTCTCTTACCTAAAAATATTTGAATAGATAAATAACATTTGTAGAGTAAGGTCTTGGTCAAGGAGGCCAAGGCTATGAAAGACACTTTCGACACCTATTCTAGAGGGTCAGGGCAGCTCATCAATTGGGACAAAAGCTCTATTTTCTTTATCAATACTTTGAAGGAAAGACAAAAGAGAATCTCCAGAATCCTGGGATGTCAAGTGCGGAAGCTTCCTTCTACCTACCTTGGTCTCCCCTTGGGAATGACCCCATTTGAATCCTTCTGGAATGGAATCATGGAAAGGTTCAGTAAGAAGTTGGTTGGCTAGAAAGGAGCCATTCTTAGCCAAGCTATAAAATGTCAACTAGTTAAATCCATCCTCCAAAACTTGCCAATATATGCTCTGAGCCTTTTTACCATACTGGTGAAATATGCCAAGAGGATGGAGAAAATCCAAAGGGATTTTTTATGGATGGGAACTGAAAGGAATAAAAGGTACCGCCTTGTAGCTTGGGATAAAGTTTGCCTCCCTAAGAAGAAAGGAGGTCTGGGAATCGGGAAGCTCACTCACCTCAATAAGGACCTCCTGGCAAAGCAAATCTGGTGCATCTTTAGTAGCATAGGGGAATGGAGAGACACTGTGGTAAATAAGTATATAAAAAGGCCTTCTATTCAGTTCACTCTATTTAGTGAGGATATCCCAAGAGGCTCAGTTGTTTGGAATGGTTTCTTAAAAGCCAGGGACTTGGAAAACTCTAAAGTCTCCTAGAAGCTGGGTAATAGGGAGAATATTCTATTCTAGTCTAACTATTGGATTTCTCAGGGACCCCTTATGAATAACCCCAACTATGGATCATGGGCTAATGATTGCATCAACCTTTTTGGGCACAAAGTTAGCAATTACAAGACCGAACAGGGATGGAAGGACCTTTCCATTATCTCAGAGGTCCTCAAACCAGTCATGATCATGCTTAATTCCTTATCCCTTAGCAGCAATAAGGATGAACTAGTTTGGAGGGACACTGCCAATGGGTTCTATTCGGTAGCCTCTAGGTACTCTACTTTATGGAGCTTAAAAGAGTCTCCCCCTTGGTCGAGGGCTTGGCTCCTGAGCCTCATGCCAAAAGTCAACATGGTTTTTTGGTTGGCTCTTTAGGACAAAACTCTCACCTAGGAAAATATCATCAAAAGAGGTCATATCATGCCTAGCAGATGTGTTTTTTGCAAAGAAGAGTCGAAGATAGGTAATCATTTGTTCGTTCACGCTCTTACTCTAGGATAGTTTGGGGCTTCCTCACCCAGGACCTTAGCCACAGTTGGTGCTTTCCTTCCAACCTTTTGGACTTTTTCTGTCAATGGCATGGCATATTCAATTGGTTTTCCTTGTAGGAAATTAGCTCCTAGCTCCTTCCCCATTTTTGTTGGAGCATATGGAAGGAGAGAAACAATCAAATTTTTAGAGATAGGGAGGAGCTGGCTTTAGTTGTTAGAAGGAAGATCTTCAGTAACATAAAGGATAATTTTTTAGTGAGGAAGGGGGGATTTTTTGAGATAGGAGGTAGGAAAAGGGAGAAGGTAAAAGACAGAGCGAGGACAAGACAGGAAGCCAAGTGGCTCCTCCCCCCTGAAGGCTGGCACAAAGCCAACTTTCATGAAGCCTCCAAGGGCAACCCAAGATCCTCGGGTAGTGGAGGTGTGATAAGGAATGAAAATGGAGATAATATTGCTGCTTTTTCTCTCCCATTGGGTTTCCAAACAAATCATTTTGCGAAAGCCAATGTAGTGTACAATGTTGTAAAACTGGCTTTTGAAATTGGGGTCACCAATTTATGGCTTGAAGGGGACTCAAATAACATTATAAAGTGCATCAATGGCAATTCGTATCCATCTTGGATGATTGAAAATCTCATTGATGAGACTAGAGAGATCCTTGCCAAATTTAATAGAATCCATGTCACCCATACTTTTCGGGAAGCAAACCCAGTTGCTGATAGGTTTGTGAATATAGGGGTCGGCACAAACCAAAAAAAGACTTGACTTCCTGGAACTTGTTTGCTGACAAATGTCAAAAGTCTAATCAAATTGGATAAAATCTAAGGAAGTACAAAGAAAATAAAGCTTTAATTATGAATATGAAGGGGTTAAGAAATAAGGGTACTTTTCATAATAGAAGCATGGGAAATTGTAAATGTAGTAATCCATTATTGATTAATTGACACACTTCGTGGGTTGTTTATTGCAATTACTTCTAGGGCAACAGTAGGGTTATTTTTCTTTGTTCTTTGCTTACTCTTGGAGATCCATTTCAGTCATAGAGTGAAGAGCACATGAGTAAAGTGGGTGTGCAGCGTGCAGAAATGGTTGGTGAGAGATGTAGAAAGGAGCTGGTGGGGGATTTTGAGAAATGGAGAAGTAGGCCAAAAGTATGGGAAAAGCTTGAAGTGGGTGGGGTTACCAATTATATCATGAAGCTACATGGATTCAATCAAGAGATGACCAAAAGCATGGTGGGGTCCTAGAAGGATGGTAGGGTGAAGGTGAATGGTATCTACTTCTGGATAACGAAGGAGGTGATTGTGGCTGTCATCGAAATCCCTATTGAGGGTTTTAAATTCTTCAGGGATAAGAAGCTCTCAACCAATGCGATTAGGGACTTTGTGGAGAGTGAGAAGAAATTAAAGGCATTGAAAAAGATTGACACCTACTATGTCCCCAACTCCATGAAGAAGCGGTGGAGGTATGTTTTGAAAGCTGTTATCAAGTACATTACTTTGGACCCTAGGTTTGATAGAGCCCGAACCCACCACTTTGTCATTCTGAATCATTTCCAGAATAATGCCAAAATTTCCTTTCCTTATTATATGTTAACCTCAATGAGAAAGGTGGTGGATAGCTTCAAAAAGAAGCCCATCACAAACCTGGCTCTACATGAGGGGCTACTGATGCTTATCCATGAGCACTTCAAAGCTCAAACTATAAGCATCACCCCCCCCCCCCCCCCCCCCCCCACCTCAGACAAAGAATGTGGAGTCTAATAGTTCTAGTTACTCCTTTGACTCAGATGATATTTAGAGCCTCAGCTCTAAGAAAGGAGGGATCTCTTCTTCAGGGAAAGCAGTGACTTACCTTGCTAAAAAATCACCCTCCCCCATAACCTCCAGCAGAAAAAGCCCTAGGGATCTCGGGAAAAAGCCTTCAGAGAAGGAAGAGGAGGGAGACAATGATGATGAGGAGGAACCAGAGTCTGAGGAAGTGGTTAAGGAGACGCAGGAGGAAATTAAGGAGGAAGGTGGAAGGAAGAAACACAAGAGGGAGAGTTTGGAGGAAGTGTGCTCTCAATTTGAGGAGGCATCTGTGCTGCCCCTTTCTCCTATCCATCTCCATCCTGAGGAGCAGATAGAGGAGAAAGATGGGTATGTGAAAGGGGGAGTGTAGACTAATGATAGGAGGAAAGCATGGATCAACTTCAATGTCAATACTTCCAAGATGGGCATCTTCAGGGAGGCCATGAATCCCCAAATCCTCATGGATAATCAAGAAGAACAGCGGCTAGAAGAACTCATTGATCCGATGATAGTGGCTATTTTGGATAGAGCCAGGGAGATAGGGATGAACCTCTTGAATAATGCTCATAATAGTATGATTGATAATTTTAGATCAATCAAATGGCTTTTCTATGAGCTCGAGGAGGTCAAAGATCAGGTGAAACATATTGAGGCAACAAGGAAAGGGATGGATGCCAACAGGAGGACGGATTCGACTGACAGGCTCAGTCTGGCAGAAAAAAGGATTCATAACCTAGAAAACTTCAATCACAACCTTGTGAATTAGATGTTCTCCTTGTTAAGCTCCATTAACAACAACATCATCTCTCTCATGGGCTGGATCAAAGATAGAGAAATGCATGAAGATGAGGATGGTAAAGACAGGGATGAGGCCAGAATGGAGGATGAATCTACAAAGGACAACTCCATTCCTGATCAAGACCAAGGGAACCAAAGGGTGCAATAGATGGAAGTGGAGGAGAATCAACTGGCCTTTGAGGTTGCTTAGGTTATGTAGGATCTAGAGAGAAAGAACAAGGAATAACTCTCACCTATTTTTTTGTTTATCGTTGTCTTTTGGCTTTTTGTTTTGGCTTTAGGCCATGGCTTTGCTTGTCTTTTTTCCTAGTCTTTTCTTAGAACTCTTTCCTTTATTATCAGCCTATGAACTTAAACTTTTTTGGCTGGGTTTTCACGCTTATTATTAGCCTTTTTTTGTTTTAACTATTGGGTTTCAGGTTCCCTGTAAAACCTGTTTATCTAATCAAAAACATTTGTAGAGTAAGAAATGAACTCTCTATAGCCTTTATTAGCTTCACCAAAAGCTAACATAATTTTTTCACAAAAAAATTCTTTGCAATGAAATTGTGACAAGGGTTGGCTAATGTGGTTTCTATGATAGACCAAATAACCCAAACTAAAAGTTTAAAGTTTATGAAGTGTATTTAGTGTATGCATAAGTGAACTTAATCATCAAGACATTGTCATTAGTGGGTGTTGGAATTATAAGAGGAGTAACTGAGAGGGGAGGGGTGAATCAGTTACTACTAAAATAAATCATAGATCCCTTAGATGCTAGTACAAAATTCAAACTAAAAACTAAATATTGTTGATGCTCAATAAACACATACAAAATGTTGTAACTTGGTAAATGCTTGACATATAAAATTTAGATGTTATCTGTGATTACCACTACTTTAACTTAGTTGCAATCACATAAAGTTGCACTTGATCCTTCCTGATCGAATATAGATTTTCTACTTCACAAGGATACTCTACTTATCCTTCAAATTCACTCCCTCTTCTCGTCATTAGATCTTCAATAACATCTTCATGCTTTACATTCACCTCATACATTGAAATCACAAACTTGACCTTATACTTATATCTTCCACTTTGTCAAGTCAGCTCAAATACAACTTTAGAATAATTAATATTTATCATCTTAGTCTGTTTGAATCAATAGATAAATCAATTAAGCTTACTATGCAAAAATAAGAAAATCCTTCGTTACCCAACCTAGCCCAGTAGAAGCTAACTCAAAAATGATTTCCTTTGTTAACCAACAGAAGCTTAGTTAATACTACAAACTTGGCAAAAATTCTTTGGCAACTGAGTGAGCTTGGTTAGCACTGGCTTCATCCAATCTTTCCTTCATTAATCGAGTAAGCTTGGTTAATGCTCATTTTTCACATATTTTCCTTTGGCACCTAAGTGAACTCAGTAGACACTACCTTCTAAACTAGACAATCACAAGAATGCTTAGTAGATACACAAAACTCTCTTCATTGCACAAGTGAGCTTAGCATATATTGATTGATAATGATATGACATTTGTGTAACATCAAAGACAACACACAATTAATCAATTGTATCCAACAATCTCCCTCTTTGGCATTGACGGCAACACAACATGTCATAGCACACTAAAATTTTGGATTGGTTCTTTGAGAACTTCATCTATCAGTATGAACTCTTTCTTTCACTGGATTCTATCTACAACAACTGCTACCAAGTTCATTGAAAACTTTCTCCCTCTTTCAGCAAACTTCTTCTTCTTTGGAAAACTTCTCCCTCTTTGGTTCCTTACTTTATTCTAGTTCCAAAAATTTTGCAAAGATATGATAGTAAACTTCTCCCTCTTTGACAACATGCCAAAGATAGAAATTATGTTAATACCAATGTACTTTAAGTATTGATTAAACTACAATATGCCCTTGCTAATTCTACACCAACTAATTGATCTTCAACAGGTTCTAGTCGATGCATTACTAAGCTTCATTTAGTAAATTTCAAATAGGGGAATGACCCCTGGCTTACCTCTTAGATACAAAAATGCATCCTTGGGTAATGGCTTGGTAAATATGTCTACAATTTTCCTTTGTATTAACATATTCCAATCTGACTCCTATTTCTTGCACCAATTCTCTTAAGAAGTGATATTTTATTGCAATGTGCTTTGTTTTGGTATGCATCACTAGATTTTTTGATATGTTGATTGCACTAGTGTTAACATAGTATATGACTTTTGGATCCTTGATCTCTATCTTCATTCCTTCCAACAATTTTTTGAACCAAACAATGTTAGAACAACTAACTACTATTGCCACATATTTTGCCTCTGCTATGGATTGAGATGTATGATTTAGCTTCTTACTTTTCCAAGACACTAGTCTTTTACCAAGAAAGAATGCTCTACCACTAGTGCTTTTTTTTGTCATCAATACTTCATGCCCAGTCAACATAAGTAAATACTTTCAAGTCCAAATTACTTACAAGTTTATATCATAAACCATAGTCTTAGTGCCTTTTAGATATCTCATGATTCTTTTGATTGCCATCATATGATTTTCCTTGGGATTTGTGGAGAATCTTGCCAATATTCCAACTACTAGAGCAATATTAGGCCTTGTGTGTACTACATACTAAAATTTTCCAATCATTGATCTATATGTGGTGTAATCTACTTCTTTGGAATCATCATTTTTGGAGAGCTTATGTCTAGTAGACATAGGAGTTCCAAATGGTCTTGAATCTTCCATTCCAAACTTTTTTAGTATTTCTTTGATATACTTAGACTGAATGATGTAGATACCATTTTTGTTTTGCTATATTTGCAATCCAACAAAGAATTTTATCTCATCAAACATAGACATCTCAAATTCTTTACTCATTACTTCTGAAAATTCTTTGCACAAGTCATTATTTCTTCTAAATAGAGTATCATCAACAAATATTTTTGCCAACACAATCTTCTTGTCAGGTCTTTTTGTGATATATAGACTATTGTTATCATTTTTCCTTTGAAAGCCAATTTGTACCAAGTAATTATTAAATCTTTCATACCAAGCTTTGGGAGCTTGCTTGCGACCATATAATGCTTTGTGTAACTTGCAAACCATGTCTCTTTTGCTAGGATCTACAAAACCTTCTGGTTGTTCAATGTAGACTTCTTCATCAAGAATTCCATTTAGGAATACAAATTTGACATCCATCTGATATACTATAAATCCTCTATGTGTTGCATATGCTAGTAAGGTTCTAACACCTTCTAGTCTTGCCACAGGAGCAAAAGTCTCACCATAATCAATACCTTCTTCTTGAGAATAACCTTTGCACACCAACCTTACTTTGTTTCTTGAAACTTTTCCATCTTCATTTAACTTATTTATGAATACTCACTTTGTACCAATTACATTTTTTATCCTTGGGTCTAGGAATAAGAGTCCAAGTTTTGTTCATTTCTATCTATTTTATCTCTTCATTCATTGCTTCAATCCAACTTTCATTTTCCGAAGCATCTTTAACACTTCTAGGTTCAAATTTAGATAGTAAACATGTACCTTTTAATTTGCTTCTTGTCATTGTTCCATCATATTTGAATCCAATGATTTGATCAAGTGCATGATGTCTTCTGACATATCTTGCTAACATAGGCTCTTTAGGCTTTGAATGAGTTCCACCTTCTTCATCTTGAATTTTAGTTTCAAGCTTGGGTCCTTTTGTCTATGACTCAGGTCCATCAGGATAAATTTGAACTAGCTTGGTAGTCTCTAATTATGACTTGGGTCCTTCTAACTATAGCTCAAGTTGCACTATTTACAACTCAGTAACTGTTGGAGATTTTGGGGACTCGGGAGATGAAGCTTCCTTTCTCTTAGATAGATTTGGTATAATATCAGGTTCATAGTAAATAATTCTTATGTAATCTTTTTCTCCTTATTGATTTCTTCTTCACTCTTATCTGCAAACTCATCAATTCTAACATTTACGCTTTCTATAATTTTATGAGTAGACAAGTCCAAACATTTGTATGCTTTACTTCTACAAGAATATCCTAGAAATATGCCTTCATCACCTTTTACATCAAATTTTCCTTTTCTAGATTCTTTTAAGATATAACATTTGCTACCAAATACTTTCAAGTAACTTACATTGGGTTTGTAGCCATACCATAGCTGATAAAAAAATTTGTTTGAATCTTTCTTCAAATGTACTTTGTTCAAGGTATGAACTGCAGTGTTGATAGCTTCCTTCTAGTATTTGAGAACAACCTTCTTTTCAATCATTAGGGTTCTTGCACAATCCATGATAGATCTATTTCTTCTTTCAGCTATACCATTCTATTGTGGTATACCAAGAGTTGATACTTGTCTTTTGATTCCTCTTTCAATGCAAAAATTATTGAATTCATTGGAGATGAATTCACCACCTCTATCTAATCTTAATAATTTCAACCTCTTTCTAGTTTCCTTTTCTACTCTTGCTAGATACCAATTGAATTTTTGAAAGGCTTATGATTTTTCTTTTAGATACATTACTGTCATCATTCTAGAATAGTCATCAACAAAATGAATGAAAAAATTTTCTCCACTATAGCTTTCTATTCCAATAGGTCCACATAAGTCTATATGAACAATTTCCAAGCCTTCTTCTAAGTGATAGTTTTTTCTTTTGAAACTAATCTTTCACATCTTACCAATTTGGCAATTCTTGCATAGACCCATGTCAGGTTTCTTCAAACTAGGAATATCTCTTACCCTTTTATGTTTACTTATCTTAATTAGATTATCAAAGTTTACATGACATAGCCTTTTGTTCCATAACTAGCTTTCCTCTACTTGACCAATAAAAAATGAACAATCACTGAGATCAAGATAAAATAGATTACCTTTTGTTTTCTTGCCAGATCCAACCAAATTTCCTTTTCCATCCAGTAGTTTAGCCTATCCATTCATGAATTCTACCTTGAATCCAATGTTATTCAATTGTGCCATACTTAGTAGATTATTTTTTAGTCCTTCAACCCAATAAGCATTGACACATACACGTTCTTTTTTCAATGAAATACATCCTTTACCTTTTATGTTACAAGGTCCATTGTTTCCAAATCTCACACTACCTCCATCATAATATTCCATGTGCTCAAATTTTGTTTTTTCACCAATCATATGATGTGAATAGCCACTGTCAATAATCCATATATCATTTTTGCTAACATGAGAGATAAGTGCCATCTTATCTCCTTCATTATCACATTCATCTTTCACAACAATATATACCATTTCATCTTCATTGTTATTAGAATCTTTAGCTATAAAACAAGATTTCATACCTTTGTCCTTGTAGTTCTTGTAGTTTTTGGAATCCTTCTTGCCTTTGTGCTCATTTCTTTTCTTCTCATCCTTGATTTCCTTATTTGGACACCTAGCATCAATGTGACCAACTTCTTCATAGGAAAAGTAGATCAGAGGAACTTTATCTTTGTATTTTCCTTTGCCTTTGGAATACTTTCTTGCAAGTAGGGCTTCAACAACTTCAAGATCACTATCTGAACTTTCTTCTAATGATACTTCTTCTTCACTTCCTAATTGACTAGATTTTGATTTCTTACCCTTTTCTTTGAGCGAGAGTTTAGCTTTAAAAGAAAATTCAATAACCTTTGAACTAGGAACATAGTTATGAAAATTGTCTAACTCAAAAACTATCAATCTTCCAACTAGAGCATCCAAAGATATTTTATTATTTGGATCGCATCTTATTTCTTGAATAGAAAATACTCTAATTGCATAAATAGGAAGAAGAGTTCTAAGTACCTTGCTTACAACTATTTTCTCTTCAATTTCTTCTCTAGATGCTTTGATTGCACTTACACTTGCTTTGATTATTTCCACATATTTGGTAATGTTCTCATCTTCTTTCATTCTCATCTGATCAAAATGACCTCTAAGACTTTCAACCTTAGCTCTTGTTACATTGTCATCTCCTCCATATATATCTTTCAGTTTGATCTACATCTTATAAGTTGTCTTTCAATCTTTGACTTCATCAAATTTAGCATAACTAAGAGCAGATGCAATATCAATCATCATGATGTTATGATTCTTCATTTCAGTAATATCTTCAAAAAATAATGTTCTAGTGGGAGTTTTTTATTTAGTATCAAGATACTTGCATCCTAAGTCACTAATGTTAGCCAAGTGTAACCTCATAAGTCCTTACCATGTTGCAAAATTGTCTTTGTTTAGCTTGGGGATTTCTCTTCTGTAAGACATCCTGATCTTTAGTTAGGTCCTTGAAACCTTCTCTACAAGTACCAAAAGCTATGATACTAATTTTTGGAAATATAAGAGTAGATTAACTGAGAGGGGAGGGGTGAATCAGTTACTAATAAAATAAATCCCAAATCCCTTAGATGTCAATACAAAATGCAAATTGAAAATTGAATATTACTAAAGCTCAGTAAACACATACAAAATGTTGTAACTCGGTAAATGCTTGACATATAAACTTTAGATATTATCTGTAGTTACCACTACTTTAACTTAGTTGCAATCACATAAAAGAAAATAGCTTAAACACATTAGACACTAAGATTTAACATGGAAACCGAATTTGGAAAAAACCACCAATTGCAACTAGTTACTATTATCACTCTTTTGAAGTGAGCCCTGTTAGGAGCCAACCCTATTAAAGGTTACAAAACAAACTGTTAGGTGTGACCCTGGTAAAGGATTTAATAACCCTGTTAGGAGTGGCCTTATTAGAGGTATTTAGACAATTCAATAGAATTGTCACCTTGTTAGAGGATTTGCAAATAATTGTTAAGAAAACTTTCTTAAGAGATTTAGATCACTACTACAATGGTTAGAGAGTAACAATGAGATGACATGATTTGAATGCAACTAAATTTCTGATTACAAACCTCTATTCTGGCTTGTACTTGATCTTTCTTGATCCAATATAGCTTTTCTATTTCACAAGGATATTCTACTTATCCTTCAAATTTTATTCCTCTTCTCATTATTAGATCTTCAATAACATCTTCATGCTTTACATTCATCTCATATTTTAAATCACAAACTTGACCTTATAGTTGTATCTTCCACTTTTTTAAGTTGTTTCAAATACAACTTAGAATAATCAATATTCATCATCTCAGTTGGCTGGAATCAATAGATAAAACAATTCAGCTTACTATGCCAAAATAAAAAAATCCTTCGTTAGCTTACCTAGCCCAGTAGAAACTAACTCATAAATGATTTCCTTTGTTAACCAATAGAAGGTTGGTTAACACTACAAACTTCACAAAAATCTTTTGGCAACTGAGTGAGCTCAGTTAGCAATAGCTTCATCCAATCTTTCCTTCATTAACCAAGTGAGCTTGGTTAACACTCACTTTCTACATACTTTCCTTTGGCGCCTAAGTGAACTTGGTAGACACTGCCTTCTAAACTAGGCAATCATAGGAACACTCAGTAGACATACAAAATTGTCTTTACTGCCTAAGTGAGCTCGACATATATTAACTGATAATGATATGACATTTTTGTAACATCAAAGAAAACACACAATTAATCACTTGTATCCAACAATGAGGTCAATTCATTTCATGTTTATTATCATGTAATGAGACAAAAAAAGATTTACATTGTCTCATTTACCTATTTGTACTTGGCTATATAATCAATGGGTCTCATATGTAATATTCATTCTAGTCAAGTGATTCTAGTTGATAAATTGTATTGCATTATTGTTGATAATGTAGTGTATTCTTGTCATATTCATTCTCTCATGTCGTTGTGCTTTCCATTTATCCTTTAGTTCTTGGGTTTCTACCTTCATAACTAACTATTACACCAACATTATATATCTTTTTGGAGAAGGAAAAGTTCATCGAGCTTAAGACCAATTAAAGTTTTGAGGGATGAACTATACATTGCACTACCTCACATAACTAGAGCTCTGGCGAGGGAGGGTATCATGAAAAATAAATGAAAAATAAATTTAAAATGAGCTCTAGAGAATGAAATATAAGAAGTTTAGAGGAAAAATATTTGTTAAGGAATCTAATGAATGCATTTGTACCACTAAAATTTAAGTAAAATGAAAAATGGATGATGTTACAATATATTACTATAGGAGTGGTATTAGATTAACAAAACCTTGTGAGGGGATTGGAGGAAGAGAAGTTACTCAATGTTGTCAAGGGTGGATTCAAACAAAAAAGGATAAATAAGACTTTAGTTTTTGGCTACAAAGTTGAAAAGGTAGAAATAATTTATGTAGGGATTGATGGGACTCAAAATTGCATTCCTATTTTGAGTGTCATTCCAAACTTTTGAGTCACTTTGAGCCCTACAAGTGCATTTTCATGCTTATCTACCCTATTATTGTTTTAAGACCTAGAAGGTGTTTTATGTTTCTAACACCTTGAATTTAACATATCTATGCATTCTATAATGATAAACTAACATTCTAAATCATTTTGTGAAGTTTTGTTTTGAGCAGTGTTTATTCTTGCATTTTTGCCAAAGTGTCAAACAACGATAGGAGGTCTAGTTTGCATTCAAATATCTCTCACTTGGTTATGATTCATGACTTGACACTTTGGGATTGTTTAGTATACATATTAGTAAACCTATGTTTCAATTTTTGAGGAATTATAATATGTTTTGACTAGGTTTTGAATCCCCCAAAGTTGGTTACTTATCTCTATCATGTTGATGTAAAATGCCCTAAAATCTGGGAAGCCATGTATGACCTATTATAACTTTGACCTAGTTGACCATTCTAAGAAAATTCCTTTTGCATTGTATTTTAGAGGTCACACACTTTCTATGCTCTATATTTGAGCTTGTGACAAATCCATTTGATACATTTTTTAATGTGATTTTGAATACAATTTATAACCTTTTATTGGTGTCATAAAATGCAGATTGGTCAGTACCCTTGTTCGAGATGTCATAACTTTGAATCTGTGATCTCCTGGATCAAATGGTTTATTCCACTACATTCTAATTTGAAGATACTTCAAGTGTTCCAATTTGTAAACCTTGACCAATCCATTTGCACACTTTCCTAGGGTCATTCCATTTGCAAAATGCACTTTTCTACTAATGTTTCCAGTCCTACAATTCTATGTAGCCCACTTTGCACGCTTGCCAAATGCGTCATGTAATTCGTTATGAGCCCAAATCACAAAATTATATTCCCCTTATTGAAACAAACTATTTATCCAGTTTTTGTACCCTCAAGTACCCGTTTGCACAATTTTCAAAGCTAAAACTAGATGTGTTTTATTTTTTTTTAACATGTTTATTTGCAGATAGTTTTAACTAGGCACCTTTGAATGTCAATATCTTTTGACTGAGAGGTTTTCATGTGACAAGATCTGGTAGGGTGCAAGGGTGCTAAACAAAGAACTAGCATGTTAGCTTTTAGAGCCTAGTTATCTGTATGGGTCAGTTTTTAAGGCTAGCCGACTGGTCCTATTGTCAAAAAATCACAGTTTGCAGATAAATGATAAAATAAATTTCAAATGATCAAATAAGGATTGAATTTGTTTTTAATTGGTACCAACTATTTAATGGAGTAGTTTTCAATGTTAGTTGTTTGAAGACAAAAGAAATTTTAGCTAGACCCACTCTAGGGCCTGACAAACTCCTGTCAGATTGTTAAGATGTTTGGGAATTGAAAGATGCATTCAGAAGTTGCAATGTTTGCAATGATCAAATTTTAGTTATATTTTTTTTGGGATGAAAGGAAAAAGTGGATTATAGGCAATGTGATTGGATGGAGAGTTTGATGAGCTTGCATCAAAGTTTGGCTTGTCGTGATCCTCCCATTACAATTGGATTGGCATTTATAAGAGGAAAGGCTCATTTAGATTTGATCCTCCCAACCTTGTTAAACTTCTCACACCATTTCTTATATATAAAGAAGCTTATTTTCCATGCTAAGAATGGCACATTTCAGGGAGCATGGTCACAACGAGGGCATGTGTTGCAAAAGGAGAGAGCATCCACCTCTATGTTGGTAGCAAAAAATAGAGCATCCACTTTGAGAGTGCAGGGGCAGCATCGTAAAAGATAAAACTCCACCCTATAGTCCATGAAATTGCCATTGTTCAAATGCAGAGCATCCACAACATAAAAGAGTATGTCAGAGGAGCAAATACAATCCATAGCTTTAGAGGTGGCTTTTAAAGTAAAAGCTGCAGGACAAAGAAAAATGCAGAGAGCCCACTTGGTGCATGTGAAGAGGAATAAAGTATCCCAGGTGGTAGGAGTTGCAGGATCTCCATAGGAGGTAGAATATCCATGGTAGGTACAAGAAGGCATGTCTATGGCTAGAGAAGTTGGAAGAAAATAATGTCTCATGGCAAGAAATGCGGTGAGAAACACTCCATGGCATGAGAGGAGGAGCAAGAGATGCCATCACGTCTATAGCCCATGGCAATAGGAGATCTATGTTTTTAAAGGGGGTACCAGATTAAAATAGAGAACTTCCACCCAACTCCATGTTGGAAACAATGGCATCAAAATGCCCACTACATGGGAGGGCTAAATCTTTATTCTTCATGCAATGCTAGTGATGAAGTATGTGTTGGGTGGAATAGTTGAATAGGTAGTCAACATTTTCTCCAAATGTTGTTTGTCATATGAAGGAAGGCATTGTCCCACATTCTTCCTATGGGGAACTATGCACTTATTTATAAGAAAGGGCACTCTAAAGTTAAATAACTTAAGTAGTCCTCTTGTGGACCATGTATGGTGGAGCCCACCCAACTAGTTGAATGGTGTAGTCAACAAATATTTTGACCTCCAAGCATTGAGAAGGCCAGTTGGGAGGTCGAGAGAGCTAACATAAAGGGTCTTGATGCTACAAAATTTAGTAAGATTGCAAGAGGAAATTTGAAGGCATACAATGTTATGGTGGTCCTGGGCATTTTGTGAGATTGGATGGCCAAAAATAAAGACCATTTTCATGAGATCATAAATAAAAATTTAGAGATGTGCGATGTTACGACGGGCATAGCATCAAAAGGAATAATTTAAAGATTTACAATGTTACAGAAATTTTCCTTGGTTGTAACATCGAGGAGCCCATATTATTAAAGTAAGATGTTATGACAAATGAATATCAAATGTTTCAAGTATTGCATAGGATGGTGGGGGTCTCATTTGGTGAAGTGTCGAATAGAAATTTGATAAGTGGCATGGGATAATGGATAAAATAAAATATTTAAATTGAAATGTTCCTAGATGTGTTTTCATTCTAAAATTTGAAGATTTGAGTAAATTTAATGATTATATATAGGTTTAACTATACGATCATTTAATTTTTTCATTTTAATGCTCTGTTCATGGCTCGGGGCTTGAAATTTTAAATGCACCTCAGAGGCACAATTTTCATCCAAAACATGAAATGTAATATACAGACAGAATCGAGAAGAGATGAATTTTCCATTTCTACAGTTGATTTTTGCACTGGTATTCAGTAGAAGAATCTATAGGAGGATTTGTATTTTTGGGGCATCCTTAGTACAAAGGAAAATTTGATGTTTTCAGATGAAATAATATCAAGATTAGATTAGATTTTGATGTGATCAAGTGCCTCAAGCAACTATAAAGGTAAAATTGATTGGTTTAAAGGTAGCTGGAAGCAATGAAGTGTTTGGCAGTAGCACAGATTGAATTTCATGGAAAAAGCAGAAGTGACAAACTAAGATTAGATTGAAGCTCCAATATAATTTATGATGTGTGTCTGATATTTTCTTCAGAGGATATTTTTTTGATTACTTTAATGGGGGATATATCAAATATTTCTACAACAACACTTATGGTTTTGACTGCAGGCAGATGGAGAAGATTACTTTCAACAACATTAGGATGAAGATAATTTCCTCAAGACACATGTTAGAATTAGATTGGAGATCCAGAAACTTCTCCTCTATAAATCTTTCTTCTTTTCTCATTGTATAGGTTCCAATTTTTATGACTAGTGAGACCACAAGGTTGGCTCCAGTTCTAGAGTTGTGATACCATTTCTTCTCAATATTTTATTTTTTTATGAATAGCAATAGTGTAATTTTCTTCTAAGCATTAGCTTATACAATCATTCCTTGGTGTTATTTTCTGAGTTTTGACATACAAATGATGTATTGGTTTCAATGAGATTAATACAAGAGCTTCATTTTTCTTAGTTTCATTCTAATTATCATCTCCTTCCCCTATTATCTAATATGTTTTATTTTTAAGAATCCCTTAAGGTTGTGTGTCGGGATAGGTTTCCTATTGGAATGAAGAGGCAAGTAAATGCTTATTTACCTTGATAGGGTTGTAGGTTTCACCAGGAGGATATTACAATAACTATGAGAGTTTTTATGAAGATAGATGTCTATTTACAAGCCAGATAGATAGATCAAATGTCTGGATATATGAGTATACTTCAAGTGTCCATGTGTGTGTTAAGGTTTAGTTTATGCCCAATGGATAAGGGATTGGTCAGCTTAGAGATTGCATGTTCTTTGTTGTTGCATACCTAGGTTATGTTGAGATCCAAATCTTTAATCAAATGTCAATATACCCTTTTTATGTATTGAAGAACTAAAAGTGCTAGTCATTGCTTATTTGCAGTTACTTTTTGGTTGTATCTAGCTACTATGATCAGGAAATTTATTAGCAAATCATAGAAGAATGTTGACCATTTGTACTATAGGGAGCAATATTTGAAGAAAAGAGTGTCAAGTTAGCAAGATTAATCCCTTAGGTTTTCCTGCCTTGGCCTTGTAGAGCATAAAGTGAAGTGAGTCTTGATGACTCTGTTAATGTTGGCCCAAAACTAAGATTTATCCTTGTTGAATATAGGATTTAGCTAATCGTTAGGCTTGTCCCTATCTTTGTTTCCTAGTATTAGGTTTGAATCCACTTGATATGTTCCTTACTCGAAAGAAATCCAATGGGGATAATGGTCATAATATAATGGATTTGATATTGAGAAGTATTATATTGAGGTTATGGTGAACACTGCCATTAATAATAGTATGATTAATCACATGTAGAGTTATTGCAACCATTTTCTTTTTATAAGGAGGATATGTGGGTCAAGAACAAACATGGGTTTTATGTTTTGAATCTAGTTAGATGTTCATGAGGTCTTCTTATGGAACATTTTATTATTCACCTAGGTTGTCTAATGTAGGAGCATCCCCAGTTCATTGGCAATCTTGCATCACCCAAAACTATTTCCTTCAAAAAATTATTTAGTGTTCTAGTTGAAAAATTTCCTATTGTTTTAGGTAGTTATCATCCCAATTGGCTCATTATCGTATGGGGCCCTTATGGTGTAGTCTAGGAATCATGGAGACCCTATGCCTATCTTTATAGTTTTTTCTAATGTTTCCAAATGGTTTTATCTTAAGATTGGTTTGGTCCTATATTTGGTTTCCTATTCCAATGACCAGGGTGGTGAGATTGTTGGTGTAAATAAGTATTTACTATTTACACTAACTTAAGTTTACTTAGGTTAATGCATTATTTTATTATTTATTTAGGTGAGACACTTAGGAGTTTGTGTACTCTCATGAGTTGTCATGTTGACAACACAAAATTACGTAACTTTAATTCAGCACATGGTGTCTACAACACTAGAGTTTGCATCATTCATTGAGTTTTCATGTAGACAACACAATTATTTGCACTCCTAATTTAGCACATGTTGTCTACAACACTAATTTGCATGATACACAATTCTAGGTTTATCCTCTCATCATCGCACTTACTTCCATGCTTAATGGAGGATAACCCATATCTGGTGGACATGTGCCTAGTTGTATGACTTATCATGTTGCTGACTTCTATGCATTCTAGAAGCTCTCCAGAGGCCTTTATATAAAGGCACTCTTGGTGTACTTTCATAGGGCATATTGAATGAATATATCATCATTCTGATCATACTCTCTCTTTGGTCTATTATTGTGCTTATGTTTGAGTTCCTTGGTCTTGGGTGAATTCTACCCTAAGGAAAATTCTTACATGGTATCAGAGCGTGAGGAGATTCTCTACACATAGCCATTCGAGACCGTTCATGCTTCAGCACCTCGACCTAAATCTAGAGTATCCATAGAAATTGGGAGCATCTAGAGCCAGATCTAACCTCACTATTCCATTCAGAATGTTGATTTGGTGAAGATTGATTATAAATTTGCCTATGCTGGGCTAAAGTTGATCATAAGGCAAAAAAAATTTGCAAACCGACACCCGAAGGCACCAATTTGCAAACTGGGTATGGTCATTTAATCAATCTAATTTTATTTTTTTTAGATCTACATTTTATTTAATCTCTACAATTTATTTCCAAATTGGGTATTTTCAAATTTTGTTGCCCAGACAGGGAATTTTTTTTGTAGAACCGAGTAGTCACACCCTGGCTCTACAATTTTAGAGGAATATTTTTATTTATTGCAAGGAATATTATTCAAATTGGTGGGATAATTATTATTTTGTAGGCATCTACATAATTCTAGCCATGATAGAGTACACCAGCCCCTACCAAGACCCGCAACCATACCTAAATCCTAGCCAACACACCCACCAGCGACTAGCATCAAACTACAAATAGGCAGGTTGATTTATTTACCAACTCTATGCTTATTTATTTAAACAACTATTCAGGTTGTCCCATACTCAATGTGGGACTAAACCCACAAGTTTCGGCATCAGAACTATCCCTTCTCAGCTATCGTAAAAGATACCTCTTACGAGCAATAAGTGCTACAACTTTTAGTGGTGAAAAACCAAGCAAGCCCCTGTGCTATGCATTTTTGGCATCAAAAAAAGAATTTGGTGACCGTAGTTTGAATCCATGCAGTATCTACATCCTCTGCCTACTTGTGTCTAGTGTACACATGGACCAATTCTCAACTCGACACATGTACAACAATCACCCAATCAGTAGTACATTGGCATCTAGTCAACATCTACGTGGATTGCCACATCATCTACTTGCCTATCAGCCATGTCAGTCCACCTTAGCAATCCATACACCAAGTTAGCACACAATTAGATTTTGTACAGTACATGTAGGTCTGCCACATCAAAAAAAATTGTACGGTCTATACAAGTGATGTCATCATGATGTCATGCTAATGCCATTACAGGCTAAGGGTATGCTAATGTCATGAATCCACATGCTTAAATTTGATAACCATTTGACCATCATCATAGGGAAAATTAGAACTGTTGCAACGGCCATATGACTGTCAAATTTAACCCCATCTTTTGCTAATGCAACCCCTCTCTAGATTGATTTTTGATTTTGTAGTCCAACTTTGGGAGCCCCTATCTCAGTCATTTGAAATCCAAATTAGGTGCAATTTTTTTTGAAATTGCGTAGAATTTCCTAAAGTTTTCAATGGTGCAGCTCTTTTCTAGTTTTGGTGCTCTAATTTTTTCAAATTTGCATTTTTAATGATTGTACCTGCATAATCCTACATTTTGCAACTTCAAATGCTCCATACAAGCTTATCTGGACTCAAAAATAGGTTCTATTTTTTTTGAAAGTGCATTATTTTTTGTCTACTCTCTAGATCTACAATTAGATTGTTGTGTAGACAAAAGTGTCACATTCAACAATAGGGCCTTTCTTTGCTTTGTATTGCTTCAGAATTATTGTACATTGTAAAGATCGAGATCTATAATTTATCAAGAGGTTGTAACAAGCAAAATCAGAAGTTCATGAAGGCCAAAAATTGGCAAGTGGCCATTATAATCGAACTACTTATAAAGTGCCAAAAGCATCTATTTTGGGAGGGGTTTCTTGATTTAGTGAAAGGGGGGGGTGTTCTTGGTGTTGTGTTCCTTCTTTTCTACACTTTTCTTTCATTTTCTATATTATGGGAAATTTTAAGTTTCCAAAATTAACTCCACATAACTATGCTACATGGTCCATCAAAATGTGGTATCATTTAATGCACAAAGGAGTTTCTTAATATGTAGATGGTACTCTTCCTAAAATAGCAAGTGATAATGTATCAACAAGTGATATTTTAGCTTGGGTAGCAATGGATAGAAAAGCCCTAGGTGATATATTTTTTGGGGTTGATGACAAGATCATGTATCAAATTAAGAAGTGTTCTACATCCAAGGAAGCTTGGGATGCCCTCGAAAACCTATATGGTAAAGTGTCTGAAGAGAATGCTTTCAAAATCAAAGATGAGCTTGTCTCCTTAGATCCTAAGTTATTTGATTCTATATAGGATTTCATCATTAAGGTGAATGAACTAAGGACAAAGCTTATTGATTGTGGGAGTCCTATCAAAGATGACATATTGATCTATCTCATACATAACAAGCTACCATTGAAGTATTCCACATTTGTTTCTTCTTTTAACACCTCAAAGACTACACTAGGGTCTACCTATAAGAAAGTCTCCTTTGATGAATATGTTGATCTATTGGATACTAAAGAAAAGAAGTTGAAATCAATGGGGATTCTCAAATCACCTAAGTCTAAAGCATTGGTGGCAAATAATGAGGGTTCTCAACATTCAGCTGGACAATCTTCAAATAAAGGAAAGGGTAAAAATAAGAAGTGGAAGAAAAAATTAGAGGATGTAGAAAAGACAACACCACAATCCAATCAACAATGTAATTCTTCCTCAAATTCCAACAAGAAGGGGGACAACAATAAGGAGAAGAAAAAGTGTGCTTATTGCAAGAAAATGGGTCATGAAGAACATGAGTGTTATCATAAAAAGATTGATGAGTTGACCAACATCATGAAGAAACATAATGTTCCATTGCCTAATGCTTATAAGAATAAAGGGTCTTCTTTAGATTCAAAGGAAAAAGAGCAAGCACTCGTGACTAATTCAAATTCTTCAAAGGAATGGATACTTGACTCAGGTGCCTAATTTCATATGGGTTCTTCAAAGGAGGATTTTTCTTCAATGAAGGAGTCAAAGGTACCACACATCTTCATGGGAGATGATTCCAAAATGTAAGTTGAAGGAAAAGAAAATGTGGAAATGGAAAATGGAGAGTTTCAAAATGTTCTCTATGTTTCAAACCTAAGTTCTAATCTCCTATCAATTTACCAAATCACTCACCTTGGAGATGGATATAGAGTTGACTTCCTGACTCAGTATAGGTGCATAGTCTTAAAGATGACTCATTGGTTGCAATAGGGAAAGTGAATCATGACAAAAGGCTGTGCTATTTCTCCCACTTTGTGCCCAAGTCTCCTTCAGAAGCCTTGTTATCTCATTCAAATTCAATAATTCAATTATGGCATCAGCGGATTGGAGATCTTTCCTTCCGCTATCTTCAGCAACTTTACACAAATAGAATGGTCAAAGGTCTACCTCAAATCAACTTTTCTCATGGTGAATGTTCAATAGATTCAGTGGATATGCATCCAAAGGGGAAGTTACAGAGAAGGAATTCTTCAAGATCACCAAGTGTTCTACATATGGTTCACATGGTATTAATAGGACCTTTTGCAGTTAGCCAGGGTCACTACATATTGACTTTCATTGATGACTTTTCAAGATACACTTGGGTCTATTTTCTTCATAGTAAGAATGAAGTCTTGGACAAGTTTCTAGCCTTCAAGACTCATGTAGAATGGGAATCTAGGAAAGCCATCAAAGTTCTACGAATGGACAATGGAAGCATGTATGTGAATAGAAGACTAAAAGACTTTTGCAGACTTGAGGGAATTGATCTTCAAAATCTGCCAACATTCAATCTGCATAAGATAAATGTTGCAACATTGAGGATTTGAAATCTTAAGTCTATGCCAATTTGCATGATATAATCTAAGTCTCTAGATCCATCATTAGAATTCAAAGAAATTAGTAGTGCCACTCACATTCTTAACAGGTCTCCTCATCTAGCCTTATATGGCAAGACTCCTTTTGAGGCATGGTGCGGTAGAAAACCTATTGTGACACACTTCAGAGTCTTCGATTGTCCTACATGGGCAAACACATCTTCTAGGGGATGTAAGGTACACTCACCTCAGCCTTGTACTTTCATTGGTTATGAAGACAGTGTGAAGGCATATAGACTACTAGATCTAGAGACCCATCAGATCTTTGTAGAGAAGGAAGTCCACTTTCAGGAAAGTTCACCCAACTTGTCCTCTAATCCTCTCTGCACATCATATCATATAGAAATTGATAGTGACACCAGCAATAGTACTTCAATAGATTCAAACATGTGGGGTTCTATTGATAGTTGCAGCAAGAGGTCACTACATCAGTCCAGTCCACATGCATATATTGCCACAGTGATAGGTCTAGCACAACAGGGTACATCCAGTCTTCCAAGTCCAGCTTCAGTAACAGATTTGGGGGATAGCATTGATGATCTGCCTCTTCTTCTTGATGTAGTAGCACCTTCTTCAGTTGTCACAAGGGCTCCATCTGACCCTCTTCTTCATTCTCTACATGATTGATTGTTACAAGTTGAAGTGATTGTGGATACTTATGATCAGTAGTTGCAAAGGGGTTCTTCATTAGCTGAGTAGACAAATAGTTCTTTGAGACAAGTTCTTTAGTTAGTTGAGTAGGTTTCAAAGACAACACTTATCAATGGGATTCTTTCCACACACAATGGAAGTGTCTCATTTGTACCCATGCCATTGTTTCTTCCTAAGGGGAGGAACACCATTCTACAGTCTTGGATCAACTTCTTCATCAGAGTAGTCACTGGTAGGTATTCTTCTTTGGGGGGGAGCCTATCCTGCCTCTCTTCCTCTTCTCATTATTCTCTTATGTATATACTAGATGTATGTCATAATGGGGGGTCTTAATTACTCCATCCATCCATACATCGTATGTGTTTTTCATTTCTCTTTTTGGGGGAGGGTTTTTCCCATGAGTTTTTCCCTCTTTCTCCACTTTATGAGAGATTTCATTTCATTATGTACATGGGTACCTAACATGGCATATTAGTCAAGACCCATCATGCATTGCATCCTAGATTTTGTAAGCTTAGGGGCATTCCCCTAAGTTGCACTTGAGGGGGGGTGTTGGTGTAAATAAGTATTTACTATTTACACTAAATTAAGTTTACTTAGGTTAATGCATTATTTTATTGTTTATTTAGGTCAAACACTTAGGATTTTGTGTACTCTCATGAGTCTTCATGTTGACAACACAGAAGTACGCAACTCTAATTCATCACATGGTGTCTACAACACTAGAGTTTGCATCATTTTTTGAGTTGTCATGTAGACATCATAGTTATTTGCACTCCTAATTTAGTACATGTTGTCTTTAACACTAATTTGCATGATACACCATTGTAGGCTTATCCTCTCATCATCACACTTACTTCTGTGCTTAATGGAGGATAACTCATATCTAGTGGACATGTGCCTAGTTGTATGACTTATCATGTTGCTGACTTCTATGCATTCTAGAAGCTCTCTAGAGGCCTTTATATACAAGTACTCCTAATGTACTTTCATATGGCATATTGAATGAATATATCATCATTCTGATCATACTCTCTCTTTGGTCTACTGTTGTGCTTGTGTTTGAGTTCCTTGGTCTTGGGTGAATTCTACCCTAAGGAAAATTCTTACAGAGATTCATCTCGTGATAGTGTTTCACAACATGTGATACTAATTAGTGTATTTTTATATGTTATCATAGATATGAATGGCCCTCTTTTGTGTTTGCATAACACAATGTATTTATTTGAGGATGTTCTTATAGATTTAGGTTCTAACCTATTTATTCATAATACATTTTACTTATCTTGGAGATTGTTGATTAGATAAGATAACTTTTTGCTAGAAATCTTCCATAGAAGTAGAGTAGGAGTCATTATATCATGTAGTTTTTAGAAGTACTAGTAGATTGAAGAAAGTTATTACTATAGAATATGATTTAGGGAACAATCATGAGAAGATATGTCCTGAATTTGTAATCTACATTTGTAAGCCAAATTGATGATAATTGAAGTTCCATCTCCTTATTGGTTGGTTTTATTATTGCCTTGTATTATTATTTTTGATGTAGTATTCTTGATTGCAAAGTTGCACATCTCATTTTTGGGACTTCTCTTATCTTAATTGCATGACCTAGTCTAGGGATGAGTCACATTTTCTCTTTACTTCCAATATATGAACTTGATGAGAACAAAAATAAAATCCTTTCATTATTTGGGAAGCTCTTACCTATTGAAACCATTTTGCAACCTTGGCACATGCTCTTTAGGGTTGAGGGAGAATTTTGTGTCTAGCTTATAAGAGATGTTACACCTAATATGGGAGAATATATGATGTTCATGAGAATTATGTTAAGTGAGAATATATTGTCTAGAAATCTTATGATGTTCATGAGAGTCTATATATATATAACTCTTGGGATCTCACCAATTGGTGTGACCCATTGTGCACTCATATGGACCCGTGACCTTGTCACCCATTTGGAGGGTTACATGGATTGATTTTTTTAATCAATACTCATGTTTATTTTGACCACTATATTATTTAACCAATATGTTTGGTAGTTTGACCAATATATACTTTTCTTTATCTTTTTGTACTTTGTTTTATGTTTTCCATTTATCACATGGGATTCAATTACTATAGCTGAGAATATCTAATTATAATTATTTTTGTGATTTAATACTTTAATGACTTAATGTAAAGGTGGCATCCCACATTACATAAGAAAAATATCAAATTTATAGTATTATAAAATGAGTTGTAATATAAGATTAATTCTTATGATTGAACTTGAAAGATAATGAATATTGATGAAAAATTAATATTAATTGATTAGTGAATGAGAAAATACTTGAGTAACATTAATAATGAGAATATATTGGTCTAAGGTTACTATTTAATATATGAGAGGGGATGCTATTTTAGAGAGCCCTTTTACAACATGTTGATAGTAGCTACATTAACCAATGAACCCCCTGAGATGGGTTAGGGTTTTAGGTCTTTGTTATTCCTTGATATGCTTGATTTTTTCCTTATCTACACTTATCCCTTTTGCACTAATTTTATGTCCTATGTATATAATATCCTCTGATCTGAATTCACATTTTGATATTTTAGCATATAATGATTTGATTTCCAAGATTCTAAGAAAATCTTCAATATTTTGTAGATGTTCTTCCCATATTTTACTGTAAATACATATATTATCAAAGAATATGATTAGAAATGTCCTTCGTTATTGTCAAAAGATGTGTTCATATAGTATTGGAAAGTTTTTGGTGCATTGGTGAGACCAAATGGAAGAACTAGAAATTCAAAATGTCCATAGTGGCATCTAAAAGCAGTTTTTTGAATATCTTCCTTCCTCGTTCTTATCTGATGGTATCTGAATCATAAATCTTTTTTTTAAAAATAGTGTGTTCCATTTAACTCATCCATTAACTCATCAATCCTTAAGATAGGATACCTATTTTATGGTCTTATTATTTAGTACTCTATAGTCGATACATGTCCTCATGGCATCGTCTTTCTTTTTTACCAATACTACTAAAGAAGCAAATGGACTACTATTGGGTTGGATATGTCCCATTTTCAATAAATATATTATTTGTTCCTCTATTCTTTTTTTAATTTCTTGGGGTGTTGACATAGATTATTTATTATTGGTTTTTTCCTTCTTCTAACTCTATAGAATGTTCAAAACCTCTTTTTGGGGGAGGACTTGGGGGAATTTCTTCTTGTTACTATATGTCTTTGAAGAAGGAGTTTTCTAAAGAATAAAATGGACTACTATTGGGTTAGATATGTCCCATTTTCAATAAATCTATAAGTGGTTTCTCTATTTCTTTTTTGAATTTCTTGGGGTGTTGACATAAATTAGTTATTATTGGTTTTCTCCTTCTTCTAACTCTATAGAATGTTCAAAACCTCTTTTTGGGGGACGACTTGGAGGAATTTCTTAAAAGACATATAGTAACAAGAAGGAATTCCCCCGAGTCTTCCCCCAAAAAGAGGTTTTGAACATTCTATAGAGTTAGAAGAAGGTTAAAGCTCCATGGTGTCTAAGATTTAAAGCATAGTTTCTTTTGGTACAATTCCTCTCTTTTTGGGAAATGATGTTCTTTGCTCCAAGGTTCTGTATATATAGAAAGGTCTTTCTTGATCCACTCAAGGTCTTTAATTTTGGTGAGATGTTTGATACATAGGATATTTGAACCTTTCTTTTGGTGTATTAATCTCAATTTTTTTAAAATTTTAACTCATGGCCTCTTCTAAGTCCTGAGGTTCAAGAGATTTTACTGAGATCTAATAAGGATCCTTAAGTCCTTCCATTAACATAGGCGTGAGCCTTTTTTTTAGGAAGGTTAAGAATCATGATAGATAATTCTAGGAATTTACGTGAATATTCTCTCATGGTTCCTATTTTTTTAGGTGGGTTAATTCTCATAAATACCATTCAGAATCTTTATCATCAAATCTATTCATAATTCTTTGTGTGAATTCATTATATGCAGTGATTTTTTTATGGCCTGGTATTTTGCAACCATAATGCCACCAATCGTGACCTAGTCCCCTTAAATGAAGTATAGAGAATTTGATGGCACCTTCTTCTATCTTATGGCTAAAAGATAAATATGTATCCAAATTTTGAACCCATCATTGATTAGTTTCTTCCCTTGATCCATCAAAAAATGGTAGTAATATCCTTTTAATATCTATTTCAAATTATGTATTTACAAGGATTTCATTTTTACTTTCTAATAGTTTTCTTCCATAGTGTTCCTTAAAGAGAATAATATTTCTAACTTGTGGGTCCTTTCTTTTGTATATTTGTACAATTTATTCCACACTATTTGTGGTTGGTTCCTCTTCTTCAATAATCAATTCCCCTCTTGGAAGGAATGAGGGAAGTGTGTCTCACAGAGATGAATATTTTATTGAAGGTACATCTTTTGAATGATTAGAATAAGTTTATGTTCCTAAATTTGGGTTGGGTCTTTTAGTCTAATTATTATTTCTTTTTTATATAGCTTAAAGGATCATTTTATTTGTTCTCTTGAATCTTTGGCTAGTTTTCTCCATGAAACTTCTTAATTCTTGTTCTATATATTTGGCCATTGTTTTACTAATTCTATTGATAATTTTGTGTGGGCATAATTCACAAGATGGAAGGATTATGCCTTGATACCACTATAATGTCCTTACAAACTAGGACAAATATACCTACAAAACCATTTTTATAATTTTTATAACAATAAATTACATTTCACTATTGTACCCTCTATCCTAACCCCAACCTTAAATATGTCTCCATATTAGGATCGGTAACCCTCTTGAGGATTCTTAGGTCCTCCTTTTCTTCTTTTTCTTCTATGAAGTGATGCCTTTAAGTTCCTTCCTAGAGTAGACATTCTCTATCATGGGCCCTTATCACATATGCATATGTTAACTACAATGGAATCTTCCAGCCTTATAACCAAATTAAGGTCACTCTCTTCTGAATAAGACTCTTTTGATCTTAAATCTCTTTCTAAAAGGACTCTCTTGATCTTAATAATTAAAAATTTAGCTAATACAACATATTTATACATATGCCTTGCATAAAGATATAAATGATTCACCAAATTAAATCCATATTAATATTCATACCTTCCTTATCCTACAATATGGTTCAAATTCTCTTTAATTGTTATGTCCTTGTCAATTCCCAATTTCTTGTGTGGACTTGTTATGCTCAACCTTAATGCTTCCTTCTAATCTGTAATTGATTGAAATCAAAATGAATTTTCTACCTTCCTAAACTCTTACATCATATATATATATATAACCCTTGGTGTCCCACCAACCAATATGACCCATGGCGCTCTCATATGAACTTGTTACCTTGGTGCCCATTAGGAGGGTTATGTGGATTCTTTTTTTTTTAACACTCGTTTTTATTTTGGTGATTTGATCACTATACTATTTAACCAATAGGTTTGGTGGTTTGACCAATTTGTACTTTGCTTTATCATTTTGCCCTTTGTTTGATATTTCCCATTTGTCACATTGGATTCAATTACTATTAATAAGAATATTTAATTATGATTTATTTGGTGATTTAATGTCTTAATGAATTAATGTAAATGTGGCATCCCACACGACATAAGCAATATATCAAAATTCTAATATTATGAAATGAGTTGTATAATAAGATTAATTCTTATGGTTGAACTGAATGATAATTAATATTGATGAACAATTAATATTAATTGATTAATGAATGAGAAAATGCTTGATTAACATTAATAATGAGAATGCTTTAGTCCAAGGTTACTATTTTATATATAATTTAATCAAGGTCCATTGCAACCTTGTCAATATGATGTTGGTGTTATTCATGATTGTCATAGGAATGTTTTGTCTATCATGAAAGATGACATAAGGTTTACATTAATTCCTTTGAAGGGGGAATGAAGCAAGGCTAAGAATGAAAGTATGATAAGGACTTATACCTTAGGAGTTCATACTTTGGATCAGAATGTGATGGAATTACAATAGGTGGTTGAGAAGGTTATTGAGGTTGTACAATTGTTGAGGAATTTGATGACTAAATTTGAACTAGTGAAAAAGAAGGTAAATGAAAAATTGATAGTGTTACAATAGATTACTAGAGGAGTGGTATTAGACAAGTATAAAAATATCGTGAGTGGCTTAGGGGATGTGAAGTTACTCAATGATCTAAGAGGTGGAGCAAAAAACAAAGGATAAAGAAGACATTGGCTATTTTGTTAGTTTGTGGTGACTGATCAGGAAAGTACTGTACATACTTCATAAATTCTTTGGGGCTCAAGGCATCGCCCTAAAAAAATAATTTAAAACTGGTACTATTCATAGATTTGTCACTAATGTAATGGCTAGTCTTCCCCAAATTATGGCTGACATGTAGTAACCCTAAAGTAGTTTAATACTTGTATAAAAGGTCTTAGGGTTAGGGTTTTTTTATAGTGGTGATGTGAAATTGGTTCTTGGGGCAGTATTAAGCTATAAGAGATTACAAATTGTAATCAAGTTATAATCACTAGATCATAATAATATCAGACTTGTTGTTTGGTGGACATAGCCCAGGGATTGGGTGAACCACGTTAAATCTTGGTGTCTTGTGTTGTTTTTTTTTCCTGTGTGATCTATTATTTTCTATTATTGGTTATATTTGCATGTAATTGTTATTTTTGTCTGTGGTTTAATCCTAACAAGTGGTATTAGAGAAAGGTTGTTTTTTAGTTATCCTCTGCAAGAAAGTCTCATGGTTAAGTGGGAGTCTCATGGTCAAGTGAGAGTGATGGAAAATGAGGGTAAGCTAAGGGTTGATAGGTTTAATAGGTAGAACTTCTAGTTATGGAAGATGCAAATGGAATACTATCTTTATCAAAAGGATTTATGGAAGCCATTAGAAGGAAAAGCCAAGAATCAAGGATCTATGTCAAATGATGAATGGGATCTTTTAGACAGAAAGGCACTCGAAAGCATTCAATTATGCTTGGCACTATCAATGGCATTTAATATTACAAAAGCAAAGATGACAGAAGAATTGATGCAAACCCTAGCAAAACTATATGAAAAGCCCTATGCTTCAAACAAGGTATTTCTCATGAAGTGTTTATTTAATATGAAAATGGTAGAAGGTGGATCTATTACAGATTAATTAAATGAGTTTAATATTATTACTAGTCAGTTATCTTCCGTGGGTGTCAATTTTGATGAAGAAATTAGGGCTCTCTTGATTTTGTGTTCTTTGCTTGAAAGCTGGAATGCCTTGGTAATGGCTGTGAGTAATTATGTTCCTAGATCTAGTACCCTAAAATATGATAATGTGATCGGTGTTATTTTGAGTGAGAAAACTCATAGGAAAACCTTAGGTGGATCTACATCAGGAAGTTCTTTGAATGCACAAAGTAGGGGCAAAATGACTAAGAGAGGAAGTAACTTTGGAAATCATGGGAAATCAAGAGGAAAGTAAAAGGGGAGGAGGTCTCAATCAAGAGGACCCAATGACTATTGGTACTATAGGAAACTGGGTCATAAAAAGAAAGACTGCAGGAATCGAAAGAAAGATGAAGGAGATAAATTAGATGGAGACAAGGAAGCAAATGTGGTAAGTAACAAACTGAAGAGGATGCTTTTCTTCTATCTTTAGAAAGTGTTAATGATTCATGGTTTTAGATTCTGGTGCTTCTTTTCATGCTACACCTCATAGAGGTTATTTCATTGATTATGTCCAAGGGGATTTTGGACTTGTTTATTTGGGGGATAATGAACCCTGCCAAATTTTTGGAAAGGGAAAAATTAAGATTAAGCTGCAGAATGGGAATCATTGGCTACTACATGAGGTAAGAAATGTTCCAAGGTTGAGTAGGAATTTAATCTCGGTAAGGCAACTTGATGATGAGGGTTGTGTAGTTACTTTTAATGATAAAAATTGGAAGGTTTCAAAAGATTCCCTTGTAGTAGCAAAAGGTGTGAAAGTAGGCACCTTATATCTTTGTATAGGTCATATTGTTCCTTCTACTTTAATTGTTTCAGAGAAAAATGAATGTTTAGGAACAATTGCTATAGATGAGTAGGGAGAGCAAATAGCTACTGTAAATTCAAATACAACACTATGGCACAAAATACTTGGGCACATGAGTGAGAAAGGTTTGAAAGTAATTCATTCAAAAAAAGTTTTACCAGGTCTAAAATGTGTTAATATGGATTTTTGTGAAAGTTTTTTGTATGGAAAATAAAAGAGAGTGAGTTTTGTTAAGATTAGGAAGGAAAACAAAAAGGAGAAATTAGAGCTTCTGCATAACGATGTATGGGGAGTAGCTTAGGTATCTTCCCTTGGTGGCTCTCATTATTATGTTACATTTATTGATGACACAACTAGAAAAGTATGGGTTTATTTCCTTAGACAAAAATTTGATGTATTTCAAACTTTTAAGAAATGGAAATGCTTGGTTGAAAATGAGATTGGTAAGAAATTAAAATATCTTAGATATGATAATGGTGGTGAGTATTGCAGTCATGAATTTGAAGATTATTGCTACACTAATGGTATTTGTAGATAGAAAACTATTCCAAGGACTCCATAGGAAAATGGAGTGGTTGAACGTATGAACATGACTATAATGGAGTGTGCAAGTAGCATGAGGTTGCATGTTGGGTTGCCCTTACACATGTGGGTAGAGGTTTTCAATACTATTGTATATTTGATTAATAGAGGTCCCTCTACTCCTTTGGGCTATGGTACTCTAGAGGAGGCATGGACTGGTAAGAAGGTGAGTTATTCTTTTCTCAAAACCTTCGGTTGTGAAGCATTTGCTCACATAGATTCTAAAAATAAAACCAAGCTAGAAGCTAAGTCAAAGAAATGTGTATTTTTTGGATATGACATTAATGAATTTGGTTATAAGCTTTGGGATTTTGAAAATCAAAAAATTGTAAGAAGCAGGGATGTCATATTCAATGAGAATGTGTTGTACAAAGATCTATTGCAGCAAAATGAGAAGAAAGAAGATGATTATGTAGTGTTGGATGAGACTCCAAAAGTTGATGTTCCAGCCATTCCTCATGACATGCAACAACCACAAAAAAAAATACTAAACACACTAGTGAATGTTAGACAGTCAACAAGGAAAATTAGACCTCCAGAAAGATTTTCTCCCTCTTTGTATTCTATTTTACTTATTGATGCTAGTGAACCTGAAAGTTATGATGAAATTGTGTAGGTGGATACTAAGATTCAGTGGGAGTATGCAATGAAAGATGAAATGGACTCTTTGCTAAAGAATAAGACATGGGATTTGTGCAAGTTTCTTGTAGGTAAAAAGGCTTTACAAAATAAATGGGTTTACAAGTTGAAAGAAGAGGAAGGAAGTAAGAAAAGATTTAAAGCTAAGTTAGTTGTAAAAGGATTTGCACAAAAAAAAGAAATTGATTTTGATGAGATATTTTCTCCTGTTGTTAAGATGACTTCTATCTATACTATTTTAAGTCTTATGGCTACTAAAGATTTGCATTTGGAGTAGCTTGATGTTAAAACAACCTTCCTTCATGGTTATTTGGATGAAGAGATATATATGGCTTAGCCACAGGGATTTATGGTCAAAGGTAAGGAGAACTTAGAGTGCAAATTAAAGAAAAGTTTATCTGGCCTGAAGCAAGCACATCGACAATGGTATCTGAAATTTGACATTTTTATGCATGAGCATGGTTATAGTAGGTGTCATTCGGATCATTGTGAACACTTTAAGAGGTTGGATGATGATAGTTACATTATTTTATGTTTATATGTTGATAATATGCTTGTAGTTGGGTCTAACATGGATCACATTAAGGGGCTGAAATGCCAATTAGCACATGCATTTGCTATGAAAGATTTGGAGGTAGCAAAAAAAATCCTTGGTATGAAGATTTGTAGAGATAGGAAGAACAGAACATTGACACTATCTCAGGTTGATTATGTTAAGAAGGTGTTACAACATTTCTCTATGGAGAATGCTAAAGCTGTCAACACACCATTGCCTGGTCATTTGAATTTGATTAAGTAGATGTGTCCTAAGACATAAGAAGAGGGGGATAAGATGTCCAAGGTACCCTATGCTTCAGCTATAGGAAGCTTGATTTATGTTATGGTATGTACTAGGCCAAATATTGCACATGCAATGGGAGTCGTTAGTAGGTATATGAGTCATCCAAGAATTGAGCATTGGAATGTAGTCAAATGGATTCTCAAATATTTGAGAGGAACATCTAATAAGTGTTTACATTTTGGGGGCTCTACTACTAATTTACAAGGCTATGTTGACTAAAATTTTGTAGGGGATATCGATACCAAGTGGAGTACCACAAGTTATGTCTTTACTATTGGTGGGCAAGCCATGAGTTGGGTTTCTAGGTTACAGAAGGTTAATGCTTTATCTACTAAAGAGGCCAAGTATGTAGCTACTACAAAGGCAACCAAGGAGATGATATGGCTTTAGTTCTTCTTGGAAGAATTGGGACATCCTCAGAAGTATAATTATTTGTTTACAGATAGTCAAAGTGTCATTCATCTTGCAAAGAATATATCTCTACATTCAAAGACCAAATACATACAGTTGTGGTACCATTTCATTTGGTCAATTTTGGAGGATGGATAGTTAAAGCTGGAGAAGATACATACAAATGACAATCCAATAGATATGTTGACAAAGGTAGTAAAAAGGGAGAAGCTGAACTCCTCTTTAGATTTAGTTGGTCTTCTAGACTACACATGAATAACAGAACAATAGAGTCCAAGGTGGTTTGATCCAGTGGGAGCCTCATGGAATATCGACATTGCTATAGGATCAGTCTCCAAGTGGGAGATTGTTGTCTAGTGTAGAGCTTGATCAGTTTTTTTTTGTACTATTCGTAGATTCACCATTCTTAGATTTTCCACTAAAGTAATGGCTAATCTTCACCAATTTATGGCTGACATGTAGTAACCCTATAGTAGTTTAATACTTGTATAAAAGGGCTTAGGGTTAGGGTTGTTTTATAGTGGTGATGTGAAATTGGTTCTTGTGATGGTATTGAGTTGTAAGGGATTACGGATTGTAATCTGGTTATAATCACTAGATCATAATAATATCAGACTTTCTATTTGGTGGACATAGCCCATGGATTAGGTGAACCATACTAAATCTTGGTGTCTTGTATTTTTTTTTCTATGTGATCTATTATTTTTTGTTATTGGTTATATTTGCATGTAATTGTTATTTATGTCTGTGGTTTAATCCTAACATGTTTGATACAAATTTGAAAAAGGTAGAAGAGATTAGTGTATGGAGAATGATTGTATTTGAATTGAACTTGATATTAAGAATATTCTACTAAAGTTGTGGTGAACACTTACATAAACAATAGTATGAGTAGTCATGCATAGAATTACTGCAACTAGCTTTCTTCTGATGAGGAGGATGTGTGGGTCAAGAATGAACATGGGTTTTATGTTTTGAATCTAGTTATATGATCATAAGGTCCTCTTATGGGAAATATTCTTATTCACCTAAGCTATCTGATGTAGGAGAATCCCTAGTTCATTGGAAATTTTGCATCACCAAAAAATATCTCCTTCAAATTGTTTATTTAGTGTTCTAGTTGGACAATTCCCTATTGTTTTAGGTGGAGATCATCCCAATTAGCTCATTATCTAATGTGGCCCTTATGGTGTAGTCTAGGTATCATGGAGATCCTATGTCTAGATTTATAGTTTTTTCTAATTTTTCCAAATGGTTTTATCTTAAGATTTATTTGGTCCTATATTTGGTTTTCTATTCTAATGGCCAAGGCAGTGAGATTCATCTTTCAATGGAGTCACGACATGTGATACTAATCAGTGTATTTTTGTATGTTATTATATATGTGACTGACTCTCTTGTGTATTTACACAACATGATGTATTTATTTAAGGATTTTCTTATGGATTTAAGTTCTAACCTATTTGTTCATAATAAATTTTCTTTCTTGGAGATTGTTGATCAAATAAGCTATCTTGTTGCTGGTGATCTTGAATATAAGTAGAGTGGGAGTAATTATCTAGGAAATTCTCAAAAGTACTAGTAGATCGAAGCATTTTTTTATTATAGCATATGATTTAGGGAATAATCAATTTAGTATGCTTGGAATCTGAGAAGGCTTGTGTCCTAAATCTATAATATACATTTGTAGGCCAACTTGATGATAATTCAAGTTCCATTTCCATATTGGTTGGTTTTATTATTTTATTTTATTATTATTTATATTGTAGTGTTTATGGATGCAAGATTGGACATCTCATGTTGGGGACTTCTTAGATTTTGACTGCACAACCTAGTGTAGGGGTGAATTTCCTTTGTTCTTTACTTCCAATATATGAACTTGATAAGACCAAAAGAAACATCCTTCCATTCCTTGGGAAGATCTTACCTATTGAAACAATTTTTCAACCTTGGCACATGCTCCCCAAGGTTGAGGGTGTTAGACACTAGATATGTTAACTAGGGAAACCCTTGATCAGAGGGAAAACCCTGGTGGGGATGGTACCCACAAGATGATGTACTAAAATAAATATTCCTTTTTAGAGGATGAACACTGTTAGGAGTTTATGGAGATTCCAACCCTCTTAGGAGTTGTAGAAGATAGTTGTGCCCACTACCCAAACAACTTCATGAGGAAGACTTGGGGGGGAGGTGTTGGTGAATCAGTTATCCAACTAATATCACAATTATCAACCTCAAACAATCTTAACCATATCAGTAATATAAAATGGAACTATAATACGATACTCATACACAATAACACTAGATATGTTAACTAGGGAAACCCTTGATTAGAGGGAAAACCCTAGTGGGGATATTACCCACAAGATGATGTACTAATATAAATATTCCTTGTTAGAGGATGGACACTATTAGGAGTTTATGAATACATTAAATACATATTAGTCCCTATTACGAGACTCTAAATCCTTATTAGGAGATTCCAACCCTGTTAGGAGTTGTGGAAGACAGTTGTGCCCATTGCCCAAACAACTTCACGAGGAACAGTGGTGAACCCACTATCCAAATCATCTCTATATTATTCCTTGGAGAATAATAGAATGGTACTATATTGTTCCTTCCTCTTTCTTTGTCCCATCAATCAGACCTCTACTCCTTTTGATCTTGTAACTAGATCACAAATCTCACATCCAATAATTCCTTGAATTTCTTACATGCATTCAGTAAACACTCTACTCTTTTTCGCAGTTTGCACTTCAATAATGATCATAATAATTGAATAATCACATCATACACTTTACAATCAAGGAAAACATCTTTCCTTTATACCATATCTTTGTAATAATTCCTTGAGTTGGCCTTGAGGCTTTCCCAATTAATTATAATAAGATAATTAATTAATTAAAATTATAAAGCACTATCAAATCACAATCTATACAAAAATTCACACATGTGATACTAAGGCTTGTGTACTGTTGACATCGTCAGCTAACTATCCTCTATCACTACCTAACTACACATCACTTCATTGCATCTCAAATGTACGATAGCCAACAACCATTAGGAACTACTCTCCCCAATACTTTGTCTCTGAACTGCTCTTTGTAAATTAGGTACATCTTCCATATGTCTTTGATTCAAACACTAAGCACTTGACCATGTCATCAGGACACTGTGTCAAACATGTCTGTAACTGCGCATCACTAGACAATCAAACCTTTGTCTGTACCATCAAGATATTTGTACTTAGCCAATCTTTACAAAAACCATGCTATGTTGACATCAATGAAAAACATAGTCATGAATGCAACATGTCAATACTCTCTAATGCTCAAGATACTCCCCAATGTAGTATCATCAGCATTCTTGCTAATGAAGAGAGAATTTTATGTCTTGCTTGTAATGCCCATTGAAATTGTGGGGCATCCCTTTTCTCTCACCTAGAAGTCTTGTATCTATAAAAATAATGTCCATAGAAATGATAAAAGACAATTTCCTAGTGTAAATTTTTCCATCATCCCATGACTCTACAAATTTATCTAACAGGTTGATGGAGGGCCACACCACCCTTACCAACTCACAACCGAGATCACAACAATATGGAGACAAAGAGATGACAAAATGCTTCAAAGCATGTTTAATTAATACTTGAAAATCCTGACAATATTCTCCAAATGAGAGAAGTCCAAACTCTTACAATATAAGAGAGCTTCCACACTAAGATCTTCTACAAGAAGAGCCTATCCTTCAAGAGGTTATACTCGAAGAGCTTCTACTTCTCAAACTTGATTACAAATAATCATAAGCCTTGTTTAAATAGGCACTTCTAACCCAAGACATTACAAACACAACCAATGTGGGATAAAAGGTAAATACAACTACCTTAAAATAAATATTAAATTCCCACCCAAATACAACTAAGCGCCACCATGTGGCCCAATTAGAAAATTACATTTCTTTTGTAGATCACAACAAATATTAAATGCATGATTTAAGGAACTTTCCACAAACTTCTAAGATGCCACCTACATACTTCGATAAATGGAATGACAACTATTTTCTATTTACACCACTTATGCACCTTGAAAATAGAAATTCCTCTTTCCTCCTTTTTTTCCTATTTTTCTATTTTTTATTATTTTCTTTCTATTTTTGTCACTTTCTCTCTCCTCCACAATTTTTTATTTTTTTAAAAACTTTGAAGATGCCCACTTTTTTTTTCTAACAATTGTAATCCTCCATGTCATCCACATACTAATCAATATTGCTAGTATGGATGATGTTCCAAAAAACCAAGTTACTCTTGAAGTGCTCATAAAATGAACCTCAATTTGATTCAAGTCTCCACCCATGTTCAATATATAGAAATTCTCACTAGAAGAAGAAACAAAAAGAAAACAAGGAAACCATACCAAGAATATGAGAGAAAACCCAAAATAAAAGCCCTATGGAAAGTGCACAACCTTTTATATCATCATAAAGCTTAACTAACTATATCATTATTGTCTTAATTTTGATAATATTAATTTTAATCTCCACACAAGCCACCTTTGGAATATTTTTATGTCACTCCAAATTATGATTTTTTGGTGAAGTGACTCACCACCCCCAGCCAATCAATAGTTTTTCTCACTATAGGTGTGCTAGCATAGAAAACCTCCAACATCTCAAGAATATTTGTTTCACTAGTGACATCAAGGTAAGTGTACCAAGATGGTGCACAAAAAGGGGGCATGAGTGGACACCTTTCTCTTGAAATTGGGTAGACTTGAACTTAGACAAGATTTTTGAGGATCATCCACTCAAAATGTCAAGATTTGTAAAAAATATAAATTGTAGTACTCTAAATCTACTCTCTAAACTACTATAGTATTCACTTTGGCAAAATGGAATGATAGAGAAATGTCAATAACAACCATTGAGACTTAACTAACAACTTGCCATGTGTTTTTGTGGATGTGGGATACAAAATTGTTAAAAAGGATCATAAGGTTAGGTGGGTTTGTGCACATGAAAAATAGTTCCTAGATTTTTAGAAAACATAACATAGATGTATTCGTGTGTAATCCAAAAGACCTAGTTATATCCAGTATTTTTTTGTAAATTTTTGAAGTGTAATTTTTTTTATGAATTATTGAAGTCACTACATACATAAATTTTGGTACGTGTCTATGTGCAAGGCTTAACTTGCATCAAAATAATCAAAAATGATTTTTTTATAAAGTGTATAGAATGAAGTGTAGAACAATAATATGTAATTTGTTTTGCATTTGGTAAAGTATATTAAAATGTATTAAAAAATGTTAGACATATGTCTATAAGGATTGTGAAAATAGTGGTAAAACTAATTAACATTTACAATGCT
Organism: Cupressus sempervirens; assembly: GCA_028749045.1. Lineage (NCBI taxonomy): Eukaryota > Viridiplantae > Streptophyta > Pinopsida > Cupressales > Cupressaceae > Cupressus > Cupressus sempervirens. The sequence continues at coordinate 542,713,038 of CM053790.1, forward strand.
AATGTTGTCAGAAAGAGAAAAATTATATATTCATATTGGTAAGAAGACGTGTCAGATTATGGTGATGATTTTAGAGATACCTACTTTATTGTTTGGAAACCTGATGAAGACATGAGAATTCATCTTAGAAGTGAAAAAATGTCGAAAGTATTGAAATTGGAGGGAAAATGAGCTCCCAAGCCTTTGGGTAAAATCCCAAGGCTAACTCCAAGCTATAACCTGATTGGGTTTTATGTCTTAAAATAACCTAATCAGGTTATTAGAGCCAAAAATGCGTTGTACTGGTTAAAACCCCAATTGGTTTTTTATGAGAAAGAACTTGAGTAGGTTTTTATGAGAGAAAACCCAATCATATTTTTAATGAGTGAATGCAAAATTGTATTCACATAACCCTCTTTGGTTACTATGATAGCAATAACCCGATCGAGTTATGTCTATCATAAATAAGATAAATATTTATAAATATATAAATAAATTAAAATATAATTAAACATTATATATATTTATAAATATATAACTAAATTGATATATAAATAATTCAATAAGAAATTCAATAAGAAGAGATTTCCACAATCCATGATAATTATTGTAAGAATTTATGGGTTTGATTGTGGTTAGATTAATATATAATTAAGTATTATTTAAATATTATTTGTATTTATAATTAAATATTATATATTTATTTATAATGAAATATTATATATATTTATAAGTATACAACTAACTTCATTTATAATTAAATATATGTATTCTATTGTTGTCTATACAATCACTCTCAATAACCCCTACCACCCACTCCCTCAAACCCATAACCCTTTTCTATCTAGGTTAACCCCTAACCCTCTCTTTCCTCAAATCCCTAACCTGCCTCTCTCCCTCCCTATCAAACCTCTAACTTACATATCTTTCTATCTAACTCATAACCTCACATCTTTAACCCTAAACTTCCTTCTCTCACCCACCCCTAACCACTCTCTTTCCCCCTCTCAAACCCTTAACCTACCTCTTTCCCTATCTATCCCTCCCTCTCTATTTCTCTATCTAACTCTAAACTTCATCTCTCTACCCTTAACCTCTCTTTATCCCCCTCCTCTCAACAACCCCCCCTTTCTCTCTCTCTCAAACTCCTAACCTACCTCTCTCTCTCTCTCTCTCTCTCTCTCTCTCTCTCTCTCTCTCTCTCTCTCTCTCTCTCTCTCTCTCTCTCTCTCTCTCTCTCTCTCTCTCACACACACACACACACACACACACACACAAAATCATCTAACTCCCTAACTCCCCTCCTCACTCCCTCTACCTTTCACTAGCCCCCCATCTCTCTTTGTAAAATAGTTCTACATAACCTGATTGAGTTATGAGATCCTATGGACGTTGTAGTCAAAACTTGATAACCCATCTAGGTTACTGAAAACTATAATATAAAGACATGGCATATGTTATTATACTATTTCTTTGTGGCCCACAAAATTATATTGTTGTTTGACATGTCTTTCTGCACCAGTTATACAAATATTTACTCTCTTTTTCTTGGAAATGAGGAATTTGATCTATTTGCTTATGTCCACTTGTTATTTTATGTTTGTATAATTGTAATTCAACATAAAATGATGATGCAACTTTTTTTAATTTTTTATTTTATTGGGTATTTTTTTCATGTTATTGTTTGTAGGGAAATTTGACTCTGTAATCATGGGAAAGAACAAAAGAGAAATGATTAAAAGATGGGAGGTAGAAAAGGAGAAAACAAGGGAGCATATGGGGAGATTACATGGAGGTACATAATCAAATACCTCTAATGTAAGAGATGAAAATATACCAATTCAATGCACCTAATGCTGCAAATAAAAATCATAAGCATGCACCTAACTCAATAAATGAAAATGTTCAACATACCCGATTGAAATGATTACACAAAATACACCTACTTCACCTAATGAACCTAATGAAACATCTCAAGTTGACATGATGAAAGTAATGTAAATATAGAGCATGCACCTACATCAACATCTCCTAGAATAATTCATAAAAAACCAAAGTTTCTAATTCATATTGATGATAATATTTTGAATCCAATGCATGATCAAATACAAGAAATAAATTGTATAAGAATGGTTAAAAATATTTGGAATAACTATTTTTAAAAATTAAATCAAAGTGGAAGATGTCAACTTGTTGTTGAAATGCTAAAAAATCTAAAATTTGGAGAGACAATAATAACTTTGGGGTTAAGAACATCTAAAAATGGTATTGAAAGAAGCATTGTTAGAAATATCTTTGATGCATTCCAATACATTGGTTCAAAATCATGTACTAAATATTCTACTACCATTCAACATGTCCACACATCAACCATAACTGGAAAGGAAATTGAAAAATATTGTATAATAAGCAAAACAAGTCAATCATTAAGGATAAGTAGAACAAAATTAGTCAAAGACTTAGCTAGGTGAGAGAAAATTGAGGATTATCAATACTTTTTTTTGGTCATTCCAAGTTAGGCTCCCATGTAAGGATAAAGTTATTGTTGATGCACTAAGAACATTAATTTAAAACTTTTGGCATGACAATACAATGGCTTCACCAAACAAAAAATATATTGTCAAAAGATGAATTAGAAAAATAAGTGGTGAGCCACATACAAAACATTGTTTGGATATGAATCAAACACAATTTTATGAAATATCTCTTCAAATATTTCTTCAAATTAAAATTGTCCAAATATTTTTGAGATGATCAAACCATTCTATGTTAAGATAAATCATACATGCACTACATATTGTTGTAGGATTAATGTTGAATTTTCTATGCATTATGATGTTTATCATTATATATATATATATATATATATATATATATATATATATATATATATATATATATATATATATATATATATATATATATATATATATATATATATATATATATTGTACTTTGCATACTAACAATATATTGTAGGAATGTAGTCTACAAGTACCTCCTAATTCGCCAAAAGAATTTATTGCTAGTGTATTTGTGAATGAGATGATGGGTGCATTTATTATTAGACCATGTTTTTGAAATGTTTTTTCCCTCAATGTGGTGGTTTGTAAACGTTGCATAGATTTCTACATCTAGATAGTACACATGAAATTGGAAAGACACTAGTTTCTCTTGGAAAATACAAGTTGGTTACATATGGTGTTAAATATGGAAAAGAATCAAAGAGGTGTGAGTTAGTAAAAAATGATGTATGTATAGTAGATTTTATGAAAATATTTCAAGAGAAAATAGTTTATGACTACTTACATCATACACATAGAGATAGATGGTTAGATGAGAAATTCAAGTTGTGTAAGGACACTTTTCCCTTGGGTATGATTTTTTCAGTTGTTGACTTTACTAAAAACTATTCACTAAAACCTCAAAATAAAGTACAACCAATGTGTTACAACTCTATATAAGTGTCAATTTTTGTACACAACATTTATTCATGCACATGATATCACATAGGAGGACAAAAAGGTTTTAAGAGAGTATCACTTCTATATCAATGATGATCAAACTCATTCATCAAAGTTTGTGAAAGTAATTTTTAGAGTTTACTATGACAATTTGAGGGAAAGAGATGTAAGGTAGAATCAACACATTATATGTTCTAACAATTGCACCACACAATTGAAGAATGCAAGGATGTTCTATTTGTTTATTAGGATGCATGTGACAAGTGGAGTGCAAAATTTTTGGAATTTCACTGAGGTGGAGCATGGAAAGGGAGAGCATGATGGTGCTAGATCATGTGTGAAAAGAGCTCTTTGTAGAGAGGAATTAAAGTACAAAGGTGGAGCAACATTAGAAAATGTTGAAATAATTGTGCAGTGGTGTAACTCTATGATGTGACCAGTTAATATAGGTAAGTCTATGGTTTATAGATATTTTTGGTTGATACATGAACCTAACATTAAAAATTTTCAAGATTGATGTACACCTATAGGATCAAGTGAGATGCATTCATTTAGAAGTTCAAATGCAACATCACTATCTATTCATACTAGAAAGCTTGCATATTTTTGTTCTTCTCGTGTGCATCATTTATGGGATGAATGTAAATCAAAAGAGTAGGTTGACCAATGGTCTTGTAGACCTTTGCATCCAACTGATTCATATAAACTCTCTATAGTACTATAGTTCAACCAGGTTGAAGCATCAACAAATTTTGACCATATATCTAGCTTAGTTGAACTAGATACTAAGTTATCAATTTAATACTTGGTTAAAATAGATTTATGTGGTCTTTCAAATTTCAATCACCATTTCAATTTTTGCATTAATGTGTTGTTCCATTTAATGTGAGTCATGTATATGTAGTTATTGCATATGATAATAATGAAGAAGGAATTGATTACTTTCTATGTCTATGTATTGAGGCTAAAAATAAACTAATAGCTATAGTCAATGATGGTAAGGGTATTACGTAGCGAATAGGATCCATTGTTGTGATAGGCACATGGCTTAGAAGGTAGTATATCTCTTTCAATGGCATGAAGACCTATTTAAGTCAATTTGTCATGTTCAATGTATCAATTTTTACTTTAAATTATTTTAACAATTAAATGCAGGTATTCTCTCAAGAATTATAGGATGTGGTTGTTTAAGGATTTTGAGACACGATGACATATTCATCATTACTCTAACCTTATTGTTCCAACAAATATTTAATTGATACTGTATCATGGTAGACCTCTTAACAAGAAGTTAGGGAAGGTTTTTGAATATGAACATGAGGCAATAATTGATACAATAAGAGTTAAAGATGATCTAGGTGGTTCTCTTGATTGATTGTGCTATATAGTTGAATCATTATACACATGGTAGGATAATTTTGAGAATTTTGTATATATCTCACACAAATTGTCATAACTTTGTAATGATGTGCATGTCTAGATGAAAAATTTTGTATATAGAAAAAGAGAATACATTTAATATGTGCATATTTAGATGTCATATTATGTATAAAAATCCAATAAGAGATGCAACATGTGCATATTTAGATGCCAAATTTTTTATATAAATTTGATTAGAGATATCAATTTTGTTTATTGTTATATATTGTTATGGTTATAAATTTGGTTATTGAACTCTATTTCATGGGTTTGATGATAACATCTCCTTCAAATAATATTCAGTTATCTTGAACTTATATGGATTTACAAGGGAAATTCAAAGTTTGCCTAATAGGCCTAATGACACCTAGATGGTTGTCCTCTTGCATTGTTCTCCCAACTTTTCCAAAACATAAAGAAAATAAATTATATATTTAAATACCCATTTGGATTCTATACAATATATAAAAATATTGGATAGGATTGGTTTGGACTGTGTCCTTGTTGTCACACTATGACACCCCTTTTTAGGCTTAAAATATGCCACTTTTATAAACAACCACTCTTTATCCTTAACCCTTGATTCCCCAAAATTTCACAATATCTTATTATGTGTCAAAACCATAGATTAAATAGTTTTTAAGCCCCCTTGTTCCTTTTTTACATTCCAAACCATCAAATCCTCACCATTCGTTCCCAAAAACTAGGGCCTTCTAGAAATCCATTCTCAAATCACATCTAGAATCGATTCTTTCAATGTACACCTTCAATTCAACATATATAATCAAAATCAACTCAAAAATGTACCCCTTTCTAAGGAATATCACTTGTTGGTATACCCTTGCATCAACTGTATACCTTTAAATCATGCTTCCTTACAGTGTACATCTCTCCACCCTTCTTTACTACACCTTATTTGATTAGTTATGTATAATACATGCTATATTGGACCTAATACATGAGAATCAGCCTTTACATTAATGTATTAGGTCCTTTTATCCACTCTCCTTCTCTTTATCCCCACTATCCTCTCATCTCCCTTACCTATCCCACTCTCCTGCCCTCTCCCTCTCCCAATCCTCTCCCTCTCCCACTTACTCACCTTCTCTCTCTCCCACTTCCTCCAATGTATTAGGTCCTCTTATCCACTCTCCCTCTCTTTATCCCCACTATCCTCCCATCTCCCTTACCTATCCCACTCTCCTGCCCTCTCCCTCTCCCACTCCTCTCCCTCTCCCACTTACTCACCTTCTCTCTCTCCCACTTCCTCCCTTCTCCTTTTCTTGCTCATCTCCCTCTCTCACTTACTTTTCTTCTCCCTCTCCCACTTCCCCCCTTTTCCTTTTGTCTCTCCTCTCTCTCTCTCTCTCTCTTCCTCCACATCTCTCCCTTTCCACTCTTCCTCCTCCCCAATATCCACTCACCTCTCCCTCATAAAATAATATTAACACTTCAAAATAATCTATCATCACTATATAAGTTTGGATAAAGAATAGTTGATGCAAAGAGGGATAGGGAAAACTAGGGCCAATGACACACCCAACTCTCTGAACCACCCTGCAAGAATTAACACAGTGAAAATCTAACACACAGAATCAATAACCAAAGGAGGAAGAGCAAAACCTTTCATTGATTCTTCAAATATTCAACATTCAAGCCCAAATGTAAGGCCTTCTAGGTTATAGCCAGATACAAAATACATTCATATTCAAAGATCCAACAACAAATTTGCACTTTCTAGTTTTGCTCCCAATCCTCTCTTCAAAACTGCCTAACAAACTATCCTTGCTCTAAGCGTAAACACTCTATTTATACTAGCCAAAATGTCTTACAGATCATTCTAGAACATAGACAAGCCACAATTTGTCTCTCAACAAATATTAAATGAAAATAAACCTAACATTAGATTCTTGAAGAGCCACAAGTAGGCCTGCATCAGCAATTAAATGTCTAAAAATTGATTTCTAAGAAAAATTGTGATATCTCCTAGATTTGATTGAGTTAGAACTCACGCTTTACAATGTGGGTAAATATTTAGGTTCTATAGAACCCCTTAAGTGCTCAAAGGTTGATTCATCAAGGAAAAGTGCACATCCATCCTGAAAGTCAAGCCAAAAAATTATCATGCAGAACTGCTAAAAATCAATACTTCAGGAGAATTGCATATCTCCTTGGACCATAGATAGTACTCTAGGCCCTCTTCAATCCTTTAAGTGCACAACTTGTCATTAATTATGGAAAATTAGTTACACAGTCTACAACAGGCACCCAAAAACTAGAAAACACAGTTTCAATAGCAAGATAAGAACTGAAAACATGCAAGATAGTAGTGTAATCCAAGATGCTCCTACATCAAACAACCAAGGTCAAAAGAAATGATTCTCCTAAATCATTGAGATGTCACGACTTGACCTAAATCCAACTCAGATTAAGAAATCCATGAAGCATCTTCCATAGGTTTGTTCTTCCACTTCACTAGATATTCATAATAATCTTTTCCTCTTGCGCTCTTACCAATTATCTCATCCAATATCTATTCAACTTATTCAATCTACCTCTTAGGATAGTCCTCTAATATAATAACTTCATCATCTCACTCATGATAATTGTATAAATCAGCAACATTGAATATAGGAGATATATCCATCTCATTAGGTAACTCAACTTCATAAGCATTTCCACTATCAAACTTCTTCAAGATCTTACAAGGTCCAAACTTCTTCATCTTCAACTTACTGTATGTTCCAAATAGAAATATTTTTTTCTTTAGATGAAACATCACCTCATCACCAACTTGAAAATCATGATGTCTCCTAGACTGATCAACATTCTCCTTATACTTCTGATTACTTAGTTCTATCCTCAACTTCACTTCCTTATGTAAGGATTTCATAAAATCAGTAAATTCTTCTCTTGTGGCACTTATCTTTTCTTCACCAGTACTATCTCTCAAATTTAATACTCCTCTAGATTCATTCTAGTAATAATCTCAACAGGTTTCTTTCCTGTACTTCTATTCATAGAATTATTATATGCAAATTTAGCTTGTGCCAATGCTATCTCCCAATTACTTGGCTTATTCCCAATTAAACATCTCAAAAAATTACCCAAGCTTCTATTCAGAACCTTTGTCTATCCATCTATCTGTAGATGGAATTTAGAACTAAGCTTCAACTCAGTACCCATCTTTGTCTACAAAGTCTTCCAAAAATAACCAACAAACTTACTGTCTCTTTTAGAAATAATACTTCTTGGTAATCCATGCAATCTCACAATCTCTTTAAAGAAAATTTCAGCAACATGCTTAGCATTTGATGTCTTCTTACATGATATGAAATGAGCCGTCTTAGAAAATCTATCCACAACAACAAATATAGAATCATACCCCTTCACTATTTTAGGCAATCCAAGAACAAAATTCATACTGATGTCACTCCAAGGTTTCTCAAGAACAGTAATAGGTGTATACAAACCAGTATTTTGACTTACTCCTTTTGCAACTTGAAAAAATCCACAACTCTTTTGCAAATTTTTGAAGATCTTTATACATGTGTGGCCAATAATACTTCTCTTTCAGCAAATTCAATGTCTTATCAATTCCAAAATGTCCAGCCAATCCACCACTATGATTTTTCTTAATCAGATTCAACCTCATAGAACTTCTAGGAATACACAACTGAATACCCTGAAACAATATACCTTCTTGAATGAAATATTCATCATACTTACTTATGTGATCTATCAGATTTGGTGCTCTGCACTCTCTCCATGCCTTAGAAAAATTAGGATCAGCATCATACAACTCTTTCATTTCATCAAAACCAAGAACTTCAACCTTCATTTTAGTCAAAAAAGAATGTCTTCTACTCAATGCATTAGCAACTTTGTTAGTAATTCCACTCTTGTTCTTAGTTACAAATGTAAAATTTTGCAAATGCTCAACCCACTTCATATGTCTCTGATTCAATTTATGTTGACTTCTCAAGTATTGTAAAGTTTTACGATCAGTATACAACACAAACTCCTTAGGAATCAAATAATGTCTCCACTTCTTTAATGCTTGGACAATAGCATAAAATTCTTGATCATACACAAAATACTTCTTTTTAGCATCATTCAACTTTTCACTAAAAAAAGCAACAAGCTTACCTTCTTAAGTTAATACAGCTCCTATTGCATTACCACTTGCATCACATTCAACTTGAAATACTTTGTTGAAATTAGGTAAAGACAATACAGGTAATTCAGAAACCTTTTGTTTCAAGTCTCAAAACTCTTATCAACTCCATGTGTCTACTTGAATTCCTTTTTATCTCCTCTCAATCTCTTAGTCATAGCATTACAAATAACATTGAAATTTTTCATAAAATTTCTGTAAAAACTATCCAAACCATGAAGTGATCTTACCTCACCCACATTCTTAGGTGTAGGCAACTCCAAAATTGCTTTAACCTTCTAAAGATCCATTCTCAATCCATCAGCTAAAATCACAAAACCCAAATACACAATCTCCTCTTGCATAAAAGAACACTTTTTCAGATTAATCAACAACTTTTCCTCTTTCAATGTCTACAATACTTGTCTAATATGCTCAAGATGTTCTTCCTTAGTCGTACTAAATATTAGAATATCATCCAAATAAACAATAACGAACTTACCCAAAAATCTTTTTAGAACTTCATTCATCAACCTCATGAAAGTAGTAGGTGCATTAGTCAAACCAAAAGGCATAACCAACCATTCATACAAACCATCTTCTATCTTGAAAGTAGTTTTCCACTCATAACCTTCTCTAATTTTGATCTCATGATAGCCACTCTTCAAATCAATCTTGGTAAAATACTTTGCTCTACTCAAACAATCCATTATGTCATCCATCTTTGGCATAGGAAACCTATATTTCATTGTGCTTTTGTTAATAGCTCTAGAATTAGTACACATTCTCCATTCTCCATTCTTTTTAGGTGCTAATACAATAGGTACAACACATGGAATCAAACTTTCTCTAATAAAACCTTTTTGCAACAACTCATGCACTTGTTTGTTAAGTTCTTCATTCTATGTAGGTGTTAATCTATATGGTGCTTTATTCAAAAAACTATATCTAGGAATTAGATCCATACAATGACTTATAGTTCTTACTGGAGGTAAACCATCAGGAATATCATCAGCAAAAATATATTTATATTCATTCAACAATTTTGCAATTTCTATTATCACTCTATCATTACCAACTTCTGTTGCTTGGTCATTACTACCAACACTCGGTCCTCTAGGAACTATAGAAAAACAAACTTGATTCTTCTTTACTTCCTTTTTAAATTGCTTTCCATTAAACACACAAACTTTTATTGCAATACAACTAACCTCATCTGGACTTTCAATTAGAGGTAACAATGTTTGTTTCTTCCCATTTACCCAAAGAGTATTTTGATTCAATCTTCCATCACGCACAACATATATATTATATTGCCAAGGTCTACACAACAAAATATGACAAAAATCCATGGGCATAATATCACACAAACTTCATCAAAGTAATGTTCAATTTTGAAATTCATAAGGCATTACTCACTTACCAATATCTTATGCTCATCTTTGATCCATGAAATGTGATAGGATTTGGGATGTGTCAGCCTCTGCAACTGTAACTTTGTAACCAGCTCTTCTGATGCCAAATTTGTAGAACTTCCACAATCAATGATCACCTTGTAACATTTTCCAATCATCCTATATATGGTCTTGAAAAGACATCTTCTAAGGACAGGTTCCTCATCACTTCCTTTATTACATAAGGTTCTTCTCACCATCAGATTTTCTCTAGCACAAGTCAACTTGGTGAACTCTCAATGTCTCCTTGAATCACAAAATTTATATTATTCTACCCACTTTCAAAAGATCTATGTCCATCTTTACCACATCTAAAACAATTACCATGAAAATCACCTCTGGGATAAGAATTAACTCTTCCTCGATAAGATCCAATAGCTCCTTAGTATGAGCTACCACCTTTCCACTTGGTCTTTTCTTTGCCATCATTCTTCCATTTAGATTTTCCTTTGTCCTACACAAACTTGTCATATTTTCCACCTTCACCATAAGATCTACCTTTGCCTCTCTAGAATCTACCACCTCTACCTCTTTGTCTTTGTTCATGCTTCTTTGTTAAGATCTCCTCAATTTTCAAGGCATATTGATATGCTTCTTCCACACTTTCCAACTTCACAAAACTTATTTTATCTTGAATTCCAAATCTCAATCCATTTATGTACCTTGCAATTTTCTCAACATCATCATCCACATGTCTAGATCTGATGTCCAATCTATAGAATTCCTCAATATAATCTTTCACTATCATGTCCTTTTGTTTCAAATTTTGTATATTTCTCAACAAGCTAACTTGGTAATCACTAGGAAGGAATTTTTTCTTTACCTTGTTTACCATCTTCAACCAAGTTATGATCTTCTCTTTTACTCTCCTTTGTCTATTAGTTTGTAAATGCTCCCACCATAGTGAAGCATGACCTTTCAACCTAGTAACTACAATCTTCACCTTCTTATTATCAGGAGTGTTTTCATACTCAAGTAACTTCTCCATATCTAAGATCCAATCTAACATAACATTGACGTCCAATTTTCTATCATAAGGAACTTCTATAGCAGGTTTTGAATTTTTCCTAGACAACACTTTCAACAATCTTTCCTCATCTTGATCTTCTTCAAGTTTTGGATTCAAGTTTGGTGCTGCTGCTTCATCATCACTTACATCATCAAGATGTGGTCCTCTCCTCTGGGCTTTCTCCATAGCATCTAATCTAGCTACAATTTGTTTCAATTGATCCAATATAGTATTATCATCATTTCCTCTACCATGAACCATCTTTATAAATTAGGTTCTTACAAGATCCTAACCCTCTACAAGTTATAGGTCAAATCCATAGATCTGTACCCTATGACCAATATCTGAAATAGGGTTCTACTCAATCCAATCTCTACAAGGATGAACCTTAAGCTCTAATACCACTTGACACAAGGAGGGATAGGGAAAACTAGGGCCAATGGTACACCCAGCTCTCTAAACCACCCTGCAAGAGTTAACACAGTGGAAATCTAACACATAAAATCAACAACCAAAGCAAGAAGAGCAAATACTTTCATTTATTTTACAAATATTCAACATACATGCCCAACTATAAGGCCTTCTAGGTTATGGCTAGATAAAAAAATACATTCATATTCAAATATCTAGTAGCAAATTTGCACTTTCTAGTTCTACTCCCAATCCTCTCTTCAAAACTACCTAAAAAAATGTCATGGCTCTAAGCCTAAACACTCTATTTATACTAGCCAAAATGGCTTATAGATAATTCTAGAACATAGAGAAGCCACAAGTCAGCTCTGAACAAATACTAAATAAAAATAAATCTAACATTAAATTCTTGACGAGCCACAAGTCGGCTTGCATCGATAATTAAATGTCCAAAAATTGATGTTCAAGAAAAATCGTGATATCTCCTAGCTTTGATTGAGTTAGAAATCATGCTTCAAATTGTGGGTAGATATTTAGGTCCTATATGACCCCTTAAGTGTACAAAGGCTGATTCATCAAGGAAAAGTGTGCATCCATCCTGAAATTCAAGCCAAAAAACTATCATGCAGAATTGCCAAAAATTGAATTTCCATATCTCCTAACTTGTAAGGAGTTAGAATTTGCACCTTGGACCATAGATATTAATCTAGGTCCTCTTCATTCCCTGAAGTTTGAAGCCTTTAATTCATTATGGAAAATTAGTTACATGGTCTAAAATAAGAACCTAGAAACAAGAAAACACAGTTTCAACAGAACATAGTTTCAACAACAAGATAAGAACTAAAAACATGCAGGATAACAATGCAACCCAGGATGCTTCTGCATCAATAGCCCACGTAAGGCTTCCTATCAAAGAATTTTTCCTTTCTCCCACCTCCAAAAATTTTATAACCTCAAACCTAATTCATTTGAAAGGTAACTCAATACTCTAAACATTCATGGAGTTTTCAGAACTTCACCCATCCATACTTTCATGTGAGAGAAATACAATAACAAGTTTTGTTTCATTTTCCCACCCTTACCAATGGTGTACACTTACAATTAATTTATCCTAAGATCAAGTTAAATTTTCCATTAGCCCTAGTTAGATGGGTTTAGGCTAGGGCCAACCTCATGTGAGACATAGATTTCCTTACACATTATTGACCACACTACATGGAAGCATCCCTAAGGGTCTCTAAGCACTATTAGGGAACAATCTTTGAGTGTTAATATCTTTGAGCTCATGCAAGATATTGATGAATTTTCAAGTGCTAGATGATTTTCTTGTTGAGTCCTATAATATCCTATCTTAGTTTTAGGAGATCCAAATTTCTTTGGATTCAGCATCCTTTTCTCATCTAATGTTAGAAGTTGTAGTGTTGCTTAGTTCAAATGAGAAAGGTTATGTATATTTCACACCATTCATCTTGGGATTGAATCATCTTCTTCATTATCTCTAGTTGGCCAATTTTAGGCTAGGTCCAACCTTGTTTCAGCCACAGATTCCCCTTGACGCTATCCTCCACACTACACAGAAGAGTCCCTAAGGTCTCTCTAAGAACTATTGGGCAACAATCTTTAAGAGGGTATATCTCTGAGCTCTTGCAAGGTATTGAAATTTTTTTAGGTTCCACATGATCATGTTGTTAATGCCTACAATAACCTATCTTTGTTTTAGGAGAAATGACTTTTTTTGGATTTGACATCCATTTCTCATCTAATACCAAAAGTTTTAGTGTTACTCAATTCAAATGAGCAAGGTTGTGTATATTTCAAATTGTTCATCCTAGGATCGAATCATCTTCTCCATTATCTCTAGTTGGTCAAGTTTAGGCTAGGTCCAACCTTGTGTTATCCACATATTCCCTTGGACATTATCAACCATAGTGAATGGAAGCATCCCTAAGGGTCTCTAAGAAACATTGGTGACCTTGTAAGGCTAGTTGTTTTAGTGAAGCGATCTAGTAAAAAAAAAATGGTTTGATTCAACCATTTCATGATTGAAGTATTAGTAAGAGACTGTTCACATGTTGAATCAACCAGAAAACCTTTGGCCTTCCAATCCTTAAGAAAAATATGTAAAGTTTCCATATTGCAACTATTGATGCAAACATGACAAACATATAAAGTTTCAAAAAATATTTACAAAACATTTTGGTACTAACACCTAGAAATCTTAGGAGACCTAAAAATCTATAAAGGACATTATAAGATGACCTATTGCCCTTGGTTGATCATTTCCCATGTTGGCTTAATTACGCATGCCAAATGGGGGCTCAAACCACAAGATAAGGGCTTCCAAAAAGACATAAAAATAAGTGTGTAATTTTAATAATTTGACACAAATATAGAAATAATGACATATTTTTACTTTTCATGTCTTATTACATCAAAATAAGTCACATATGAGTTTGATTACATGTTACACTGAATTTGATAAATATGTTTCATTTTTTTGTATAAAATAAGAAACGTTCACATGTTTGATTAATTGCAAGAAAGTAAGATGAAGTAGGAATTTGTATGCACACATTGAAGAAGTTAGATGGAAATTCAAGTTTAGTGTATATAAAAAATGAACAATATTGTGCCATATCAATCATATAGTTACAAATAAATGTCATGTCTCATAGGTACAATAAAAATGTTAAAATTGTACAATACAAATGTCAAATATGCACAATACAAATGATGAATATATAAAATACAAAGGTCAAATATATATTAATGTCATGTAATGAACACAACTATATTTGTATATTTCTATCAATATCTATGACTGTACTGGATCATCAAAACTGGGCCTTTTTTATGTAGTGTGTGGCTTGCTAGGTGTTTGCATAAGAAAAATTAAAATGCTATATCAAATATCACATCTAAACATAATGTGAAAATTACTATAAATTAGATTGTAAATTGTGAATAGTTAAGTTTCTTATTACCTCATCTCTTTGTCCTACACTTGGACTAGATGATAATGGTAATGGGATCCTTCCTGGACAGGAAGGACTCCTACCAAAATGATGAGGTAGTGTGACTATGGGAGACACAACTACCGATTAATCAATGCTTGTGGGAGGTAAAATCAGTGATGGAATGGCACTAGTATGATGCACAACCTATATGATAAGTGATAAAATGTTAGATTTGTAGACATATGTGTTAGGTATTTCTAAATAGATAAGTAGGACATGATTTCCACAGCTAGTCAAATTGTGATGTGAATATCAGGATTTAACTGTGTGATTTTGAGTCAAACTCGATGACCCATGTTTCATGAGTAGTGATTCAACATGAATCCATCTCTCATGAGAATAAATGGAACACTTAGCACTCATTGGATCTAGGTGATGCTCACAGGGGTGAAGCACCGGGACTTCCCGGGAGGTCACCCATCCCAGTACTACTCCAGCCTGAGCGCGCTTAACTACAGAGTTTCCTCCATAGTTAAACCCAAAGCTTGCAACCCCATTTGCAAATGGGGTTGCAAGCTTTGGGTTTAACTATGGAGGAAACTCTGTAGTTAAGCGCGCTCAGGCTGGAGTAGTACTGGGATGGGTGACCTCCCGGGAAGTCCCGGTGCTTCACCCCTGTGAGCATCACCTAGATCCAATGAGTGCTAAGTGTTCCATTTATTCTCATGAGAGATGGATTCATGTTGAATCACTACTCATGAAACATGGGTCATCGAGTTTGACTCAAAATCACACAGTTAAATCCTGATATTCACATCACAATTTCTAAATAGAGTTTTAAAAAAATATGTACTAGAGCTTGAGTTGGATCTCTTGTGCTAGTGGGAGGTACAACCACTAATGAAACAATGTTGATATAAGTCACAACATGTATGGTAAGTGATAAAATGTTAGAATTGTAGAGTAGGTGTTAGGGATTCCAAATAGATTTTAAAAATATGTACTATGGCCTAAGATGGATCTCCTATGCTCGCAAGAGGTACAACCATTGATTAATTAGTGTTGGTATGAGGCACAACATGTATGGTAAGAAATAAATGTTAGAATTATAGAGTAGGCATTAGGGATTCTAAATAGATTAAAAAAACAAATGTGTACTACAGTTTGAGCTAGATCTCCAATGCTAGCAGGAGCTACAACCACTAAGGAATCAGTGTTGGTATGAGGTACAACCTATATGGTAAGCGATAAAATATTAGAATTGTAGAGTAGGCGTTAGGGATTCTAAGTAGAGTAAAAAAATAAATTCATACTACACCCTTGGCTATATCTTTCATGCTAGTAGGAGTGAATCGTTGTTGGTCTAAGGTAAAACCTACATGGTAAGTGATAAATATATTAGCATTGTAGTGTAGGTGTAAGAGATTTGTATCATACACACAAGAAATCAAAATTGAGATCACAAGAGGGCTTCAACTAATAATCTACATACATACCTCTGGCCTTTCTCATGTTTGACCCCATATTTGACACTCAAGAATCCTAGCAAAATGAAATGAGAAAGGATTGGTATGAATTTGTGAGGGGTTTTGTAATAGGTAAGAGATAAATAACACATGTTAATAACCCAAAATTGTTGATAATTACTATAAAACTAAAAAAATACACATACTCATTTGTAAATGCAACTATTTAATATGTATATAGAATAAATGCATACCGTAACCTTAGATGCTTATCCCATACTTGTAGGAGGAAACATAATTGATGAGAAAGATTTGAAATTTTTGTGGATGAAAAAACATAACATATTATGACACATTGATGAAATTTAATTGAAAGAAAATATGAAATTTTACCTCTTCCCTATCTTGAGCATCAACAATGTCAGGTGCATTCATCAATTCTACAAAACTCAATTATTTCTACATATATTCAACAAACAAGTCAAGATATATTCATCAATATTGAGTACATGTATATATATTAATTCATAATAAACTTTAAAATATAAACTTGACTTTTATTTAATACCTTTTTGTGTTTGGGTGTGCTTAGTGATTTCTTTTAGTTTTCTCCTGACCTCGAGCTACATAGGGTACCCTAAAGAAGAAGAAAAAATAACATAAGAGGAATGAATAAGATACATTATGATTTCAACTCAAATTGGATAGGTGTGCAAAATATGATATTGCATACCTATCAAGGATAAAGTTAATGGCAAAAAGCGTGGCATCATCAACTTGAGAAATATCGACCTCCTACAAGCCCTATAAAATATTAAAGAGTATTGTTACAAATATGACATAACATTGTAAATGCAAAGAAGGAACAAGAAAAATAAGAAGATAATATGAGGGTAAGAAGACACAAGAAGGACATGAAGGTCATTGAATGTTTCATTGATAATTCTTCATCATAAGTATTGTTTTGTATAACCTGAAATGATGGATTTCATAATAGTGAATTGATTCTTACAGTGAGTGATTGAAGATAGAAAAACAATGGTTCAAAGATGTTTAATGGAGCTTAGATAAGGTGTGGATGAGATTGGAAGGATAGTTGAAAGATAGGAAAACTTGGGGCTCAAAAAGGCTACATTGTGTAACACCCCAGCAAGGGATCCAAAAGAACTAACCTAAAGTTTTCCTAAGTTTGCCAAACTTTTTTTTTTAAAGATAACATATAACAACAATCATAAATTAGCAGAAGAAATACATACAATCATACATAAGCAAACATAACAGATTACATTCTTTAAGGATCCCAAGACGTTGAATCACATTTAAATTTAAATAATACTAAGTCCAATAAATAACACATCCACATAAAAGAATAACTACAAGTCCAAGTCCAATTAAATAATATACCTTTGTTCCAAATGCCATTTGGCAATAAAATTCAAAATGCACAATCATCAACTATACATGTCACAGGGTATGAAAGGCTGAAAGAATATAAATTTATCAAATAAATTACATCATTCCTTTCAAAACTATGAAACAAAGTACAATACAATAAGTGAAATCATCCATCATAATACACAAAGATAGAATGAAAGGAAATGTAGAACAAGGAATTCTAGCCATGGCATCAATGGATGGATCTCAATGGTAAAAGTAAAAAGCATTACCACCTAACCTCGTGGTAACCCAAAAAGGTCCACTCCCACTATGCTAAGGAGATGGTCTCAAGTCCCAAATAGGATATCAATCCCAAAATCAAAAGTAATATCTATGTCAAGGAAAACCCTAAAAGTGATCTAACTCAAAGGTTCCAAGATAATATGACATCTAGACCCATAGGCATCCAAAGACAGATAGGGAATCTACTATGCAAGCAGGCAAGTGTCACCGCACGAATCAATAGTATAGTTATCCTAGAAGTCTAACTTGACCCCAACCCCTTAGTGACTCTATGTGGCACAAGTACCTTCTCATACTAACAAGGCATACTAATAATGCATGGTCACAACCAAGCATCCTCTCTACTCTCATCCTAGTCTATACTAGCACTCAAGGCATGGACTAGGAAAGACAAAGACTCTTATTAGGTTCCTTTTACTCTCATTTAGTGTAGTGTTTTCACTTATTAAACAACTTACAATGGGTTACCCTAGCAGCCACTTTGGGTCCTGGCCTCCATTGCAAGCCACTTCCTGACATCACATATAGATAACCTACCCTAAGCTCATAAAAGTACAAATCAAAGAATCATAGTTTTTCACCTTAGCTCTATACAAGTGATTGGAAAGCATCAAAAAATAATTCACAATAACCCCTCAGTTATTTGCAAGCAACTGGGAAGCATCCCAAAATAAATAACTAAAGACTCAAAGGCTGAGATAATTATGTCATACCACTCCTCACTTTATCACACAAGAACACTGAAAACAATAACGAACAAGAGATCCAAACTCAACATAAAGTATACCAAACACATTACCATAGTTGAGTTTAAAAGATCAAAGATCAAATCATCATAATATCACAAACATAGAACTCCCAAGCCTCTAGTAAATGTCATAAGACTGGTCAACACTCTAGTCAATCCAAACCCAAAACATAAGACAACATACAGTTAATAGTGTAGTTTCATAGTTTGGTTTGATTTTGAAAACACATAGTTTGAGCTTAATAGTAAGGTCAAGTTTTTGTTTTAAAGTAAGTTTTCGAGTACATAAGATTTTCATTTTAACCCTTACTATTAAACCCATTTCTTGCATTTGGATGTAATGCACAAATGCCCTTATCTTGTGAGATAAGCAATAATTCATTATTTTAATAATTTAATAAATAAATAATTTTATATTATTATTTTAATAATTAATGATTATTTTAATAATAAAAATTATTAAATAATAATATAATGAATAAATTTAAACTTTATCCAATAATATTTATCATTAATAAAAAATTTAATTAAACTTCGGCAAGAGCCTACAACACAATGATAAGTTGTGAGCCTCTTATCTAAGAGATCTTGGGTTCGAACCTACTTGAGCACTTAAAAAATGATTATAACTTAATCATAACATATAATAATTAATCATGGCTTTGGCCTCTTACCAATCAAAAAAAAATTAATTCAACTTCATTCAATTAAATTAAACCAATAATTATAAAAGAAACTATATTAATATTTTTTATTTTTTTGGCAAAAGTGGATGAGCCACTGGATAAATTATATATATATATATATATATATATATATATATATATATATATATATATATATAATTTAAAACTAGTTCAAGAGCTCAACTGGGAAAGAACTAGAAAAGAAAACCCAACATCGTTGCAATATGTACAAATTACAAGCATCGATATTGACAATCATATTTTATCGATGGAGAAATATAATTTTGCCAAAATTCAAAATGTATCGAATTTTGCATTTTTGAGCATATCAAAATAGTAGGCATCAGGGACTCAATTCAACCAAAATTTTCAAACGTTTTACAAAACATGCCTAAAGTTTAGAAGAAAATTCCAAAAAATATAAGAATTCCATTATACTATCTTTCTTACATGTCCTCGACACCCTCTGCAGAAGTGGAAGTCAAACTAGGTCGTACCAAGTTACCCCATCCAAAATCTAAGCATGGTAGTGGAGCCACCTCCCATCTCAAGCTCGAGCCTTCAACAAAAACATTAGAAATACCACCCCAAACTATTTCTTTGGAATGATCTGAGCGGGGTTTTGGGACAAGGTGTCCCAAGCCAAGAGCACTTAGAGCATGAACTGAACAGTCACCAAGTTTATGAGCCGACTGAATTAAGGGAGCCAGAGGCATCATCTTGTGAGCAGATATTGCATGTACATCAAAAATTAGAAGACCCAAGATGTCAACCAATGCAAATCCAATTTTCTTCACACCCACAGTCATCTGAAAACCCAAAGCTTTTGCTTTAACTTGCAAGGTCTTGGTCAAGAGCCATGAGTTGTGCTTTTCACATGACTTTTGTAATGCCTTGAAAGTCACCAAAACCTCATGTTTTTGCATGAGCATGGTCCTTGAAAATAGTCCTCCCACCAAGGCATTTTCGAACCACAAATCATAACTCTACATAACCCACTTTAGTTTATTTTGAGGCCAAAACTCTCATCTGATCACCTTGTATGCAATGATTTCCAATCTCAATGCTGACTAAATAATATCCATGGCATTAGAAATAAATACAGAGACCAAATTTGAAGGGTATAGCACATGTCTAGAAGTTATAGAGAAGAAGTCCTCCCCAATGACAGTTCGAATCAAATGATGGGTGAAGGAAGAAAGTACAATGAACATAATATCCAACACCTCATCATCTAAGGGATGAGAGAGTGCATCTTCATCCACCATCAATTGAAGTATAATTTTGTAATTTTTGGGTAGGATGCTTCTATGATACTAATGACAAGACTCATATTTCACACAAGCATCAAATGAGAATGACATCTTGGAAATTGAGAAGGCAAGTAAAGAAAGTAGGGAAGGAGTTATTAAAAGAAATCCATTGTTCACCTATAAAAATCCCCCACCATATGCTCAAAAGGTATGAAACACCTACTCCCATGTTAGTAATAAATAAGGTACCATTACATCAAAGCTCAATTGCAACTGTGTAGAGCAAAGTACAAGACTGACAACCCCAAAATTGAAGAAGGAACAAATATTTTGTAGCCATATGTATTGGAATGATATAAAAAAATTATTACCATCTATTAATGTCATCCTTGATCAACTTGAGATAGGATTTTGACTTAAGTGAAAATTTGATCTTGCCAAATATAAAATTGCATCCTTAATGGAGTGAAATCGTTCTCAAGTGATAGCAGCAAACACGATACTGAGCAGTGCAGAAGGATTTAGTATGACTTCACTATAGTCTCACACATGTGAACCTCCTTGATCATCAAAGTAGTCTAGTGCCACTACAATTCCTCATTAAGACCTTCACAAACTTGGACACCATACCACCATGTGGTACCTAGCAGATGCTTGGTTAATACTAACCTGAATC
The DNA here is from genome assembly GCA_028749045.1 of Cupressus sempervirens. NCBI lineage: Eukaryota > Viridiplantae > Streptophyta > Pinopsida > Cupressales > Cupressaceae > Cupressus > Cupressus sempervirens. Next base: position 542,734,396 of record CM053790.1, read on the forward strand.
ACTCAGCAAGATCAGAAAGCTCAGTCATCAGTATACCCATGAGCACTCAGTAAGAACTATGGCTGAGTAGTTCAGAATGAGTCTCACCCTTCTTAACTCAACAAACATCTGGCTAGAAGTTGGTCAACTCCCCATCACTTGATGCTCGAGGAGAACTCGGTAATTACTAATCTGAATAACTTGATAAGCCTCGAGTAACTTGGTCAATACTAAACCTGATCTTGCTCTTTGAACACTAAGTCAAGGGTGACTCAGTCAATACTATTGGTGTGAATAGTATTTACTTTTTACACTTACTTATCAAGTTTACTTAGGTTAATGCATTATTTCATTATTTTTCATTATTTTATTATTTTTATTTGTGAGACACTTAGGAGTTTGCACACCTTTTTGAGTTGTCATGTAGACAACACAGGAGTACACAACTCTATTTAAGCACATGGTGTCTACAACACTATTTTGCATGTCACACCCTTGTAGGCTTATCCTCTGATCACCGCACTTACTTTCATGCTTAATGGAGGATAACCCATATCTGGTGGACATGTGCTTGGTTGTATGACACATCATGGTGTTGATTACGAGGCATTCTAGATGTATCTTAGAGGCCTTTGTATTCAGACACTCCTAGTGTTCTCTAAACTAGTTATTGAATATATTGTTATTCTGATCATACTCTCTCTCTCTTTGGTCTACTGTGTGCTTGTGTTTGAGTTCTTAGTTTCTGGGTGAATTTTTCCCTTAGGAAAATTCTTACATGGTATCAGAGCTTTTGAATTTTTGCTGACGTCAATAGAACACTATGTTAAAATTGACAACCATTTGACCAACATTCTTAGGCATTTTATAACTGTGTTGATGACCATTTGACTGTCAAATTTAGACTCACATTTTTCCATCTAGACCCCTCTTTAGATTGCTTTTCAATTTGGTAGCCTGACTTTGCGAATTCATATCTTGGACATCCGGACTCCAATTCAGGTGCAATTTTTTTAAAAATCAGGTAGAATTTCCTAAATTTTCCAGTAGTGGTGTTGTTTTCTGGTTTTGGTGCATAGATTTTGCAGAAATTGCATTTTTTAGCAATTGTACCTCCATAATATTGTGTTTTGCAACTTCAAAAGCTCTGTATGGGCACATTTGATCACTTTTTCAAGTTTCATTTTTTTTGAAAGTGCATATTTTTTTTTCTACTTTCTAGATTTGAAGTCAGATTCTAGGGTTGTGTGGACCAATTTCTCACTTTCAGAATTAGGCCTTCTTGGGCATTGTAAAGCTTTGGTTCTTTTTCAGAATTGTTGTAAATATGCGCTACAATGCTTAAGTGACAGATTTTAGCCTTATAAGGTAGTTGTAAAAGCAAAATTAGAAAGTCCACTTTGTTCATTTTGACAAGTGGCCCATTGTAAATGCACTACTTATAAAGTGCCAACAACATCTTTTTTTGTGGGGGTCTTTTGATTGAGTGAAAGGGGGGGTGTGTATTGTGTTTTTTGTGTCTCTCTTTTGTGCTCTTTTCATTTCTGCATCATGGGTTATAAATGTCCTCCTCTAACTTCATGAAACTATTCTACATGGAAATATATTGCATGGAGTAGATTAATGGAAAAAGGATATAGTCTTTATGTTGATGGTACAATTACCAAACCTATTGATCCTAAAGAACTCATTGATTGGTAAAATCAAGATCGACAGGCTTTAGATGTTATCAGGAGTTGTGTACATGGGGATCTTCTCTTTCACATTAAAAATTGTTCAGAATCTAAAGAAGCTTGGGAAAAACTTGAACAGTTGTATGGTAAAGTGGATGAAGAAAAGGGATTTCAGATTGAAGATGATCTACTTCTCTTGGATCCTAAGAATTATGACAAAATTCAAGACTATATCATCAAAGTCAATGAATATAGGGCACTTCTTAAAGATTGTGGAAATCCCAGGAAGGATGATAGGTTGATTCATCGGACCCTGAAGCGGCTACCTTCTGAGTACGCCAACTTTGTTTTGAGTTTTAATTTTAATACTCATAGGTTAACCATGGGATCTGCTTACCAAAAGCCTTCCTTTGATGGATTTGCAGACATGTTGATTGTTGAATAATCTCACTTGGTGAATTTTGGACTTCTCAAGTCATCTAAGACCAAAGCCTTGGTGGCTACTGATGATCAAAAATCAAGTCAAGGGGGAAAAAGCAACAACAAAAAGAAGCAATGGAAGCAAAAAACACAATCTGAGACACAACAATCCTCCTCTCAACAAGGTGGTTCTTCTCCAAACAAGAAGGGAAGTAATGAAAAGAAGGACAAACTCTTTTGTGCATACTGCAAAAAGCCAAATCATGATGAGCATCATTGCAAGACAAAAAGAATCGATGAGTTAGAAAATCTACTCAAGAAGAACAAGATTCAAGTGCTAGGTACTTCCAAGGATTCAACTCCAACCTCTTCAAAGGGTAAAAGTCAAGCACTTATGGCAAACACAAGTTCTTCAAAATGGATACTTGACTCAGTTGCCTCCTATCATATGGGTTCTTCAAAGCAAGACTTTTCTTCATTGAAGTAGTCAAAGGTACCACACATCTTCGTGGGAGATGATACTAAAATGGAAGTTGAAGGAAAGGACATGTGGAAATGGAAGATGGAGAATTTAAAGATGTCTCTTATCAATTTACCAAATCACTCACCTTGGAGATGGTCATAAGGTTGAGTTCCTTCCCAATTTAGTGATGGTGTGCAATCTCAAAGATGATTCATTGGTAGCAGTTGGGAAAGTCAATGATGACAAGAGGTTATACTCCTTCTCCCACTTTGTTCCTAAGAGTCCTTCCCAAGCCTTTTTGACTTACTCTACTACTCAAATCAACTTATGGCATGAGTGGTTTGGTCACCTTAACTTCTGCTCTCTCCAGCAACTTTGCTCAAAACATATGGTCAAAGTTCTACCTAATGTCAACTTTTCTAAGGGAGAGTGTTCATCTTGTTCAATGGATATGAATCTCAAAGGGAATTATGATAAAGGGAAGTCTTCTCGAGCTCTAGTTGTTCTTCAGCTAGTTCACATGGTATTAGCAGGACCCTTTGCAGTGACTTCAGTCAGCCAAGGCCGCTACATACTCACATTTGTTGATGACTTTTCAAGATTCACTTGGGTCTTCTTCATTCATCATAAGAATGAAGTGGTTCATAAGCTTCAAGATTTCAAGATTCATGTTGAACACAAGTTAAGAAAAGCCATCAAAGTACTTAGAGTGGACAATGAGAACAGATATGTTGACAAAAGACTTAAGAACTTTTGCAAAATTGAGGAAATTGATCTTCAAAACTCACCAACATTCAGTCTGCACAAGATAGATGTTGCATCTATGAGGATTAGGAATCTCAAGACCATGGCAAGTTGCGTGATAAAGGCCAAGTCTCTCAATCCTACACTTGAAGTTGAAGCCATTAGCAATGCTACTCACATACTTAATAGGTCTCCTCATCTAGCCTTAGATGGAAAGACTCCTTTTGAGGCATGGTGCAGCAGAAAACCAATTGTGAGTCACCTTAGAGTCTTCGATTGTCCGGCATGGGAAAACCTATCCTCCAAGAGTTGCAAGGCACCAACACCTAGGCCTTGTACCTTCATCGATTATAAAAACAATGTGAAGGCTTACAGATTGATGGATCTAGAGATGCATGAGATTTGTGTGGAGAAGGATGTTCACTTTGAGGAAAGTTCTCCAAGCTTATCCTCTACTCCTCTCTATACATCATACATAGTGGAAACTGATAGTGACACCAACGATAGTGCTTCAACAAGTTCAGACACGTGGGGTTCTATTGATAGTTGTAGTGAGAGGTCACATCAGTCCAGTCCATGTCCTTACATTGCCACAATGAAAGGTCCATCACAACATGGTACATCTCATCTTCTAGCTCCAACTTCACTTGAATTGGGAGACAGACTTGAGGACTTACATCTTCTCATTAATGATGATTCTTCTACAGTTGTTGTGAGGGCTCACTTTGACCCTCATGTCTATTCTCTACATGATCAATCTTCACAAGTTGGCGTGATTGTGGATCCTTATGAACAATAATTAGTGGAGGTCTCTTTGTCAGTTGAGGAGACAGATGGTTCAGTGGAACAGGTTCAATAGAAATCCTTGCTAGATTTGCATTCATTCTTTTTAGCATAGTTGGAAGGGGTGAACTTCAGCATTAGTACAGGGATACTTGAGTAGGTTTACGGGCCAGCATACATCTTTAGGACTATACCTTTGCTATTATTTCTTCCTAAGGGGAGGAACACCATTCTGCATTCTTGGACCAGCTTCTTCATCAGAGCGGCTTTCACTTGTTGGCATTCTTCTTTGGGGGGGGAGCCTATTCTGTCTCTCTTCCTTCTCTCATTCTCTTATGTATATATTGGATGTATGTCATAATGGGGGGGTCTTGATTACTCCATCCATCAATGCATCCTTATTTATCTCTCTTTTTGGGGGAGGGTTTTGTTGGGCGTTCATTTTACATGAGGTCAACGGCAGGAATCCATAGTGTAATTCCTCTCTTGAAAAGCAAATCTTTTAAAGGATCTGCTCCAAGGTTTAGTGTTTGTCTTGCGACGTACCAAAATCTACTTAGTAGAAGATAAATGTGAATGTTCACGAGAATGCCTTTGCTGGTTCCAAAATCTCTTTTACCTTGGAATCAAGTAAAATCTGTTCGTTGTCTCAAAATATCACACCAAAAGAACAATATTTTTTGTATTTTCTATTTTTCAATGAATGCAACTCTAACAATGCAGCTACTATGAGGTCCTATTCTAACAGGGGGGGGTTAGCAAAGCAAATAACGAAACTGAAAGCAAATAACATGAAATCAAATAACTTGAAAGTGAAATTCCTAAACGGACATAAACTACAGAACACAACACACTACGAGTTAAACCTTTGAAGAAATCGGTAGGAAACCAATAAAAACAGGAGCAGCACTTCCTAGAATCCACTGATGCAATCGTCGATGAGAATCTTTAACAAATCGGATGATGTTTCACTCTTCATCAAATTGCAAGGTCACAGAAAGTGTGCTCATGCGAGACAAAAAGCTATGTAGACACAATCGGGTGATTTCTTCTCAAGCTTGTTACGTCAATAGAATTCATATATTTGTAGCAAACACCAAAACCAAAAGATCGCACAACCAAAAACAATGCAATAAACCTTTGGCTCAATCAAAATCTCATGAATGAATCCACAAAACAATGACACATTCAGGCAAGAACAACTACACTCTGAATGCTAGCACCAAAAGCATAATTTTATTGCATAATAACTGCGGCCCTTTATACATTTTACAATGGGGTATTTATAAGAAATCATCTCCTCAATTTGTGTTGAGAGTGAGAGATATCTTGATGCAATAAAAATTCTTTTAAAACATTAAAACAAACTAAATATATACAAACTGGTAATCTAATTGGTGCTTAGAGGGACTCCATCCATATTTTATTTATTAATTGGATGCATGACCCCTTTACATGTCAAAAATAATGAAAGCACAAGAGATAAAGTAGGAGGAAGCCATCAGTCGAAGTAGAAGTGCATGGAGACACCAAAAATAGAAGCTGGCACTTCACTTGATGTGTGTCGGAGTTAACTTGCCATCAAAATGTGTTTCTAATGCATGAAAAGTGCTATTTTTGAAACTGGCAGTCAACTATCGGTGCACCTTTGAATTGTAGAGCTACATGAAAATGCAGATTTGTGGACCTGCGGAGCTATGGATGTGTGGAGCTATGGAGCTACGGACCTATGGACCTCAACTGAGTCAAAAATCTCAAAAAATTTCTAAGTGTCAAAATTGAAATTCTGGCATCTGGGTTTTGTTCATCTTCATCATAAAGATATGTTTGGATACTTCCCCTTGAATTTCTCTATAATCTTAGTAATCTTAGTAGCATCGGGAATATCCAAAGCCTCATACTTATCTTTAACCTTCTGTCTGTAGTTGTTCACCTCAATTCGAGTTTCTGCAAAATCCCCAAATTTGGTATCCAACTCTCTTCTTCTGTCCTGAAGGCTTGTTTGATGTCTTCATCACTGGATGCTTCCTCTAAAGTCTTTCTAAATTTTTCTACAACTACCTCAACTGGTAAAAGCTTCTCTCGTTCTTCATCTTCAAAAATATCCAAGCATGTCTGATGTCTTCATCACTGGATGCTTCCTCTAAAGTCTTTCTGAAGTTTTCTACAACTACCTCAACTGGTAAAAGCTTCTCTCGTTCTTCATCTTCAAAAATATCCAAGCATGCATCACTATATAACTTTTTTGCTTCCAAAATTTTCTCTTGAGCTTGGTCCTTGAGCCTATGTATCTCATCATGCAATGTTTCCATCACTTTATTTCCCTCTGCAATCTTTTCTATCCAATCATCTATCACGTCTAGCTCTTCCGCAGTATATACATCAATCAGAATGCGGTACCTTTGTCCTTTTATGGCCTGTAGAATTTGAAAATCCTTGCTCCAAACCCATACTTCATCCATAATGCTGAAATCCTGCCTCAAAATTGCCATGATCTTATCAACATTGTCTTGTGTAGCATGCAATAATTTCAAACTTCCTGTAAATATAGTGATACCCCTATCCTCAAGGTTGTCTCGCCAATCCTGACAACCTCTCAGGAATAGATTGAGCTGTACACCTTCCCCTTCTTTAAGAATGGTAGTCAAAGTCTCCTCGAGGCATTTAGAATCAAGAGGACCAATAACTTCAGCTAGATATCCTTTCAAGATCTCAACTTGCCTTCGAAGTGCTCTGATTTCAATCTCATCACGTTCCATATGGTTAAGAACCTCTTTGACTCCCATAGTCATCATTTGTCGAGAAGTATCCCGTGTAGGTTTCCCTAACATGATATCCTTTACTTCATAGTCCTAAAGACTAACAGCTTCTTCATCTGTACCTTTCGAGGGATGAGGAACTTGTGCAAATAAGTCATGATTCTGAGTAGTGGTAATGAATGCAAATGGTGTTGCATCCTGTAATGGAGAGTCAGGCTTGTTCAAAATATCTGCAATGTCACAAATATCATCCTCTGAAGCAAGGAATTGATGCTTAGCACTCCTCATTATTTCCTTCCAAAACCATCTCGGCATATGTCTTTCTTCAACCTTAGCTCTAGATGATGAAGGGATGTGTTTAGCTACTTCCTTCCCTCTGTCACTTTTACTTGGAGTTTCCTATTGTGAGGGTTCTTCTTCTGTGGTCTCAATTTCTGTAGATCCCGTAGTTTGATTCTCAACTTCCTGGGAAGGCTGTTGTATACATTCCATTACCTGTGCCTCTTTTGGCGGCTCATTAGTAGTCCTTGGTTCTGGTTCTCCTTGTAATGATGATATTTTCTGAACATGTTCCTCTGAACTCAGAGGTGGAGGTGTCACTACAACCTTATCTACCATCATAGCTTGAGGTAAAGATGGGGGCGTTGGATGAGGACCTTGTGTCTCAAGTGGCATCTGCATCCAATCTTGTTGTTGAGATTCACCTGTAGGAGTATCTCTAATCTTATCTCCAACCAATTCTGTACCCATTGGCATGAAATCAAAATCTGGAATGGAGAGAATATCATCACCTAGCTCTCTTTTCTCATTCACCCATTGTTGTACTTCATCTTTTGAAGAAGAGAGCTCTACCATTTCAGCTTGGGTGGGTGGTGGGGTGTTTGTGACATTCTTCTTTCTTTCCAATTCTGTGGCTTTGGCAAATCGAGTTCTCACTTGTAAAGGCACTTGTTCTTCCTCCCCATCTGACTCTGTTTCATCCTCATCTAATTCTTCCTCAAGAATGGTTTCAGGAATAGATGGATTAGGCACTAATCTTTTACGAACTCTCTGCCTCTTGTTCATTCTAACCTTAACCCTCCTTTGCTTCTATGGAACCATAGCAGAAGTGGGTTCTTCATGCATCGGATGAATGGATGTCTCAGGAATCTCTCCTTCTTCTTGTTGGCTTGACAAAATAGGAAGTAATGGAAAATCAACCTAGATATGAGAAATTGCAGGGTCTCGGGGGTCTTGGGAAGTAGATTCATGTTGCAGCACAAGGGCCTATTCTTCAACATGCTCTATCTAGATCCTCTGAGGAGAGGCTCTCTTCCTCTTTTCTTTCTTCTTCTCTGAAGGATGGTAATATCCCACTAGACGATCAAGCTGGTAGACTGTTTCTAGCCTGATAGGAGACTGGAGCGCAAAGATAGGAATTGTGACCTTCCTCCCCTTTACCCTTTCTGGGTGAGCATGTGCATGGAATATCACTGTGTCCAGAATTGAATCAAGTGTAAAGGGTTTCTTGATCCAACTCTTTGTCATTCTGATGACATGTCTTTCTCGATGATTAATATCATCCCCTTCCTCCATATAACCTCTACATTCAGAATGGGCCTCTCGCCAACCTTATCTATATTGAATAAGGGATCCAGTAGCTCTTTCAAATCTTGTAGCCTTATCTCATCCGGGATGGTCAAATGGAGAGTCTTCTCTGCTAAATATAAAGTCATTCTACAATAGTCCCTAATACAGACATCATAGTCATTTGTGGCATTCATCCAATGATCTTCAATGGCATCCTCATGGTCGAACTCTTTTCCTGCCAGATTTTCCACTTTACTAACATTGTCGAAGAATGGCTGAGGAGAGATATATTCTTCGAGGGGATAGTTCTCCCATTCCCACTTGAAAGTCAAGATATCCTACTTTCTCTTTACCTAGTATGCTCCTATTACAAATGGCCAATCCCAACAAGGTCTTTGTTTTTTCTTGATCCTCTCATATGCTAACTCAATATGCCAAGAAATTTCCATTAGAACCAATTTGTCACTTGGGTACCTTGGGAGCTTCTTTGGATGAATAGATGCACCACCAACCCGAATGTATGTGAATGTCTGAAACTGGATAAAATATGCACCAAGAGCTGTGATTTGTGCCTTGGCCTCATCAAACAATCTCTTTCCATAATCGCCTTCGATGAATCGAATGATGGAAAAGATAAAGGCATCATTCACAATCTTGTACTCTTTGCTTTGTGGCGAGAGCTTCTTCTTAACTAGCTGAGGATAAACTATATAAGGCCATGCGTTAGGGTCCTGCATATTTCCCTTTTTGTAGAATTCGAGATAGTCAGTGGCTCTTGCTACAAGTAGATATACCACATAAGAATTCATATAAAACTTATTCTTGTCCTTTACTGTCCGCAATTGATCACACACATTCTCGCTAAGTGTGGTGGCCCAATCTAGTGGCATTTTTGCGTGTCTAATAGTTTCAATGAAGTTAACCATGAATGGAGCGAGATGACCTGCTGCAGGCAATCCCATAACTCTGCTCAGAAGAATGATTGAATATCCAATGTCATCCTTCATGTATCCTCACGCCATATCTGCTTTGTTGATTGTCTTTCCCCGAGATGGCTTCTCAATACGAGGAATATATGATGTCCATGGCCTCCTGGTGATGATCCTTATGCCACCTCTCAGCTGCTTCATATGAAAGTCTGATAAACTGATCAACTCTAGGTAAGTGAAAAACTCTCTCAATATTATCAGGTCGTAGATCTAAGACCACCTCCCCAGTGACGCTCTTTACCACCCTTTTCTTGGGAACAAAATGTCGAGATAAGGTCAAAATCAATTCAGCTAACTGAACGATCCTAAGATGTGATGCTGCATTTACCAATCCAGACCGGATTAAGGCAGATCTCAAAGAAGATTTTTCAGTTGGGTTGTTACAAACCCTCAAAAATTCTCCCATGTTCGTATGTCCAAGTTTTGTGTCTTTGATCTCAGAGTGTTCATTGTGCAATCGTGACTTAGGGGTTACACCTTGGAACTTGTACACAACTGGCTTTGCTATTGATTCGGATGTGGACACCATTTGATTATATTACCTGTACATCACAAAGAAAAGCAAAACGATTAATCACTGGATACATATAAAACATTAAAAAAAAACAAAAAAACGATCTTTACTTCCTTTTTTGTTTTTTAATTTTTAATTTTTATTTTTTAAATTATTTTTTAAATTTTGTTAAAAATTTTTTTTGGTTTTTCAGAAATCATATAAAAAAAATTTAAAAAATAAAAAATTTGAACAAATGAGGAGGGCGGTGGCGGAGCCCGCGCACGTGGTGTGCAGCCCAAGAGGCGTGCGCAGTGACACGCGCTCACCGTGGGTCTAAAAGGGCACGCGGCGGCATGACGCGCGCAACCCCAAGAGGTGTGCGCAGCGTGCACACAGCCCCAAGAGGCGCGTGCAGTGGCTGCGCGTCCAAAAAGGGTGCGTAGTGGCTGCGCATCCAAAAAGGGCACGCAGCAGCGTGGCGCATGCATAGCCCCAAGAGGCACATGTCGCGGGTCCAAAAGGGTGCGCGACGGCACGATGGCACACATTGCACATCCAAAAAGGGCGTGCGGCAATGCGGCGCACGCACAGCCCCAAGAAGCGCGCGCCGCGACATGTGAATGGAGAGAGGGGGAGGGGGAGGTTTTCTCACCTTCCTCTCTCAGCTCTAAGAAAAGAGAAATGAAGAATGACAATAACAAGGGGGAAGGAGGGGTTTTATAACCTCCCTTCCTTCCTTGTTTTTACAAAGCGCGCGTGCCTCGATATGTGCATGCGCGCAATTTTTTTTTTTTTTTTTAATTTTTTTTGCAAAAAATGATTTAACGGAGACTTTCTTCTCCTTCGAATTCTCAAACTATGAGTTCGGGAGTCAAAAGAAAGTAGGGGTTGTTAGGAATAAGGTGTCTCAACCTTGTATAATTCCTATTGTTATTATTTGTTTTGTAAAATGTATTTCTTGCAAATAACATTGATGTGTCAACAACTTGAATTGTGTGTAAGGAGATCATGACTAAAATGGTTATGACGGATTCCTATGACACGTAAGAGCTATGTTAGGAAGATTCAATGACAGGTGGAGACATGTGGCAACTAAGATATTTGAGTACTGTACATTCTACCCCAATAGTGGGGTTCCTATTTTCTCAAAGAATGGTAAAACCCTAATACGGTTTACCTTTTGGGAGTAGCCCTAAAGTGAAGCGCATGTTATAAGCATTTTTAGGGTTGCGAAGAGATGTGATGCGAAAAAGGTGTATTATTGGTACTGCGAGTAGCTACTGGAGTCTTTTGTTGTTGATGTTGAACTTGCATTGCAAGTGTATTGTAACCTCGTGTTGAAGATAATACATTGTGCAGGTTCTAAAGGGGTGGGGTTGTTTTACCGAAAGGTTTTTCCCCACCGAAAAATCCTTGTGTTTTGTGTTCCTTTCTCTATCTATTTTTTGTATGCATGGTTGGCTGCAATATTGTTATTTACATGATATTGAATCTGTAAGTGTAGGAGATTTTAATAGGATTTGCATCATACTTTCCTTATGAGATTAGTGTAGGAAGTTGTTTCTGCACCTGAGTTTCCTTATAGGGGTCCCCATTCCTAGTGAGGAATGGGGCATGTGTTGTGGATACCACAACAAGTTTTTCCCATGAGGTTTTCCCTCTTTCTCTGCTTTATGGGAGATTGCATATCATTACGTACATGGGTACCTAACATGGCCTAGTAGTCGAGAGCCATTTTGCATCTTCATCTGAGTTTGTAAGCTTAAGGGCATTCCCCTAAGTTGCACTTAAGGGGGGGTGTTGGTGTAAATAAGTATTTACTTTTTACACTTACTTAAGTTTACTTAGGTTAATGCATTATTTAATTATTTTGCATTATTTTATTATTTTTATTTGTGAAACACTTAGGAGTTTGTGCACCTTTTTGAGTTTTCATGTAGACAACACAGGAGTATGCAACTCTATTTAAGCACATGGTGTCTACAACACTATTTTGCGTGTCACACCCTTGTAGGATTATCCTCTCATCACCGCAATTACTTCCATGCTTAATGGAGGATAACCCATATCTGGTGGACATGTGCTTGGTTGTATGACACATCATGGTGTTGATTACGAGGCATTCTAGATGTATCTCAGAGGCCTTTATATTCAGGCACTCCTAGTGTACTCTAAACCAGTTATTGAATACATTGTTATTCTGATCATACTCTCTCTCTTTGGTCTACTGTGTGCTTGTGTTTGAGTTCTTAGTTCTTGGGTGAATTTTTCCCTTAGGAAAATTCTTACAAATACTAAACCTATACTTACTGAACTCAGTCAATACTAAACTCGATAAACACTAAGCCAAGGCTAACTCGGTCATTACTAAAACTGAACTTACTGAACTCGATAAACACTAAGCCAAGGGTAACTCGGTCAACCCTAAACTTGAGCTTACATGGTGAACACTATGCTCCTATAGTTTGGTAAAAGCTTCCCCCTTAAAAATGGAGCTCAACTATGCCCGGGCATTTCACCATTTAATACAAATGGGAAAGATAACCAATTACTACTTACAATCCACATAATCATTAGCCATCTATTTCTGCAAATCTTTGTAATGCTCCATGAATGCAAAAGGGTTTAATGTAAAATTTGTAATCCCATTACAACCTAAGTTGGAAAGATAATCGGCCATTATGTTACCCTCTTTGTATGTGTGTGATAATGTGACCTCTTGAAACTTATCAATAATATTCCAGATTTGTTGGAGCACATATTTGAGTTTCCAAGATGATGATTGTCTCCTAATACAAGCTAAGATTATAACTTGGGAGTCACCTTCAATCTGCACATGATGGTAGTTCCCTTTCTTTGCAAGAATTAATCCTGAGAGCAATGCCTGAGCCTCAACCATATTGTTAGTTCCTATAGTTAGGGGTGTTGTTGTAATTGCCAAGACTTTACCAATGTAGTTTCTAATGCATGCTCCCAAGATCGATTGTCTTGGGTTACCTCTAGATGCTCCATTGAAGTTGTGTTTGACACATCCAAGCATAGGAAGTTGCCACTTGACTGTAGATCTATTTGTGGGAGTTTGCAACTTTGAAGAAGTGCCAGATCCTAATGGTATGAAAATTGATTTCCATTCCCGAATGATACTTCCATCCCAAGAAGTGATAACTAGATTAGGTTTCCATATATTAACACTTTCATTGGTAACTTTTAAGATCAATTTTTCAATGATTTGGAACACTTTCTCTAAATATGATACTTCTTTTATAAAAATCCTCTTATTTCTTTCCCACCAGATTTCCCAAATTACTATTGTAGGTGTACATTTCTAGATTCCTACAAAAAGGGCATTGGGGTAAAGAACTGGCCATGCCTAAAAGATGTCCTAGATGTTATTTTGTAGTGGAGTATGATAATTTAATTTTTTTAAGATAAACATCTAACACTAGTATGCAAATTGACAACTTACAAACAAGTGGTCAATTGATTCATCCTCCTCACCACATAAAACGCATTTGAAAGGAGAAGCAATACTTAGCCTAGCCAACTAATCACTTGTTAGAATTATGTGCTTAATTTCTGGCCACACAAAGCACCCACCCCTAGGTAGCTCTACTTTATTCCATCAAAACATGAAGGCTTGAGAAGGGGATTTTGTCGACTCAACTTGCTAGAGAAGTTTGTAACCTTCCTTGATTGAATAGTTTCCATTTTTAGCTAGAATCCATAGTAATTGACCCTCAACCTTTGACACAAAAGCCTGTCGATCTGAGAAGATAGATTGAAGTTTTTGTTTGCATTGAGGATCTAAAGGGAGTTGGTCTGTATCTTTCCATATTACTTTCCTTGAAAAAATACATATTACATCCATAAAGTGAATAACAAGGTTGCCCCATTCTACTTCTATAACTGAGACTTTTTTTTGAATATTTGGCATTGTATTTAAGGGAGGATGTCCATTCCACGAATCAGCCTAAATTTTGATCTTGTCCCCACAATTTAATTCCCAAGAAATGTACTTAAGAACAATGTCTTTGGATGCAATCATGAAATCCCAAATGACTGATCCCTTAGGAGGGTCCAACATAGAGAATATTTTATGTGGCTCATTGTTATCTAGATATTTCTGTTGCATTATTTGACACCAAACTAATTGTGATTTAGTGTACATAGGCTAGGCTAGCTTACCACCAAATGCCTTATTCCTTGTTGTCAAATCATGAATTCTAGCTCCTCCTAGAGTAGGAGTATGTGTCATATCTTGGAGAGAAATAAGTGGAAGTTTCTTTTCATTTGTCAAATTTCTAGACCATAGAAATCCTTTAATAAGTTTTTGAATTTTTGAAATAATAGAAGATGGTGCTTGCATGACAGCCATATAATAATTTGGTATTGCACAAAGAACAGACTTAATAAGCAATATTCTACCAAATAATGACAACCATCTAACTTTCTAGGAGGCAATTTCACTCTTAATTCTTTGATAGACACCATCCCAAAAACTTTTCTTATTTGATCCCATAAAAAAGGGAATCCCAAGATAAGTGGAGGGTAAAAAATCCTCAGAAAACCCCAAAATATGCACAATCTTGTCTGAGATGACGTTCTTTGTGTTAAATAAGAAGATTTTTGACTTTTGAGGATTAATTTTATGCCCTAGAACTTTTGAATATTGCAACAAAATTTTCTTTATCTACTTAGCCTCTAAAACTATTGAAGAACCAAACAATAATGTGTCATCAACAAATAGAGAGTGTGTGATTGATATTGATGTACCCTCAATTTTTTGCTCCTTTCCACTTATCAGAGAGATGATGATGCTTGATATTCCTACTAAGGGCTTCAACCATGATGATAAATAAAGCTAGTGAAAGAGGATCACCCTATCGGAGGCCTTGCATGGAAGGAAAGAAGCTTGACGCTGACCCATTAATAATAATTGAGAACCAAACCCCCGAAATGAAAGCTTTAATCCACTTACACCATTTCTTGTCAAAACCCATTTTTTGAAGGACTTGAAAAAGGAAATGCTAGCAAACTCTGTCATATGTCTTTTGCATGTCTAACTTGACAACAAAATTAGAAGACTGATTACTATTGATTGCACCTTCCATTGTTTCTCTACCATGAACAAAGCCACCTTGTTGGGGAGAAATTATGAATGGAAGAATTTTTTGAAGTCTCAAATAAATAGCTTCAGTAATAATTTTGTAAGTTAAGTTGCAAAGTGAAATTGGGCAAAAATTTGCAAAAGTCTTGGGCTCCTTGATTTTAGGAATAATTGCTATATTTGTAGAATTGAAGTATTTTAGCATAGATTTAAACTTTTTGGATTCCTCCATGGCTGCTAGAAGGTCCCACCTAATAAACTTCCAACAACTCTTAAAGAATAAGGCCATGAAGCCATCTAGTCCCGAAGATTTGTTTGGAGGGAAGGAGAATACTCCTCAAATTTCTTGAATGGTGAAAGGGGCCAAGAGCTTGGAATTCTCCATGGGACATATCATTGTAGGGATATGCTGAATGAAATCCTCAACTTGTGAAGGCAAAGGGGAAGGGTGATCTACTAGTGCAAGAAGATTCTAAAAGAACTTAATACCTTCATCTCTGATCTGTTGAGCGTTGGTTAGAATATTGCCCGATTCTGCCTTCGAAATTTGAAAATTTGATTTAGCTACCCATTTTTGTTGGGCAGAAGCATGAAATTTTTTTGTGTTTTTGTCTCCTTATTGTAACCAAACTTCCCTAGACTTTTGTCTCCAATATTCTTCCTCCCTATTACACAATTCCTCCCATTCATGTTGTAACTCTTTTTGCTTAACATAATTATCACTGTCCATCCCATTCTTGATAATGGAGAAATGAATATCCTCCAATTACAACTTAACAACCTCTTTTTTCTTGAAAACATTCTTAAAAGCTTGTAGATTCCAAATTTTGATCTGCTCCTTGACATGCTTCAATTTAGTGGCAAATTGGTGCATTTTAGATCCTAGAGCAAAAGGAGCACTGATCCACCATTGCTTTAAAAGTGGAAGAAAATGTGGGTGGTGCAACCACATACTTCCAAATTTAAATGATGACTTATGTTGATTCTAATCTATAGATGCAAATTGACCAATGTTTATGGAAATTGGAAAATGGTTAAATTTTGGTGTAGACAATATCTTTGAGTGAAAACCAAAATTACCTAATTTCCATTCATGAGAAAGAAGAAATCTATCCAATCTGACTATAATTTGTGCAAAACTAGATCTCCTGTTTGTCCATGTAAACTTACCATTAGAGGGTCAAATATCCATTAAATCATCGTTCTCAACAAATTTAGCAAAATCCTAAATGGTTTTAATAGGTGGGCAATTAACACCAACTTTCTCATTTTAATTCAAGATCGCATTAAAGTCACCCCCAAGAATGACTTGGTGAGAATTTTAAAGATTGAATTAACATTTCTAATTGATCCCATGTTTTCAACTTTTCTTGAGTGGAGGTAGGACCATAAACATTAAACAAAGTAAAAGAGACATCAAAATCTAGCACTTGCAGCATTTGTTAATTAGCTTGTTGTTGAATAAGGTGTCCCTAAATTGTTAATGGGTTCTAAAGTAAAGTAAGACCCCTAGAGGCACCCATACTGGGAGAATGTACTGAGGACCACCTTGGCCATTTGGCCAAGGAATTTTGAAATGTTTTTTGTGATAATTTTGTCTCTTGTAACAACACAATGTCTACTTTTGTAGATTCTAAAAAGTGATGAATCTTGCCTCTCTTGTGAGAGGCATTTATGCCTCTAACATTGCATGATACAATTTTCATTATTGACAAGGAGAATTGTTGTTCTCCTCATCACTCTATTGTTGACAACAAATTTGTCATCTAGTGTGGTCTGAATACTTGAAGTAATCTTGTTCCTAGTCTTTGAACCCTTTGGGCACCCTCTAGATTTGGGTGTCTTGGAGGTCTGAAGAAAAAGAGAAGGAGACCGAACAATGGAGAAAGTGTGTTGAATATCAAAATTTGTAAAGTTGTTTTGAAGACCAGATTCAAGTTCCTTCAAAGTAATATCTTGAAATTGAAACTCCAACTGATCAGCTACCTGAAGAAAAATAGAATCCTCCATGTTGTTTGGGATGTTTTGAGATTGAGACTCTGATTGATCCTTATCAATCTCAAGTTCCCTCAAATTTATCTCTTCCAAATGGAAATCCAAATTGTTTGCCACTTGTTGAAAAATACTCTTCTCAACACCTAGTGGATCCAGGTCAATGCATGAATCCAATATCGAATCCATTTTATCTGCTTGGCTTGGAGTTTTGATATCTTCTACAATCTTGCAACTGGGTGCTTTCTTTTGGTCGATTTGACTATTCCAATACTGAAATTCTTTGAAAAACACATCTAGGTCACTATTTTTTTGGTTTACCATATTAAATCCTTCTTCCTTAGCAATACCAAATACTATATTGTTAGCAATTGTAGAAGCAATTTGATCTCTAATTTGGAGAGTTTTCTAATCAACATATTGGCTTTTGGAGAGATCACTTGTTTTGTAATAGACTAATGGCAGATCTAAATGTGAGTGGCTCAAGTTATCTAGATCTAGGACATGCATAGAAGACTTTAATGCTAGTAGATCATGGGAGTTTTTCTTTCTAGCTAGCAGACATTGTATATATGGAAAGACCAACTGTAAAAATA
Organism: Cupressus sempervirens; assembly: GCA_028749045.1. Classification (NCBI taxonomy): domain Eukaryota; kingdom Viridiplantae; phylum Streptophyta; class Pinopsida; order Cupressales; family Cupressaceae; genus Cupressus; species Cupressus sempervirens. The sequence goes on from CM053790.1 coordinate 542,751,966, forward strand.
TAGATAGTTTGGAATTAGCAGAAAGAACCAAACTCTGGTTACTTGTTGGAATATAAGCACACTAAGAAGAAGCCATAGTAATCTTATCATGGATCAAATCTAAAGGAGCATTATGGGCACATAAATTAGGATCAGTGCTATAATCTAGACATACTTCTTGGACCTCATTGATTGAATCTTAACATTGAGTATTAAAATGTCCCAGTCTATCTTGAAACTTTTGAATTGTTTGCTCATTTTGAATTATGATTGACTGGTCCCATAAGCCCCATTGAGAATTTATAACCAAATGAGAGGGAAGAGGTTGTCGCATATCTAGCAACAAATAGACTTTCACATCCAAATGTGGTCGATCATAAGGAATAAGATCATGTGGTAGGAAAATTCTCAATTTGTTTGCAAAAATTTCAATAATCTAGGGATCCTTATACTCAAGAGGTAAAGAGGGAAAGGATATTCAATGTGGCATAAAAGGAATTTGAAGAGATTGAGGTTTGAACTTAGGGATCCAAATCAAAGTGTATAATCCAGAACCACAACAAAACCAACCTTTTTGTTTATGCACTAGATCTCTAGAAGCTTTTCATTCAAAAATAGCTATAAAACATTTTGATTCTAAATTAATATAAAAGATATCCCTTAACTCTAGCCAAGACACATGGGCCCAATTTTTAATAGTGGAAAATGATAGAGAGTTAGATGAAAACTTACCAATTAAAGCAATTTGAAGAGGCAGCCTAATAGAGTTTTGTAACATATGACTAGGGAGTGTGATCATCAACTTATCGGCAGCATGTGTGTCTTTTGAAATGGGATCGACCACCACTACTTATTTCTCCATATTTGTTGTTCCTCAATTGGTATGAAGGGGACCCTAGGAGGATCCTGAATATATTTGGGGTCTCTATCAGCATAAGTAGACTTAGAGCCTTCAATACCATGAGAGCTATCCAAAAATATATGGGGAGGATCTATAGAAGGATCCTGACCCGAATCCTTATCATGGGTTGTGGTCGACCGAGACTGAATGTTGGTTCTGAAGGAAACCCTTGAAAAATATCAAAAACTAATTGTTTGTGATTAGATCCATTCTTTTGGTTTTTCTTTGATTGCCTCTTATTTGGTAGAGGCTTGGTCTTGTGCCTGTTTTGTGGAAAATGGTATTGATCTTGTTTTGTAGCCTGCTTTGAGGACTTGATCTTGGAACTGTCTTGTGTCGAGTGTTGTTGGACTCATTTTGAGGCCTACTTTGAAGATTCTCCTTTTCTAAAGGTCGAACCATGCCCAGTTCACAATTTTTCCCTAGGTTCCTGCTGACGGGCATCATGAAACTAAGGATTCACAAAGAAGGGTTTAGTTGGATGGACCACTGCTTTCCCATGAAATATTGATTTTTCACCTAAGTGGGTTTCTTGGAAATGGTAGTATTGGAACTACAATGTTTCGTGGTCCTTCGTAGTCGGCTGCACAATAGGATTTGAAGAAAAAATGTTAGAAAGGGCATCAAGATACAAAACCCTAGGTTGGTTTTGAGCTTTAAACCCTGAATGAGGACCTGACTGTTTCTCTAGTATTGAATCTACATGCACGTCTAGAATTGAACCTAAGAAAACTCTAACTCTTACCTCGTAATCTGCCCCTAAGCCTTTGCCAACACCACCTCTAGCTACTACTTCCTCACCTACACCTGCACCCGCGCATGCCATTCAGATGGGTATCTTTCTTTAAAACGATATTAATATATTATTAATAACTAATTTAAAATAACTATGTTAAAAATTTATTAATTAATTAAATTAATAATTAATAAAAATCTTATTAATAAAATTATTATTTAAATAATAATTAAATTTTAATAAAAATTATAAAACAAATTTTAAAAAGGAAAATTGCATTTAATATCAAGCATTTTAGGCCCATCGGCTGGCCATTAAAGGCTATCATGTGGTTGCCCTTGATGATTGCTGCCACAGTGGCTTGTGGCCACAACAGTAGTATAGGGTACTGCTAGTGCTACCGTAGTACCCACTACAAGAAGTAGCAACCATAATGCCATCGGGTAGGGATAAGGGGGGAGGTGGGGTAAAACCCACCTCTCCTCTTTTTAAAAAAAAAATTTATATAATTTTAATATAAAAATCATTTTTTTATATATAAAACAACCCCCCTCCCAATTCAAATCTTTTTAAAATATATTTATTATTTTTTGCAAAATCTTTATCAATACTCTGATAGGGAAAATATGACAAACTAATCAAATTTTCAATTTAAATTTAAATTTTCTTTCAAAACCCTTCCTGATTTATTTAACAATTTTTAATCTACAAAATGAGGGTTTTACTGATATTTTCAATCCTGACATATACAGAAGCAATCGATATGAATACCAATAATTTCAAAATGAAATATTGAAAGATTCATCACAATGAAATTTGGAAAAACAATTCAATAAGCACGAAGAAGACAAGAATATTAAATTACATAAATCACTAGGTGAACAAAATACAAGGCTCTACCTAGTTCTGATGCTAATACGTAATCACCTAAAAATTTGTGAGAGAATTCTCTTCTCTCAAAACCTTCTCTTTGAAAAATCCCTTCTTCCAAATTCTCGGTCCTTGTGAAATGAACTCTCAATATCTGATATGGAGTTCTTCCCTAAAATTGGGGCACTGATTGTGCGATCACATGAGGGGAACTCGTTGATCACAATCTTTTAACTCCTTATTAACTTTTTTGAATATTCATGCACACTTTATGCAAATTAAAATATCTTTAATAAATTAATTTCTCTTTCACTCTATAATTTATTTTCAAAGCGTTTTTTTTATAAAATATTTATTGACTTGAGTAATAATAATATTTAGCATTTATTTAAAAATGATCTCCTAAATATATTATTATTAAATTAAATTAATATTATTATGCTAAACAATTATACCATAAATTTCTCGTTAAATTTAATTCTTTTTATTTAATTAATTTTTCAATTAAATATAATTAAATATTGAAATTATCATAATAATTTTCCATTAAATTAAATTATTAATTAATCTTTTAATTTGACTTAACTAATAGAAAATCACCCAAGACCCATAAGACAAAATATGAAAACCCATCATAAAATACCACATACAAGATCAAACTAAAGGGTTATAATCACGAATTTATGTCATACAATGCATTCAAAAGGGTAATCATCTCATATATTTTTCCTAATTTTTTAGGACAATTGGTTTAAAGGTTAGGATTTGGACTCAAGAATTTATCTCCTCTCTCTTACCATTGAGATATTGCAATAGGGTATGCTCATCTTGGCAATTCAGGGAAGTCGATACCTAGTACCTGCAATCTACATAAAATCCACACATGTACAAACACATATATTCTAAACTAAATAGGCAATGGCAGGAAGTGGTGCATCATGTAGATCCTAACTAGCAGGTGACTACGACTCCCTTTCTTAACCACATCAAATGTCACACATAAAGAAAACATACACGCACACCATACACATGTAGTATGGGGTAAGTATCCATAAGAAAACACATATAATAATCCATCTAACTAACATCATCAAATAACTAAAATCACTACAATAATCATCATCAAGGTATAAGCATGCAAACATGAAGTAACTAGTGCCAAGTAATCTCATTATAAAATCAACTGAGCATGAAAACAATATCTGATAATCTGAAAGATAATGCTACTAATCATCAAGCATAAACTCGCCTAAAAGAGCTCCCCAATAATAACAAAATATAAACTTGGGGCAGACACTGCACAATGTCTAAATTTAAAACAAAGAGATTAGAAAGAAAAAGAAAGATTAAAATGAAATTTTGACACCTTGTCAAGAAATACAAGTGTAGATTCAAGACCTCCAAACTCTTGCAAGAAACCCTAGGTGATATGGAGGTCAATAGGTTCTTCAATGGGGATGGGTATATGAAGGATGGACTCATGAGGTTCATTAGATGGGGTCTGGCTAATGCTAGGAGTAAGAGATGTGGATGCAAATTGGATAAATTTAATGAATAGGAGGGTTCCAATAATGGTAGGAGACAGAAAGAGATCTAGAAGAGGGGTTTCAATAATGGTAGGAAATAGAGGGGGAAATATAAGCGAGATTGATGAAAAAGGGATGATAGTTATGGTAGATGGAAGAGGAATGATAGGTGTGAGAGATGGAAAGGTTTCAACACTAGAAAATTCACATGATGTAATTAGATGACATAACTCATCGACTTATCTTTGATATGGATATTCTATTGGATTCCTTGTAAAAATCCTTAGAGTTTGTGTGCTATTGGATGAGGTGAAGGACTAGAAGATGTAGATAGTGGGAAGCTATATAAAGGAAAACTATATCTTAAGGAATAAATTGATGGAATGATGTAAGGTTTCAAAGTCCAAAAGGTCCTGGCAAGGAGCCTTGGATTGAATAGGATTGGATAATGTCATAACAATTAAGAAACAACATTTAGAGAAATTTTTTATTGTTAGTGTCATAGAAATTAAGAAATATTATTTTGAAGCCAATGTATTCTTGTACTTTAAAGAATATTTAAAAAGCTTTACCTTGGTTGTTCTTTCTCTTAGCCTCGCACCTCTAGCAGAATTAGTACTCTGTGGTGTTCGCATATCACTTGCTACACCCTACATTGTATATGTTCACATATCAATCTAGAGTGTTCTATAAAATTAAAAAATTATTTACAATTATGATATTTAGGTGATTAAATAATAACATGTGAAAATTCAAGTAAAAAAACTTGTGTCTCCTCTCCACCAAAGACCAATGTCATGAAATCGTCTATGAGCATGAAATCCCCACCTCTAGATGCATTAAAAAAACTTCCCACGATGTACACATAGACGGCATGTCAATCCATCTTTAGTCACCTCACTATCCACCCCATCAAATATTCTTTGGCAGCTAAAATACACATGGTGATTAGGTCCTAAAGACTATAATGATGTACATGATGACGATGCAGGTGACGCGTGTGGGGATAACACTAGTGGTGCTAGTCATGATGATGAAGATGCCATAGGTTTTGATGACCCTAAAGGTGGATCTAATGATGGTTGAGGTGTCATAGGTGAAGTAACACCACCTAATTGTGAGCCATGCTAAATGATGGCATCTGCCAATAATGTAGCTTCATGAAGAGTTTTTATATCAAAAGACTCCTTTATGACTATTGGAACCACAACATGAGACATGGTTGTTCATGTTGTATAGCTCTTCTCATGTTGTGGTACCACCCTATGGGCCCCAGTTCTACCCTACACAAAGTCTTTCCCTCTACCCTAGAACTAGTGGACGTCAAATTGATTTGGCTTCTTGCCAAGGATGAACTCGCACTATAGCTTTCTCAAAAAATATAGAGTTAACTCATAATTATTACACAGTGGCAAGTCAAATACCATATACACCTACCCTAAAAATATGATCTCATCCTAGTGTGAGTGCACCAATGAATATATTATTATTTTTATTGTTTCTCAAAGGGAGTTTCTAGAATTAGAATTAGTGAAAAGAGAACATATAAAACCTTTCTTGATGTCCTTATCTTTTACTTGTTGATATGATAATACATTGGCATAAAATGTACGACACCTATCCCTCCATGAACTCCATTCCATAAGCTCCCTAGACACCTCATTCATATTTTGAGCTATTTTTTCAAGTGTGTCCATCACGGTTAAGTGGTAAGAAAGAGTAGATGACCTCAACCTAATGACCATTTGGCTAATGTGAGAGGTACTTTGTCTAAGGCAATTTATGAATTCCTCTTGCATAGCATTTACATGATCTAATGGTATGTGCAAAGGGCTTATAAGAGGTGATTATTATTGAAGGGGGACATTGAATGGAGGGTTTTGTGCCTGTATCGCAATGGGTGGAAGGTTTTATGTTTGTGTCACAATGAGTAGAGTGTTTTTTGGTTGTGTTATAGTGGGTGGAGGGTTTGATTATGTTGTTTGTGCTAGAGGTGGTCTTTCGGCTCTAGCTCATTTTCTTGGATTCTTTAATGCATTTAATATTTTTTTTAAATAAAATAAAAAAATCTTACAAATTATGAAAATAAATTACAAATATTCCAAGTTATAAAAACAATTTACAAAATATTAAGAAGAAAAATATAAACAAAAAATAAAATGATTATACCTTGTTTGTGGGGCGTCATGGAGTAAAAATCTAAAAAATATTTTTTTTTTGCAAACTCGATCGGGTTTGTGCTTTGCATAGCTGCTTGATGTCATGGGTCTACATTTTGAGGGTAAAATAATACCCTTCAACGTGGGCAACAATAGGTATTTTAGTACTTAAAAATCTAATCAAGTCTTATAAAACCTAATAGGGGTTTTAGGGAAAATATAATAAAATAACATGATCAGGTTTTATAAAACCTGATTGGGTTATTTTAATATTGCTATGGCCAAGCTTGGCTACCAAGCCTAGCCTAGTCATCATTTTATTTTTTGAATAACCTAATTGGGTTATTAAAAACTCGATTGGTTATTGAGATTGTTTTATTTTTTTCATGGGGTGTCCACTAATTTGTACACCAAGCTAGTGCACACACCCATCAGTCATTTTCCAACCTGAGGTACAATTTCCTATCAACATCATGATGACATTCTTGGTGTCACCTCTATAATGATTTTCTCATATCCTCATGTGATAGCCAACTCAACCTCATGAGAGGCCACATAATCTTCAACAACATGAGTTTTCTAAGAGCTAAGGTTAACCAATGGGGAGGACAACATGGCACCCAACATGTCTCTTATGAGACCTCTCCCTTCTATTTGACTTGGATTACCTAGAGAAGAGTTGTCAAATTTTAATTTCACCCAAATATTATTGCTTGTTGATTAAATGTATATATTATATTAATTTATAAATTCATATAACAATAACATTATTTATATTTTAATAATTAAATTGATTCATTATATGAAATAGATAATTTTTTCTTAATATTAGTAGTTTTTATCAATTTTATTTTTTTAAATTAATTTTTTTATTAAATTTTGAAAATATTGACCTAACACAAACAAGATGGGACATGCCAAGTCTCTTTGTCATTATGATATCTAGAGAGATCGTGTAGATTTGTTTTCAATCAAAGTAAATTTATATAAGATTGTACAATGATGTACATTTGTATACAAATTGAATATGAATTGAGTACTATTGCTAGCCATGTACCTTTATTTTAATGTTTTTTAGGGCTGTGGTAGCTATTTTTGGTGTTTTTGTTTGATATCACACTCTAAGGTTTAATTTGTTTAGATGGTTAACCTAAAACCATATAAAATGGGTTTTATTGAAAAAAATCAATGTGATTTTAGATGAGCTACCTAAACAAACCAAATCTTAGAATATGTTTCTTATCATTACGTATTTTCAAAATTCAACTATATAAACTTGTTTACATTGGTGTTTGGGATCACAATCTATAATCTATTATCAAATATGGAGAAATAAAAGAAACAAAAAAATATGTGTTGATCAAAATAAGTTAAAAATAGGGGGAGGAAGGAGATGTGTGAAATCTAAAATTGGTTTTAGAAAGGTCAAAATACAAAAATAATAATAATAACATACTAGTTAAAGAAATTTTTTAAAATTAAAAATTAAAAATTACATATATTAAATTATATAATATAATAATATTAATGATGTATCACAAAGTGACTTGAAATGTTGATGTTAAAATACCTCACAATTAAATCCAAAACCAACATACAAAAGTAATAATATTGTACATAAAAAAAAACATGTTTATTATTTATACTTGTCTTCTTTGATGTTGTTGGACTCTATGAACTATTATATAATTAGCCAATTGTCTATTATAGTTGAAAACTAACCAGAATCATCATTGTCATATGTTAAAAACATAGTCAGGAAAGTTTAATGACACATGTTCTATGCAAGAGATAAATTTATTTAGAATGGTACAATGTTGATAGGATATCAATTCTACAAAATGTTTTCCCTCCTACACACAAATCATACTCTACCAATGTAATAATCATCTCAAATGGCTTCCTTGGTACAACTCACCATAGATTTATGATATATTCATCTTTGGCATTTCTGTATTCTTGAATTATATACTTAATAAAACAATATTAGACACTCCCTCAAGTTATAATACCATTGTTGCCACACTATTGTTCATAACATTGAAGGAAGGAAAGTTATATGAAAGACAAATTTAAAAGTTCCCTTGATTATATAATGGTTTTGATATTAAAAAGAAGCGAAAATGGGGGCTGACCCAATAGATAGAAAAACAAGGTTGAAGATCAGCTAGAAGTAATTATCATATGATTAATCAACCTCTTTTGTAAGACCAAAAGCCCCACATTAAAATGTTTCTATACTTAAACTTACTATAGCTATCGGCTAACATATTGTCATAATTATAGAAAAACTTTTCCCTCTTAATAAATTTGGCCATAAACCAAGTCCAATAATTAACATGATAAGCCATATGGGCCAAACACTAACTAGTAAACATAAAAAAACAAAAAGAAAACACAAGGGACCAAGAGCTAACTCTCCTTCTAGTTGTTTGGGTTCTCCAGTAGAAGCCATAGCCAATCATCTACCAAGAAATGATACAATGAGCAGGTGGTCTCCATGTCCTTAGTGCCCTTTCTCTCCTCATGAATAAGCTATAAAAGATGGAGGGTGGTTTTGCAATCAAATATATCACACAGATAGAGAAATTAGCCACCATGTTGAACCTTTCCACGAAATCCTCAGTCTTTGTGATCAAGCTGGTAATGGACTCCTCCAACATGGAAAAATCTTGATTAACTAGGGGATGGTTGTGAGTAGTGGCATGTGGTAGTCTTACCCTCATTTTTTTTGTCACCTCTCATGGACTTTTCAGCTTGAACTTTCTTTTTATTCTTAATCCCCTAATTTTTAGCTTCCAAGTTTAGAGCCCTATTAGGAGAGGAACTATACTTTGATCACCCATATCACCATCATTACTAGAGTGAGGGGTGTTGGCCTTAGTTTTGAAAGTATCTAACACCCTAGAAGGTATAGGACTATTGTGGCCCTCTTCACTAGTCTCATCATTCTTGTCCTCACTAGTCGTCCCCTTATCATCCTCTTCCCCATAGTTTCTAATAGTAGCTTTTCTTGTAGGTCTAAGGCCTCCTTTCTTTCCAAAGTTCTCCATAGAATCATAACTATCATTTTCCTTTCCATGAGGGGTAGAGGGCTTCTTGTTTCTTAGTCTTTTGGTAGACCTATGGGCTCCCTTCCTAGTTATATCTCTCATACTTTCCACATCCAACACCTCTACTTTCTCTATTTAATCCTTCTTGATAGTGGTCAAGGGCTCCTTATCATCATAGGTTTTTCTAGAAGGGGATGAAGATAGGAAAACCTTAGTGATATTGAGAGGGAAGGGATCAAGATAGGAATCTGAGGGTTAAGAGCCTTGTAAAACTTAAATAGGAAAAACATTAAGGTTTGATGGTATATGGTGAAACTCTTTCCTTCTTCTTTATTTTTGTGCATGTTTCAAATGCAATCCTCTATAGAATACAGAACAAGGTAAGAAAAAGAAATGCTTTCCCTATTCCTAAAGTGGTTGAGAATGGAGAAATGATAATAATAAATCACCTATTCCTATCTTCCATGGTGATGTACCTCATAATCGTGTAGCAGACCATATCGCAGGGTTTAGACATCTCTTCACAAGAAAAATCACCATAGAAATGAACAAGAGCCTCATTGGGTCAAAACAATTTCCTCAAGCTTGTCTTATTTGCAATCCTCAACTATTTCCTACAATGTTTTCCTTCTATAACTAGGCTAGTGCCATTATCAATAAACTCCTTTGTAATTTCAAATGGGACTCCATGCAAAGTGACCCAATAGTTCTTCCACAATTCTACAATTTTCTATGAGACTCTCTCATCATGACCTTCAATGCATTCCATAAATGATACTAAACCCTTTTCCTTCAAGTAAGTCCACACTACTTTGTCCTTCCTAGTAACTTCTTCAATTTTGGGTGGCTCGATTCAAGCATTAGCATTCTCTGTATCCTCTTTTTCACCAAGCTCAACCACTAAATCATCCACAACTTTTATCATCTCCTCAGTAAAGCTACTAAAGAAAATAAGGAAAATGCATAGATAACCAAGACAAAGATCCTTTCTTTCTAGGCACTAAAATTAATTAATAATAGTGGAAATTGTGTCTTGATTACACTTGTAATTTTCACATGTGAACTTTAGATAATAAATGTTCTCTTCATGACACCTCATCCCTTTTCTGTAATTATTCCCAAAAATGGGCATCGAGAGTTAGAAAGGTATGTCCTTTGGAAGTGAAATAAATCACACCATATCTTGCATTGGGTTACAGATATGCTCCTGGCATGAAGACTCATAATCATGATATTAATTAAAAATATGTACCAATTTGAAATCACCATAAAAAACTTGTCTCCTTGAAAAAGCACCATCATTAATCCAACTCTCACCAAATACTTACTCAACTTGGTCATTATTATTTTAAAATATTTTCTTTTTGAACAAGTGTTATAACTATCATCAGAAGATCTAACTCGTCATCTCTAATCTTTTGATTATCGACATTGTGTTCGTACACCACCAGGTTGTCCACCACTTGGTTTCCCTTGTGGTACAAATGGTGTATGTTGGTCTTAATAAATCTATTTAATAATATTTGGGCATCTCTTATAATCATCGTAACATGCAAACTCATCTTATGGATCCCTATAATGGTCACAATGCCTAGCATTGAGTCACCCTCAATTGCCAAATTTTGAATGCCAAGATTAACAATTATCTTCAACCCCCATAATAGACCTATTGCTTATGTCTCATTGCTAGAGACTTTATGAAAGTTACTCCTATAGCCCTTAATGCACTTTCTTTGTTCATCTCAAATTATACCCCTAGCCACCACATTGCCATTTTTCCCAGATCCCTTGAAACTGAGTTTCCACAAATACAAAGGGGTAGGCTTCCATTTGGTATCATTCCTTTTCAAGGCCTTTGTATTGTCTAGTTTCTCCACAAGATGAGATATATTGCAAATCTTCATACATCTCTTATCTAATTGTGTAGGGGGATTGGGTGGGGGGTTCTGTTTCTAGCTCAATATGCATTCCCTAATTAGAGTCACTATTATTGAAGAAACCACCTCTTGAGGGTGTATTTCTCTCTAAAAATATAGTTGTTCCATTCCTTCCATATGTTCTAGTTGAAATAAGGAGGGATTTCTTTCGATAGCCTTTTAATAAGGAGGTGGTGAGAAGGACACTTCCAATTTGTTAGGAATAAGGTGTCTCAACCTTGGATAATTCCTATTCTTATTATTTGTTTTGTAAAATGTATTTCTTGCAAATAATGTTGATGTGTCAGCATCTTGAATTGTGTATAAGGAGACCATAGCTAAAACGGTTATGACGGATTCCTATGACACGTAAGAGCTATGTTAGGAAGATTCAATGACAAGTGAAGACATGTGGCAACTGATAAATTTGAGTACTGTACACTCTACCCCAATAGTGGGGTTTGGGGCATCGCCCCAAAAAAATTTTTGGGGTTCCTATTTTCTCAGAGAATGGTAAAACCCTAATACAGTTACCTTTGGGAGTAGCCCTAAAAGTGAAGTGCATGTTATATGCATTTTTAGGGTTGCGAAGAGGAGGATGCAAAAAAAGTGTATTGTTGGTACTGTGAGTTGCTACTGGAGTCTTATGTTGTCACTGTTGAACTTGCATTGCAAGTGTATTGTGACCTTGTGTTGAAGATAATACATTGTGCAGGTTCTAGAGGGGTGGGGTTGTTTTACCGAAAGGTTTTTCCCCACTGAAAAATCTTTGTGTTATGTGTTTCTTTCTCTGTCTATTTTCTTTATGCTTGCTTGGCTGAAATATTATTGTTTACATGATATTGAATCTATAAGTGTAAAAGATTTTAATAGGATTTGCACCATACTTCTCTTAAGAGATTAGTGTAGGAAGCTATTTCCACACCTGAGATTCCTTACACAATTTAGAATAAATTGTTGTGCCTCACAATTGAAGACCCAAAAAATCTCGAGTTCATTAAATAACCTCTCCCAAATCTGAGTTGAATAGGAATTGCTATTTAATGTTGAATAGAGATGTTTTAAAAAAATTGTATATAATAATTTTCTCATTATCTACTCTTCTATCATTCCTTTTATCATGATGATGGATTGTAGAATATGGTCCAAAATATTGATGAAAAACAAACACAATTAAAACCAAAAATAATTCACAATCAAATATTAATAAAATATTGACTCGCATTCACAAAGATTAATTGTTAATCATGTAAAATAAATTTCAATATTCTATAATAAATAGATATTAGCAAATTACTGTGATAATTGGGAACTTGGTTGTATGGAAACAAAACCATTTCTTATTGATAAAGGTAACAACATAATAATATGATGCTCTTTAACTCAATGCGAACAAATAAAAAATACAGGCATGAGTGTCTACACACCTTCCCACAAATAAATATAGATAAAAACTACATCTTTATTTATATATAGGTGTATCTTTATTTTTATTTTATTTTATGATTTACTATATTCACATAATATATTCATTAGAACATATTTATGATCTATGTTCACAATTACATTTTTATTACTATGTGACTAATGCAATAAGGGTAGATCTCTAACTTAAATTTTTAATAAAAAGTCAATAGACATAAAGTATCTACTTTACTTTTGCATTAAATACTCAGGAAGCAACTGCCAGTAGACTTTGAAGAGCCCTTCTTCATTCTCATTTTCTATAAAAGGTGGTTGACGTGATATTGCAAAGGGGACATAAAAAAAATATTGTCAAAAGTGAATTTTTTAATCAACCCTTGGCATAGTACTCATTATTGTAAAATATAGAGTGGTATAAGAGGTGAGAGAAGCAAAGTGTAGAAGTGTACTTTGTTATACCAACTGATGCTTTGATGATGATGAAGGAGACCATCATATGACCACACATTTAACTCCATGGTCAAATTGGCATTTATCTTTTTATCGCTTGATAGTTTTCTATAGGTTTTTTCAAATCTTTTGATGTCAAAGTTGAGTGATGTGTATTTTGCAAGTTGTATGAAGAAAAAGAATGCCTACCATATAACATGAACTAGTTGTTTAAGTGAAAATTGTGGGGAAGAAGATGTAATTTTAATATCATGCTTAAATAGTGGTATTTTTCTTACTAAAATAAAAAGATTGTGTCTGTTGAAGTACTGATATGCTAATTGTTTTGGTCATTGTGTTAATACTTATTTAATTTATACAGTTATGACTAAGAAAGATTAGGATTTGACATTTTTCCTCCGACGCTGAGTCTCTAGTTGAGGAGGTTGCTAAGAGGTATCTCCTTTAACCTCAATTTGGGGAAGATGAAAATGATATGAATTAGATGTAAGAGATTAAATCTATTTTAGAATCTTATCTTTTAGTTGAAAGTAAACAAATTGTAAGGAGAGGAAATGCTATCATATAAATTGGATGGCTTGTACAAGCTCTCAAACCCTTGTGATTTATTGTTATCTATTAATTAATAGTTTTACTTTAACATTGAAGAATATATCAAAGCATATATGTGTGTGTGTGTCTATGTATGTATGTATGTATGTATATGTATATATATATATATGATTTGACATATTATTCAATGTATATATATGTATACATTGAAAAATATGTTAAAACATATATGTGTGTATATGTATATATATGTATATATATATACATATACATATATAT